>PTEX01000132.1:557508-748717 GCA_003342815.1 Eudromia elegans | reverse complement strand
ATCCCAAGCTAAAACTGACTGTTATGAAGGGTATTAGGCAAAAGAGCTGGCTGRGGGTGGTTATTTACCCATTTTTAAGAAACCCAAACCATGCCATTAAGGTTGTGTTAGTAAATCTGCTTTCATAGAAGTCATTCTGCCCAAGGAAGAGAAATGTTATCACTGTAGCCACAGCTAGAGTTGGTGGTGCTGAAACTCTCCCATTACACAGGTCCTTTTACAGGTACCTATAATTGAAAGGTTTCGGGCTGAAATTTTCCAGGTCTGATYACAGACCAAGGGTGAAGTAAAAACATTTCACTGGTAGTTGCTGAGCGTTCGGCACTTCTGAAAATCAGGTCATTCATTTGGATGTCTTAATACAWGCTTAAGAGCTCATATTAAACACCTCTTTTTGAATATATTTGCATTTCAGACAATCTTTTTCMCCCACTAATGTCCATTTTCAGTGTCTAATTTATTTTAATATATACAGCTTCCCCAAATTGAAAAGTTGTATCTTTCAGTTTCTCCTTTCTCAGATGTTCTTGTCTTCAGGTCATTGAGATTTTTTCCATAGTAACAACCACAGCTGCCCAAACAGCTATGTTAAGATCCATTATGTTTTACAGGCAGGACACATACAGGCTTCTGCACTGCAAATAGTGAGTTTTCAGGGCTAAATTCTAGCCAAGACATATACCTAACTGTTTCTGACAACATAAAACCTCCAGCTAACTGAACCTGACTTCATTTCAGAGAATGTGACTTGCTTTAAACGGCATTCCCACAGGAACATAGACTTTGGTGAAYACCTGGAAATAATTAATCGGGACTTTATTTTTAAAATTAATTAGCATACGATCTAATTTAGTTGACCTTCAAATGAAAATTCATCTCTTATTAAGCGCTAATGAATTAAAATCAGTGTATTGTGAACAGAAACTTTCCCATGATTACATAACACGCAGTTCACTCTTAAGATCCACAGTTTCTTTCTTTTCTTTTTTTTTTYCGTGCCAGAAAGCCCCATCATTAAGTCAGGTTGAAGTGTAATTGGTAGGACAGTAGCTGGGATGGAGATGCAGAATGCTCTCATAGAGGCACCCTCTCTTTTRAAAATCACAGGTTCAACCTATCCTTGTTTGTCATCATTACCTCACGACAGTATATCCTAGATGGTTCACTTTAAACGAGCTGATAGTCCCAACACAACCTTATGTGGACAAACCAGTGAGCCTGCAGTCTGCCTGATAAGTCTTTTATCTATTTAATCTTCACTAATGACTTTGATCACTTTGTTCTGTCCTTACCCTTCATAAAGAACAGCAGCCCTACCTTGAAATACGCTGAGCTTAAAGGTCCTACTTCCATATGCACAGTAATGAAGCACGGCAGAGGCGCTGCGTGGAGRTGCCAGCTCTCCCCCAGCAGCTAATAGATATGCATGCAAGTTTTCAAGGGTAAAACTTCAATGTTTCTTGGTGGTATTTCCAGACAGAGGAAAGAGAAACTTGGCAGACTCAAGGAAAGGATTCCTCCATAGCATATCATTAAGCATATTGATGTTCTTGTAATATGACTGTCCCGTATTTCCTCTTAGGAAAGACAGAGCACCCCAACCCCACGATCTGTTTAAAGACAAACAGTACTTGCAAATAGTGCCCATATGAACTTTATTTGGTTTTTTTTTCCTTCTGGGCAGTGTTACTATCKCTGGCAGGATGAACAAAGGCAGAGCTATGCTTTCACAATAGCACAGGAAATGTAGCCTTGCRGTAGGTTCTCATTTTAACCAAAGCCCCTCAAAACATTATTCCTGCACGGTTTATCAACACACTTCTTAAGAACGATTCTTTATGTTCTCATCCTTCTCCTTCTTGAAAATTTCAAAAATATCAAACACACAAAAAACCCACCATAAGTCCTCATAAATTCCTCATAATTCCCAGGTAAGAAAAAAATGCATGCACTTCCTGACAGAAGTGATGTATGTGCATCAAGTCCTTTGCACTAGCAGGAAAGTAATACTGGAGTAAATTCTCAGCACGGTTTAAGTTCTGTTCTGACTAGAAAGCTTTTTGCTAATTAGAAAAAGCTTGTCACCTAAACTGACCTCCCAATGCCCATTAAAGACCCTACCAAAATGTTCTGAGCTGTACTGCTATAGGACAGGTATAATCCCATTTATGACAGTCTGCAATGGGCAACGGTTGTAAAGAGCTATGCCAAGCAACAGCATGACCTTCCAAGGGAGAGCAGTATCTGGTTTGAATATCACCATGCTTTAGAAGGAAACATAAATATTTCAGTGTGTTTACTATTTTCTGACACAAGAAATAGGTGAAAGCATAGGCAGAAAAATTACTAGYTGATGATAATTGGAGTCAAAATACCAGTTCCTTCACGCCCGTCAGAACTGGTATTTGAAAGACTGTGATAGCTCCATAGTAGGCTTGGAAACCTCATATTTCAAGTGGCTTAAACTATTTGTTTCGGTAGCATGTAGCCTAGATTTATTTGCCAAGAAACTCCTTTCACAGTAAGTAGGTGAAGGGACTAGAGAGATGCAATTTCTTTAAATGCCTTACATCCAGTACATTTAGTTGAAGATAAACTACAGAAATGAGTATGTTCCAGAAGCTGGCAGGTTTTAGCTGTGTTAACTCARTGGGCAAACAATTCGAAGACTGAAATTTATTTTGGGAGCAGCAGGTGTTTTCAGAAATGCCAGGATTTTGTAAAAGTGCCATCTCTGAAAAGGTAGCAAATTTTTTGTAACACTAGTGTTCATTTTAAAGCAACTCAAAATCTAAAACCTGAGAATATACTTATAGAAACAAGGATGAAAACATGTTTTTTTTGAAATTTTTGTTTACTTTAAAAAAACCTCATGAACAAATCCCTGAGCATACTAAGTATCACACGCCTCCACCATTTCTTTAGCACCAGTATTACTTCCCAAACCAAATATATGGAGGAGAGTCTGTGTCACTCTTTTTTTCCTTACCAGACACTTTCTGTCTTATTTTGAGGAAAGGAAGGACACCAAAGAGTGTTGAAATAAAGGACTGTGGGCAATATCTCTCCTTCTGCAACCACACAAGAGAAGAGGGGAAAACACTGCTCTCTCAACATGTTATAGGAAAAACGAGGAATGTAATGGCTACATGGGTAGATGGGCCATGGAAAATGGAATGCTTACACACCAACATGCTTGACAGTGTCACCTCAAAATATAAGAGAATACATTGAGTTCACAGTCAGGAGGAAGAATGCAAAGCACTACCAAAATGTTGTGATCTTCAGCAACAGAGCAGATAGATAAAAAAATAAATAAAATCCAAGGSCCCAAAACTGCCGTGACTCTCACGAAAGACAAAAAGCACATCCAAGAGATGATCACACAGACACAGAATTTATAGACAGGTACAAACATCAGTGGAAAGACAGATGATGGACAGGTAATCAACAGTCACACTAGTGCTGAATCTACTACTGTTTCTGCTTTGCACTAACCTTGCTAGGACCCTAATCTGTGAAGATGTGAATAGCAAAACCACAGTGCCCTGGCAAGGGTTTGTGGCTTTTCTTTCTACCCTACAGTGTGACTCAATCAGCTGGGAGAGGACTTAACTGAACCTACACTTTGAGGCTTTGAACTCATAACCAGGTAAGAGTGTGGGCGCTCTGGCCTTTCCCTTTGGAAGCAAAGGACGAGCTCTCGCACCCCACCACAGTGCTCTAGAAAAATGAGAAGAGAGCCWGTCAGCAATACTGAATTAAACATTCAGTCTCTTAAAATAAATAAGCTAATGGATGTTAATAATTATGTTATCTCAGTAAAATGCATTAAAATTTTCTATTAGTCTTTCTTGAAGGCCATTCTGAGGAGCTATATTTATTATAGATAGCTTTATTACAGATAACTCCTGTTTTGAATTACCAGTAGCAAACATTTTATAAATCACCCAGGCTCTTTCTTGACATACCGCTGCAAAAATGCCWAAAACTGTAGACCAGCACAAGCAATTAATGGTGTGATATCATGAGAGTATCAAAAAGGGCATGGCTGTGCACCGCTTCCTATCTGTAAACCACCAGCTCCGCAGGAAAAAGCTCAGCTTGAAACATTTAAATTAGTTCATCGCTCTTTCTTGTTTCCTAAACTCCCTGTCATTTGGCCCCATGACATTTTTAAATATTTATCACAAACTAAATGATCTGAGTGCCCAGCGCAGTCCACACAAGATAAACATTGATTTCTCCCTCTCTGTTATGACTTCATCTCTTTCTGTCTCCTCCTGATGTGTTTATAGTGATTGTCTTTTCCTTTTTTCCCATCAGGAGAACAGGGAACAGGGAGCTAATACTGCTGAGGTAGACGGCTATGCTTAACTTTACGTATTTGAGTCACCCTACAGAGCTCAAGCTTGAGGCTCATTTCTAGCATGTCATGTATGATATTTTAGTATTACCTCCATAACAAGGGGACTTAGGAATTCACAGCATCTCTCTCCTACCAGCAGAACAGCTGGTGCCAAGTAGTTCATTATAAAGACTTTTGTAAATGAAAATCCAAGCATTTATCCATTTTTGTGTTGTTTAACTGTGATTTTGGCAATTTCCAAACAAAGGAAAACAGGGCTTTACAAGATGTCCTCTTGGGGCTGGAWATTTTGAAATGCAATTTGTAATCTGTACCTTTATCTGCACTCGGCTCTGTTTCTTCTGATGAAGATAGGCTGGGTACAGCTGTAGGCTTCGTCTCATCTGTARGAACCCAGGAAATGACAGAGACGTTATTCATTAGAAAGCAAACTGATGAACTGGTTGACTGAAGTAAAAAAAAAAGAAAAAAGAAATAAAAGGAAAAAAAAAAAAAAAAGGCTTACACCTTATCCAGTGGTTCCTGTGACTAGGAAGCAAGATAATAGTATGGGGCTTGATTTTCTGCCCTTCCATCCACTCACATTGTCTTCTCCAGGCATTATTAGTCTGACTCTATTCCCTAAACTGGGCTAAACCTTTCATTATCATACTGCCAAACTAAGTTTGCATTTCAATTTCCCTTAATAGAAGGGGAGTAACAGCTATCAGTCGCACAGGTAGGCAGGTGTTGCTATTTGCTTTGAGATTATTTTCATTAAACCCATCTATTTTGAGAAAAAACAATTAAGCCTGCTCTTAACTTTAATCATGTCCATGAATCCCACTAGAAATGAAATAATTAAATGTAAACTCTTCCTGAAAACAGAAGCTTTCCTGACCCAGGCTAAATTTAGCATCTCCCTGAAAATCAGCAACCCAGATTCTCAATGGTAGAACATGCTGATGTAACTAGATATTTCACAGACAAAACTAATACCTTAATTTAAATCGATCTTTTCACTTTCACAGTTGCTTTTGCTCAGCAAATTTTATAAGCAAAAAACCTTTAGGAACATTTGTTCTTACATGTGTTTCTCAGACTTCCCTCCTATGTTTCTGACAAAAATTATTCCTCCTATAGCTGTATAGACATAGAGGTTTTTTTAACTAGCTTAAAACAAGAGCTCTGAATCCCACTTTATTGCTTCCCAGGTGTTAACAGTTAAGTTCATTGACGAGAGTATAGATTAAAAAAAAAAAAAGAAAGAACGAAAGAAATCAGTAACAGTTGAACAATTTCAGGGCAATTCTCACCTGCTATAACTGGCTTTTTCATCTATTATTTAATATGAATATATGAATCTCTAMGTAAAGGCCAGGGTAAGAACATATTGTTCCTATTTTTTTTCTACATTTTCTTTTACAATATTACAGTGAAGCTTTTGTGATTTGTCACACTTAGATGAATTCCATGCCTTCTGGTTTAGGAAATTCAGCATTCTCAGATAAGGRCTTTAATATTCGAGCAGGCTACTCCTGACAATTATTACTCATAGTGATCAGAAGCATTTCAGGCATGCGACCATAGATTTTGCAACATCAGGCCTTTTCCTCCTGCCAAGCAAATGGCAGAAAAAMCAGCAGCCTCAGAAGGTCCTGATGATGTTTGCTTCCACAGTGAGGAAATGGAAATGCAAGAGTAATTCATCAGCTTTATGTTACTAATTGTATGTCTCTCTCATTATCACATTATCACTATATGAGCCAGTAGGGATAAGTATAAAGAATTTTTTTTTCTTTCTCTCTATACTACTGATCTGTGTGCCTATGGAGGAGGAGGAGGTGGTCACACATAGGCAYAACATTATCTTTAGGGCAGGTACCTATAAGAGCTCCTCAGCTACSATGTTTTCTGGATTTGGGACTTGCAAAGTCTGGATCTTCTCTCTGATGCTCTCCGTGAGAGTTACAAAAGATGTCTACCAGTACTAGATCATAATGAATGCTGATACTATCTCTGATATACCAGGTTTGGCAGTCGTAACATAACAGGCCATATGACAATTTTGGAAGAAAAGAACTATGCATTCTAGACACCCCCAGGGGCAGAGTAATAAACTAGGGAGGTACTTTTTTTTACTCCTAGGAAAAATGAGACATAGATCATTTAATCCATCTGTCTCCTGAGTCGATATATGGGACATATGCATTCCAACAGGAGCCAGCGCACAGAGCTTACAGGTACAGTGGGCGATATTTGGTGCTTGTACACAGTATGGTAAKCGGGTTAAGCAGAAACAGGGATGGAAAGAGGAGGCAGTGGGGAGGATGGCACCTAGGCAAGGACTTCAAGAACTCGGCGAAGGCAGCAGCAGCAGCAGCTCAGACCCCATTGTGGCAGAGCAGCCCGCGGGACCCCCAGAGAAACCCGGCACCTTCACATTTGCGGTGCCCACTGCACGGGACCGAAAGGAAAATAGTTTTGTACAAAGCTGCTACACGTGCTCTGAGCTAAGTATGTGTAGTCAATGCCTGGCCCTACTAAGAGAAGAAGAAAAAATGTATGAAAAGCATGGCGCTACAGGTAACACTGCAAAAAGAAGCCCTAACAAATAAGGGCATTTGCCGCTATTTTGACTGTCACTTCAGCTAGTTTCATAGCTGCTTAATTCCRGTTGTCATTTGCATCAAGCAGAGTTTGGTGGGATGAAAAATACGGCCAGAAAAACAACAACAGAAAAGCTATTCTGAACATAGAGTAACATTGTATTTTAAAACACCRAACTTACTAGAGGTAAAACATATTTCGTAAGCATACAATCTGCCAAACCTATTGCTTGTGAACTCTGACATTTATTCGCAGTACATGTAATAACTTTCTGTATGGATTTAAATCATCATAACCCCTGAGACTTATGCAGACTATTTACTAAAATCTGAAAATACCTTCAACCCAWCTTTAAAGGTGGGTTTTTAATAAAGAAAGCCTGCTTCCTCCTCCCCCCAGCTTCCTCGCCCCTGGTTTCCATGCTACACCAAGTGCTACTCTAGYGTGGGCACACAGGAGAAGCTCCCTCTTTCTCACTAGAGGATTATCTAGAAGCATGCCACCTTAAAGGGGGACCGTGGAGCGTGCAACTTAAACAGCAGAGTCTGCATGCCTGCACTGCAACACGTTAGTTAATTCATAATGAATGTGCTGGGCTCTCTCCCGGGAGAACCGCACAAGCCCCGAGTTAATATGGTGAAAACGTACAAACGTTTKCAGTCAATGGCATTGACTACAGTTATTGTTCACCAAGGTGGATAAAACCTAAGAAAGTCCTTTAAGGGACTCGGTACAAACCTGCTTCCTGGCTYTGGCCCTCAGTTTCTTCCGTCGTTTGCTTCTTCTCTGGGCTGCTTCCACCTATCATGGAAATCACAAGAAAAAAAATTACTTACAATATATTAATTTATTGATAACAGTGGCAATAATATTAATTTTAACCATTGCAGCACAAACTGCTAATTCACAGCACAGACCTGCAACAAAAAGGGAGAGCTGTAAGTAAACTGAAGAACTGGAAACAAAGACAGCTACMTTTAAAACAGCCACTTTTCAAGCTGAGGAAGAGGGGGCTAGATGGAAGATTTTACCTCTGTAGATAGAACTGCTCCAAAACACAGAAACGATCTGTATACCTGCACAATACTAGGATGAATAGTACACGGATAAAGTTATTTCTTTAAGCACTGTCTACAGTAGATAAAATTGTTTGTTGATCTTACTCTATTTTATAATGATGTTTTTCTTGGCTGCTTCTCTTCCAGCACCATTTCCACAAGCCCCTTGCAGCAGCTGTGCTTTAGACACACAGAATCKCTCTTAACAGCTAAGCAGGGTGAGACTGGGAGGGAGGGTTGCTGAGACTTATTTTAAAGCAAAAGACTCAAAGCTCCTTAAAATACAAAGAGGCATCACAAACGCCTAAAGAGGAGCGAGCAAAACAAACCAAGGTGAGATTGCTAAGATTTAAAGTGCTCTTTTTTTTTTTTACATTCCCTTTCATTCCCAGTTTTCTCCACTTTTGCATTCACATTCGTTACCCATTTTCTCCCCTCAGGCTCCCTTTCCGAGGGCRGCTCCCACACAGCACCTTACTGCTGAGACATGCATGCCGCCGGGGAAAGCCTAGGGACACGGGCTCAGCCTTTTCCCGGCCCAATTAGAAGAGAATCAAGCGACCTGTCCTATCCACAGCCAGGAGTCCTTAGCCAGCTTCACAGAAATAGCCATGGCGGGGGCACAGCATGTAGCATGGCCCCAGGCTCGGCTCTCCCCGTGCCAGCACTGCTGAGCACTAGCCCTGTATGTGCATATATATATATATATATGTATGTTTGTTTTTCTCTGTGATCTCTTCTGGCTCCTGGATTGTTCCGACTGCAGCTTCTTCGCTCRAGCAGCGCGGTGGAACCTGGTGCAGAAGGGCAGCGATGGGCAGGGAGGCCCGAGCCAGCCTGCRAGGCAGCGCGCGCTCTGCGAGACCCAACAGGCTCCTTCTGATGCCGGGATCCGCGGGCTCCGTACGGCAGGCAATACATCCCGGCATCCAGCAGATGGGACTAGCGGAGAAGCATTTGCCGGAGGAGCCCGGCACGGATAAAACCGGCTGGGTTTTGTAGTGTTCTTTCCATCATTCCACCTGTCCATGCACAGCACGAGGACGATGCATGAGGATGGCACACAAAACTTCCTCTATCTTCCTTTCCTCCTGCCCTTTTCTTTCTAAAGCCCAGGTTTTGGCCATTGCAAGCTTCGCAGCACACCTTTAATAAACAAAATACGGAGCAAATTCTTCACTGCACCAGCATAAGTCCCATAGGGAGCGAGTCGTCCGCCTCGGGAATCATCTCTAATGCGATGGTAGAAGGAAATTTGGAAAATCTTTATCGTTAAGTCAGATCTGAAGAGAACAGTGCTCCTCTATGCAGTAACCAGTGCCAACCCTAAYTGCATTACAGCCCAGTGCAACACGTTGCACTTCACACAGATGGGCTTCGTACTCAGGAAAAGCAAGTCAGGTATAAACAATAACTGCTGATACATCACCAAAAACCACTTCAGACAGAACCCGACCTCATTCACTACACAAATCTACATCCACYGATGCTTGCTTCTACATCCATTAAGAAAGCACGACTATAACCATGAGTTATCTGTCAAAAATCAGGTATTTGGGGGATTCATACTTATTCCAAAGGGATTCCATCTCTTGTAAAGTCACCTTTCAAAGCAAAACTATGTCATAAAAGCAGGTTTAAAGGATGTGTTGTGCCTATGGAGGGACTTTAGTAGAATAAGGAAGCATTAAAAAATAGTAAACTAAAAAATTAAGAGCAAACAAGAGCTTCTCAAATAAATTATTTCCAGTAGTAAGGGTTCAGGTGTTACTGGCATTGGAGAGTCTCTGCATCTCAGGACAAGGGGAAGAAGGGGAGTACAAATACATCAATAAGAAAGTCAATCAGAGGATACAACAGCGACTAATCCCGGCACGTCTGACAAACGCTTTTTTTTTTCCTCATTTTCTAAAACTGTTCTAATGAGCTTCTAYCTAAGTGTCTTCTACTGATGAAGAGCCGGTTCCTAATTATTGCTCTCCACTGGAGCTGGGTGTGGAGCAAATGGAAAGGCCTTAAGCAGCACGTGTTCAAGACAAAGAACTCCAAATGCATTTTAAAAGAGTATCAAGCCAGCTCTTCTCCACATTGCTATTCACCCTGCTTTCCTCTTTTCCAGTCAGAAAAGCCAGACCTAGTGCATTTCCCCTGAGTCTTTCCCATGACATTATTAAGAATAAAAACATCTTTCTCTCTGGATGGCTTCTGTGCTAGCTGCCATCCTTCTCTTTACACTACCGCAGAAGTTGGCAATTGCATTTCCTCTAGGTGAAAACTGTCCTCACAGTGTCTATTTTGCTATTATGCCAGTAATTGAACAACAATCTGTCACTCACTCCAGAGGAGATGGAAAATGCAGCGTATGACATGTTGTGTCATTTTCGGCCAGCAAATGTAAATGATTTTGAGCCACATCTAAAGACAAACGGGAACATCTGTTTCTTTTCCCCAGCATGGCAGTCAGTTGAAAAAGCAGGAGTCTGAGAGCAATGGTAGCAGGATACAAATAAAGTAAGCACATCAGGCACTAAAATACATATTTTTGGCCATGTTGCTTCCCTTTGCCCCGTTCACTGCTGCCTGGTAGGAGCTTGCTGGCCATTCTCCCTCTTTTTTCCTTTGGGAGCAGTATGGAAACTCCCCCAARCAATTTATTTTCTCATTTCTATCCAGCAGTAAACAGGCTAGCCAGTGATCAACTGGCGCGCTCAGCAGCTCGCACGATAAACGGGAAGGCAGCAGGGAGGACGCAGGGAGCAAAGGGAGGACACAGGGAGCAAAGGGAACTCCAGTGGACCATCTCCCAGAACAGATTCTGCCATAGTTTTGAACCTTTCTTTTTTTTTTTTTTAAATAGCACAGAAATATTGCCATGGCAATCACATTAATGAGGTGGAGGTCCATCTAGGATAACAGGACAACTAATTAAAAATATAGGCCCTGATCTTCCAGCTGCTCTGTTCTGCACACATGAGTAGCTATGCTGAACTTCAGTAGAGCTCCTAACACGAAGGCGAAAAAAGCACATGGATATTGGTGTAGCTACTCGAGGTCACATCCCCTGCAAATACTTACAGATTATTCCAGTGGTAAAGTGGTATCAGACATCACACAAAAAGCACATACAAACAAAGGCCATTACTGCAGAACTATAAATGCATTAAAATGAATCACTAGGGTGGTGGCCTGAGGTTACCAAACATATCCACTTTGAATTTCAATTTCTTTTAATTAAATTACAATTCAGGTCAGTTTTAATCACTCCTTGCGTATAACCCCTTTTGGGTAAATTTTAAGAGATGATAGTAAAAAATTATCTGTGTTTAGTAGAGTTATGAGACCTGCCCCCTCCTTGCTGTTGCAAGGATKTACCTCTCTGCAGCAGACCTGGATGCATGGCTACCGATGCAGGGAGTGCAGCTACGTGGTCAGCCTAATAAACAACAGGTTTTCATTGTCAGGGAGCATTTTGTCAAGAATTGTTGGCCACTGTGGGAAAAGAATGAGAAAACTCTAGCTCTTGGGGGATTATCTCAGAGGTTAAAAATAACACTATTGTATTTCACCTATTTATAGTTCCGAGAAATCCAGGAGCCTAATCTGAATCCCGCTGAAGTCAACAGGAGTATTCCCCTCTCTCCTTGCTCCTCTGTGAAACAGCAGAGCTTCATTTCAAAATTCCCTCCCTAGCCAGGGACGTGCCAGGGTGTAAAGTGTGGGCCAAGAGCTGTGGCATCCAAGTAGGAGCGTGGAAGACACAGGCATCACATTTGCCCCGACTCACTTCATCCATAACACTGCTGAGAAGGTTGCGCTAGGTTGTGCTAGGTTTTGCTGGAAATAATCCTTTCATGMGACATAGAGCTTGACTCAGACTTTGCAGTATATGGGCCTGGCACGAGACAATTAAATTTGATTGCAAAAGATGCTGATCATTGCAATTTTTGGCTACCTGCAACTGCAACTGTTTGGAACAAATGAAAACAGCCATCTACTGACTCGCATGCAATGCCTGAGCTGCCCCAAACACCCAGAATATATAGGGACCTCATACCCTAAACACCATACACACCCTAAGCACCATGCACTGTACATATATAGGAAAACTTACATTTTGATGCAAAAAAAATACACCGTGCTGCACAAGTTATCACTGCCTATTATACACAATTGGACAGAGGCAGCTCAAGTGACCTGATGCATGTTGAAGAGCAACCCTTGGTAGAGTTGTGATTCCTAGCCATACACGCAGTCCTATCTCAGAGAGGGAGAAGAGCCCCCAGATGTGAACGGGTATGGTACAATCACACATTTTCTCTTTACTGCATCAGTTTGCTCTTCATTCGTATTGTTTCGTGTGTGTGACTGATAGGCTACATAACTGCACGCTGTCCGGGCCTGGAGCAGAGCTGCTCTTCTGCTTCACTATCAAATTAAAATATAAGAGTTACCACATACATTAYATCCACTATCAAATCAAAACATAAGAGTTACTACATACGTTACAGACTTTGCATACAGTTCGTGAAGCCACGTGGTGCTGGAATGTGACAGGACGAAGCACTGGGCAGGGAAGCAACACGGCAGCTCACGCTTGTTGGAAACAGCGTGATGAGCTTAGGAGAAACCCCCTCCCATTCCACGTGAACCAAAACACACACATTACTCTTCCACATCAACATTTTGGAATCAAGAGACTCACCCTGCCTTCTCTTCCAGACCTGAGCAATCACGATAGCTTACTTTTATTCACATAATGGTTAGAAATGAGAAATGAATGCCTCGACAGATGAACCCCCTGCAGGTACTCTGCTTTGTCACTGTGTATAATTCTTCTCTGACAACATTGCATTAGTCACTTTAGTAAGTCAGTGTTTTGCACTTTAGCGCATCTCCRCAGAAAGAAAATCGACTCCGAGGCACCGAGTGTGAAAACAGSAGTTGCAACTGCTGGCCTGCTCCAGTTTGCATACACAGCTGCTCAAGGAAGCCCCAGCGGGTAAGCGGGCAGAACAACAGGAGCGGGAGCAACTTGTAGAGGCCAAAGGGAGCCACATTTTCACGGTGCCRTCGTGTGACAACTGCATGGCCTTTTCGTGAAATTGCAGTAGCCACTTCAACCAAGCAAAGAATCTTGTAAGTAGGGTTTGCCTGGGGAGCAGATCCAAATAAAAACAGAGATAACATCTCATTTTCCCCCGGCTGAGTGGGATGTGATCACCTGATATTCTGAGGGTGGCAATCAGTCAAGGCAGATGGCAGGTTTAAAAATAAAAGTGAAGAAAGGAAGTATCAGCCAAAGCAGGTAGGGGTTAATAGCATCTCTTTAAATATATCYGATTTTCATTAAGGTGAAATATTTTATGGATATGTTTGATAAACAGTGCTCCCAGAGAACTTTTTCTGCAGTTCTTTATCTTAATATAGAAGGTTTTTTTAAGGATTTAAATTGGTGGCAGAAAGAATGCAGAAAATGCAGACGCTTCTAAGCTCTCTTAATGAGAAGTAGCACTTTTAAGGCCAAATAAGTGGATAAGTCTTTTTSAACTATAATTATGTGTCTGGATGTCCATTTTTAGCATACCATGAGTGGAACACAAATTTATTTGAAGAATATTACTGCCCTGTGGGATGCAACAGAGAGATATAGCTACAATTTCTCAAGTRGCAAAGGAACTGTTTGCTATAAACTGAGGAACATTTTAAAACTTAATCAGAAGTCAAATCTAGTTAATATTAATCCTTATTTTGAAGAAAGAGAAAATTGACTCTTCATAGCATTAGAGGGCCCTTAAAAAGGATGCTTTGAACAGTCACTGTAGAAGACCAAGGCACAGCAGCTGCTTTATGTAATTTAAGGTCCCAGTTCAGCAAGCCACAGAGACCTCAAGTCCTTCAACAGGACTTCARTTCCCTTCCCTGAGCTACCTATGGAATAGGGGAGGTTACTCACAGRTGGAAATCTTCTGCCAGAGCAGTCAGTCACCTTTAAGAGCTTTGCTCCTGGAGGAGGACCCAAAGCCCAGAACTTCATCCCCAAGCTTCCCCTGTATTGCAGAGGAAGAGTTTAGCAGCTCAAAAATCCGCATGCAAAAATAAGTATCTGAACGTCCACCTTCCTTTGAAGTACAGGTAKAGCAGGTAAATCCACAAGCAGGTACTTTATTTCCCCTTGGGGATCTTCCTCACGAGGACAAACAGACTTTGAATGACAGAGCAGGGCTCAGGTTTCTCGAGCTACAGCCAGGAGTCCCGGCCAGAGTTATCCAAGAGGAGTATAAAAACTGGAAAACAATGGGAAGACATGGGATTAGTATTTACCCTCCGCTCAAGGGAGAGCAAAGCCTCTGAAGGGAGAGCAAAGCTCACGAGGACAGCAGCACAACCTACAGTGCTATGGACCATTGCAGGTGGGCATGCTACACCTCCCTCAATGAYGCTAGGGAGAAGCTGCAAAGGTGCAAAATTCAGGATTTCACAGAGGAAAAGGAGGAGAGGAAAGGAGGAAATCTTACTCTAATCGTGTAATTATGGTTTATATGAGATTTATTTTCCATTTGGAAGATTATGCACTTCTTGGCACTGGACAAACTCTTCATAGGAAAAGGGAAGAGAAGCCAGGTCGTCTCCTCAGTTTCTTGCCTAATCACCAGGATCTGCAGAACCAAAGGGTSTTCACAGTAAGATGCAACTCCATTTCACCTAATTTCTGCTGTACGCTCAAATGAAAAGACTGACATCTCCTATCAACAAAGCAGATCTGGTTCTGAGTGAGAGAAGGGCTTGGGGGTGAGGTCGATTCCTGCCACTGCTGAGCAACACTTGAGACTTTTGATAGTACCCTTGAAAGTCTGCATCAGGCAAAGAAACCAATGCTAACAAATGTTGTAAAGGTGATTTGTGTTCACTTCGACCTTTCTGGCTTGACTTATACATTAAACTGTTTTTCTACCCACCAGAAAACATAGTTCTTCCAGGAAGTGTAGTTTCAACACATTAGCTCCTAACACATACATTAGGCTCTGCTAAGGTGATCTGCCACCACGAACCTATCAATCCATCAAGAGCAATCTCCATTTTGGGTGAAGTTTATGAACTGGAGTAAGAAAACTTGCAGAGCTCCAGTTATATCTCCAAATCCCTCAACTGAGGGCAATCAAGAAGACACAGAAACAGTTTCTACTGCAGATCAGGCAATTCTGTTGCTGTTATTAGAGGTTTTAGTTGTCTTTGATACAATATAGATCACCTGCAAACCATGGTGGGAATAGACAAGGCAGCTCTTCAGYGGGTTCTGTTTTATAACTTTCTGAKARATCCARAAAGGAAGATACAGGACAAAACATGTCCTTCTCCCAGTATTTAGAAAATTTGTTGCACACTCCTTACTGCACAGGACATATAGCAAGACATTTGGGGTAGCAGCAAAGAGACACAAAGATCATTTCTAATAATTTCATTAGCCTCTCTTAAAATGTTGAATTTTACTTGCAGTCATAAGAGGGATGAGAAGGGATGGGAACACGAGACCTGCAGCAGATGTGCTAGCCTGTGGCTATTACGTTGTGACACGTACTGCTATTTTGTCTACGCAATTACTATAGGGTTATATTAAAAAGCTCTTGAAGTAAGTTTTGTTTAGCACCAAACCTGCTTTTCTCACCTCAGACTTTATAATCTCACAGTCACTGAGTGCACCTGACCGATTTTAACCCCCCAGCAGACAAGGGAGAAAAATAAATAAAATAAAAAACAGTGCATGCTTATACATTTAAATCCTGAAATACTTGGAGACGCTGGAAGTAATGAATGTTCCTCCATCTATCCAATCTACCCATTTTCGCGGGCAGCAGCCCATACTGCACTGAAAAACTCCTGAATGCAACAACTGACAAGGAAATCTGCCATGCAGGTCACGCTTGCTTCTCTCCATCAATGGCCTGAACGCAGAGAACAATATATCCAGGAGCATAATAACAGCGACCATTAATACTTTGGAGGCTCTGTATAAAATTGCTTTCATTAGCATGTCAAGTGTTTATTTTCGCTTACTGCAAAACAAGCTCCTCACACACAGCCACTTACTCGACTTGCCTTGATTGCAGAGAGGGCAGTGACGGAGGAACCCGCTTTGCATGCCCTTCTGTGGAGGCTTTTCCATTGCACCAGAAGGATATTGCTCCATCACCTCCAACCAATGAACCAGCTTGGCACGCAGCAGCAAAATATTGCTGCAGAAGTATTACTGAGCACAGCGGAATAGTTTTCAGGCTGCCACAAAGGGCATGTGTATGAGGGTGGCAGAGGCTGTGAGAAGAGCAAACAGTATTCCTCTTTTCCATCTAAAAGGACACCAAGATTTAAGTAAAGGAAAAAGAAAAGCCATTCTTCCTGTGTCTCAGCGTGTATTTGCTAAATATTTTATTTCTAGTCATGGTACCAAGGGGAAAATAATATCGTGCATTAAATGTAAGTATCTTTGGGCTTGCTTTTATTGCTAAAAGCTCGCTCTCTTTTTTTTTTCCCTTTAACTTGGGGTAACTAAAGCATGTGAACTATCCCAAGGTTAAAAAGCGGTGAAGACAAAGTGCTTCAGTTTTACCATGAGGAAAATTCAACACAGTTGACCTCAAGCAGAGCTTGAGTTTTATTTGAAGCTGCTTATATGCATTAGCTACTCTGAAGATATAAATAAATAAATAAAAGGCAGTTTCTTGGAAAGACAGACAAACCCCAGCCTCAATAAAAACATTCAGTTCTGGTTCACGTCACTTATTGACATCTTTCCTAATCTTCAGGGCTCACCACTAAAGTTCTTTTAATTAGGTAGAAACCACAGCCTAGCCAGTAACRAGAACAATAGAAACTAAACTCTCCTCTCAGACAAACATGTGCAAATCCCATTTACTTAAATGGAAATGACTCACAGGTGTGTTACATAAGGATCTAGCCACTTTGCAACTTTATGGGAATTCACTATTTGCAGCCTAGCTGCTTGATTCCTCTTCACAAGGGAGGTGCAGGTAATTCCACCGAAATCTGATGCAGCTCTTCACAGCAAGCACTTAAATTACTTTTTTCCCCCATCACAGCACCTCTCCAGTCTAAAGTCATACTTTCCACCCTAAATGTTATATGCTTGATTTTTGCCTAAGGAGATGGGAATTTCGCCACTAAGTAGATTAAATTAGGCGGTCGCTGGTGATTATGTGTCTCAGTTCTGCACCAGCAGAACCTGTGGTAGGGCATCCCATTGGGGGCRTGCAGGTGTTTTGCAGCTCGAGTGATGCAGTCCTGCTGCTGCTCTGCTGCTCCCTTCACCCTCCCCGTGCATTCGCTTGTGCTCCACTAAGTGACCCGCAGGTCATCAGGAAACCTCTTGGGAGCTCTCAGCGAGGTGACCGTACCTAGTAAACCACAGAAATAGTGGAACAACATCAGCTCTTTTTCCAATCAAAAGGAAAAGCCTGCAGTTCTGCAATACTTTTTTTTTTTTTTTCCCATTGCTATGATGCTGGCTTTTAATCATGTTCCAAATAAAAACATACCATAAAAGCTATTGCTGTTTGTCCTATTTAGGAGTAGGGAAGATGATACCACTGGATGTCTCCCCTCTATGATGCCGCACACCATTTAGCTTGCCTACAAATTGGCACGCGGTTTGTCACCATGAAATTCAGTAACTGAACACAAAATTGGTATTTTAATTTCAGCTAGGTTTAGGGCAGCACTAAAAGAAAGAAGACTGGTCAGGATGAGATTTCTTGAGTTTCCCCACACCTTCTGGGCGATGACAGCTATTGCTTTAAGTACTTGCCATTAACAACCAGTCACAATGTTAGTGACAGGATGTTACTAGCAGCTACTTAACATGATAGATGTTAACATTTTTCTGCTCTTTATGACTCACACTATATCCCAGCCAGAATATTTTAGGAGCTGAATGCAGGGTACCAGGTCAAAATGATGAGGCTCAGGGAGCAACGGGTTGAGGTGCAGAATGAGACGCATCATGTTGGGAACATGAGGTCAAAAAGCATCCACAATAAGGAGGAGAACTGGATTAAAGATTAAGGTTCATCCTTTTAACTATCTCACACCAGGGGAATCCTCCCGCATTTGGGCACTGGCATTTTGCTCTTGCACACAGACAGGACCAACATGAAAATCCRCACCATGAATATTAGTCTTTGATGTTAACATCTAACAACTCTCCCAGTGAGATAGGTGTTATGAAAAGACACTTTGCTCCAGTTTTAGAAGCCTGAGGACTGCATTGCCTCTGCACACATGGACTAGCTGCCCTGTAAAGACTCAAGTACAAGAAAAGCACTCTTTGTAGAACTGTAAGCCTAAAGCTTAGTGTCTTTAATTTTCAACCACGGATAGATGTAATACGCTATAAGATCTGAAGCCATAAAAATCTGGAGCCATAAAGACCATAATTGAAGTGGAAACACACACAGTAAGGTTTTCCCATAGAAAAGGAAAGCAGGAATTTTATTGTCCTGTGAATTGCTGCAGGTGGTTTGATTTACCTGACCAGTTTAACTAACCAAACAGAATATGACCTGAGCACTGCACAACACACATCACATTTTACACTATTAATTATACGAAGTCAGAACAGTTTAGAAATAAACCAGCAACAATTTTCCATTTTATATCAGCAATACTCAGTAGCCTGTAACAGAAAAATAGCATTTGCAATTCTGAATCTAACTTGAGGGRAAAAAATACTTTAGAGGAATTACAGTCTTATGATCTAGTCCAAAAGACACTTCTCAAGTGTGTATGAATAACGTTCTCAAATGAAAGTATGCTTTGCTGGCTCTCTTAAGAATTCAGAGTAAACCTTTCCCACCCTACCCCACCTCCCCAAAAAAAAGACTTTGAAAAGATGCCAGACCAAATTACCTTCAGCATCCTTTGGAAGGTCATGAGATTGCTCCGCTTTGCACACTGTGGGAGACGGGGGCTGCCCTTTCTGCTCCAATCCTTCTTTAAGCATAAAAATATATTAAACATACTATTTTCAAATTGTATCATCACACATATCATCACGACAGTGCAACCATCAGCATTTTTCATCTCAGCAYTTCATTCAATGCCTGATGCCCAACTTTGTACCGACCAAATTAATTAGGGCATCATTTGCTATAGAAGAAACTCTTTAGTTATCTCTCAGTTTGGGCCGGATTCACTACTTAACAGGAGAGCAGTGGAGAAAGCTCATACTAAATGACCCATTTCTTCACAATCTCTTAATCTCTTTAGAAAATTTGAAAAGCATAGTGTTCTAATTAGCAGCATATATTATATGCCATTATGGAGCCTTGGAGAAATAATCTGAACAAAATTATTTTTTCTTCCCAGCTCAATTCTTTGTTCAAAATTAGAATATATTAAGAAAGGAATATTGACAGAAATCAGTAGTAAAATGAGTGGTAGGGAAGAAAGTTTGATAATGGATTAATGYTACAGAAATGACAGTATTACAAAGTAGAAACATTCAGGTTTAGGGGAAGAAAAAAAATCCAATTTCTAGCCAGAAATCAATGGAAAGATGACAGGGGAAAAAAAAAAAGTAACTGAGGCCAGTAAAGTTTAAGAACACTCCTATTCGCAGCAATTTAATTACAGCATTTAAAATCAATTAATTAAACAAAAGAAAGGTTTATGCAACATTTTAGAAGTAACTTGTCACACCAKCAACCTTAATGTAAGGCACCAAATTATCATTTGTTTGCTGAGAGAGACCTCAAGGCMCAAAGTGATAGCAGAGGCAACCTGTCAGTAGAAAAGCAGGCCGAGTTGGGAATTCWTCATAAAAAAGGGCATATTTAATTAGGACAGCTAATCAAAACACACTTCAACAAAGCATATACAGAAGCAAAAACCTGCAGAACATCAATCTAACACTGATGGTAACCATAAAGCCCACAAAAAGAGGAGTGAGAAATCCAAATGACACAAAAATTTGCCTACAGTCTGTGTGAGATGGAAACTGGGAGGCTGATGTTCAAGCTCATGCACTAATGCTAACCTGGTTTGTACAAAATCCCAGAGTAAGAGCTGGAAAAACAGACTCCAACATTTAAACTCAAATGTACAGGAGACCTTGAATATTTGTAACCAGGAACTCAGGATGGGATATGACCTTGCTTGATTTAGCCCAATGCCATACCATGAGCAAATAAGTCACAGCTAATTGGCAACTGGAAAAAAAAAAAAAAAAAGGCTGTATAAAAACTGTAAATTGCTTATGTGTTTCAAGAACTACCACATCTCCACAAATATCCCATAAAATCATTTGTCCTGGATGTCTGTGACTAGGTAAACCAGCAGTCAGATGTCCAGCTCTCATAAGGAACTCAGTTCAACTAAGAGAAGAAGATATCAACCTTAATATCCACCCCCTTCTCTTCTACTGCATGTATCTTGGACCAAAAAGCTAAAAGTTTCCAAACACTGGGTCAGAAATAAGTAAAGATACAGAAAAGGAATTGCTACTATCAAGGAGAATACTGTATTCTTTCAAAGGACTAAAAGGGAGCAAATCCTGGCCTTCACAAAGAGCCCAGAAAACTCAGAAATGCTCTYTGTCCATCTTCCTGGGAAACTGGTTTTAATTTTGTGCTTACGTCTTAAAACAAGAGTCCCTGGATTTGGCAACTGGCAAAAATAATCAGGAAGCAACAGCTCAAAATGCCAAGAAACTTTCCAGAATGGAGATCTGTAAGTGAATAATTTCACTTACTTAATTTTAGGGAACAAACATTGCATTTCACTCAACAAAAGCCAAAATGAATATAGCTCCTAAAAATGTCTTGTAGTACAGAATTTGTTTCATTATAGAATGCCATGTAGTTCAGGGTAGGAGGGATCTTTATTGATTAGCAAACTAATTTACTGCAAAACAGCCATACTTTGAGGTTTGGCTTAGTATCAGGAAATAGAGCCTTCCTACCGCATGGAACATTAGTGCATACTCATGTCATCACATTTGTTCATCTGCACTTGAAATTCACATACAATACTTTGAGGAAAACAAGARTTTTCAAATGCTGAAATTGATTTATTTCTGGCCCAGCAAGCATGCAAAACTAGCCACAGAAAGTGCAGTGGGGGAAAAGAGAGGTTTAAGAAATAAAAAAGAACACCAACCCCACGAAACAGACACACTTTGCAACTCTTCAAMAGGATTACTCAAGAGTAACGGTGATATTCAACACGAACTTCAATTTAAATCACAGAAATCCTGAAAATGCCCATGCCTTTAAAGATTGATTCCTGCTAGCATTCCCCTATTCATTTAAAAAAATAACCTGAATATTCAGAATGGACCATATTGACGTATGGCTTCCTTGGTTCTAATGACACCTTGCACTACCTGCTATTTTCCTCTTTTTTTTTTTTTTTTTTTTTTTCATTTTTGACAATGATTCACTTCAGGAGACAAATCAATAGGAGAGTTTCAATCAGCACTCACCTCTCTGATGATGAATTTTATCACCTAACCAATCTGTGAGGCTTTCTCCAGGCCCATAAGTCAAATGTCAATCAAGTTTAAGTGCAAGTGTCCAGCCAGGTCTTTCAAGGAGTATCTGAGTACTTTAGAYAATATAGCCAACATCTTAATTGACAGCACAAAGACAGAGAGGGAGGGGCTCACATTCAGAGAGATCAGAACTGTCACTATTTCAAAAGAAATGGTCTTTTTGCACTTTATGGAGAACCTGAAAATGCTCACAAAAGTACRTAGAGGCACTGTCCCAGGAGAATAAGATTTCAATCACAATTTCATTTTTTTTTTTCAGATTTCCCTCATTCCAGAGAAAAAGAGATTTTTGCAGGCATCAAAATAATGTCTTTTTACAATAGCCAAGATGCAACTCTTAACCCTTTCTATTCTACACCAACTTGTACATGTATGTGTAGTTAATACCATAGGAACACTGTTTACAAATTTCAATTTAAATTCTAGCCTGGAGTCTTAACTGATCATATTCAAAGCTTTCCTAATTGTGACCATCCACACAAAAAGGTTTCTGAGCTGTCAGATGGTGAGAAATGACTCTTCCTTATAGATTAATTTGCGTGTTCAACAACTTACTTGAACCCTACAGTGCATCTCAAAGCAAGCTCTTCCCCAAACCCTTCACAACTTCCCAAGTCTCACTTGTTACAAGRGCTTTTCATTTTTCTCTCCCTGAAAGAGGAGAAACTCTCCCTCCAAAATGAAGTGTGCAATAGTGTTTATGTAGTGGCACACACACACACAAAATATTTATACAGCCTCGTTTATAACAGAGCTTTCAATATTTTGTCCTGCTGTCCTAGCTGGTTGCTGTTTTTGAAGTAAGGAATGGGTGGTGGAGTAGGATGCTCTGGACAGACACAGGATAATTGACAGGGCATTTATTATGAACAACTATTAGATGGGAAAAAAGATGGCAATGGGGCAACCTTATGAGGTTGGAAGGTTTTGCTGCCAGGGCAGGATGAAGTTGTTGAGGCAGAATATAGACTCAAAATTCAAACACTTTTCCCTGTGCTTATTCTTTTTCTCTTTTTATTTTTTTTCTTTCTTTCTTTCTTCCTTTTTTTTTTTTTTCTTTTTTTTTGAATATTTGAATAGTAAAAGAATTAACTTATGTCAGTGCATAATGATGCAGTATTATTGTGCAGGAATCTGGACTATGCCGCTCATAATAGCACATGCTTCCTTAATTTCCAGATGCAATCATTGCAATTGGGAACACAATTATGACAGTATTAGGGGTTATTTTGCATGCTTCTATGCGTAGATATATGAATCCACGGGTATAAAAGCCAAGTCCTTCAGAAGTTAAAGTTTGGAATAATCTTCCCTTAATGGAGCTTAAAACATTAAGCATCATCACTCTGYAGTGTTAAATCACTGAAGTTAAAGTAGACAAGACTAGGAGGTCATTTGGTCCTTCCCTTTGAGAATATCGTTCATAAGGGAAATCTGAGATGTAAAAACTGCAGAAGTCTGTCCCTGTTATTGCTATATCTGCCCTTTTGACTTAAGCTATTCTAACAGCAAACTATGAAATGTGGTAACACCAAGGTTCTTTGAACTAAATTACATGGTTATGTTAGCAGCTGCTACAAGATAAAGCATTCGGTAAAACAAACTGAAGAATTAAAACCTCCAGAGTTTAGATGCCACCAAAAGCCTGGTCTTAAATATGTGTATTTAATAAGGCTGTTATTTTATAATTATTTTTCTTATTCTAGTACACCAAATATATGCAATAACATTATGAGATTAACTTATTAAAATGAACATTCATGCCTGATGATTTTATGGTATTAATATAGATATTAATGGAGAATCTGGTAGACCAGGAATTAAGCTATTCCTCTTCATTTTTTTTTAGTAAAATCATTTAAAATAAAGTCTTTTTTTGAGTGTAATAAGATATTTGCACTTCAGGGTGGTAGAAACATAAGACAGAAACTACTCTCATAACGTGTCCATCATTCAGTAAAAGGCACATTTGGTCATCTGGTATTCTTTACTCTATGCTAATTCTCTAGGTGTTCCCAAGGCCTAATCTAGTGTGTACTGAAGTCAATGGACATATTCCCACTGACTTCAGCTGACGCCAGGATTGCTTTCTTCTGCTGCTAACTCTTGCCACCAGGTTTTAATTAGGATGGATTCTGTAGTCTCGATCTTATTCTATTACATTTTCCATACGGAAACTGAAACAGATCCAAGCAGACCCCATCACACTTGACTCCCTTTKCTTCCTCACGTTTTCTAGCTATCGGCCCTTCAGAAACGCCTAATCAGTAGGAAGGAGCAGGCACTTCATTTAGATCAAATTTAGAGTATTTGAATGTCCCAAAAGTCCTACACGCCTACTGTGGGACATATGCACTTCAGGAACCTAACATTTTTTTCTTCTTTTTCCTTTGCCTACAAAGCTTTGACTACAGGTTGGATATGAATAGCTCAACAACCCCGGATCATCAATATKGGTGCCAACTGCTGATTCCATCTGCTGGAGTCATGGCCCATGAAGTCAAGTGGAATGAAGAATGACTATTCAATTAATATCTTGAAGTGATGACTGCAGGTTGGACTCTATTTTCCCCTCCTAGCAGTTCAAAGCAGTTATCCTTTAGACTGATAACCATCTTAATATAAAAATGAAAACTCCCCTCAGTGCAGGGATGTATGTATTTGTAACCCTGCAAATATATCTGTCAGTCACTAAAAGATTCCCACACAAAAAGGTCCAAAGAACATAACTTCCCACTGTTAAAGTAAATACACAAGAGGCATTGTGGCCTTACAGGTCATATAGGCAATAAAGGCACTGACTGCTGCCAAACAGTCCACTGATTCCTAAAATACCTCCAAAACATAAAGATGGCCAATAGAGGCTGYTGAAATTTATAGCACTACAGCACCCTACAGGCCAACACCTGAAAGAAGCTCTGATATCATCTTTTTCATACACACAAAAAGCAGATATGCAATGAAAATATCTTCCCCAAATGACTTAATTCAAGGATAATTTCCCAGAGCGRCTATGTAGCTTTCACCTAAATTAATGAAGGATACAAGGCAAAAGTGACTGCACTAATTGAAAATATACTTTCTTGGAATTTTAATTTAAACAGCTCTAAAAAATAATCAATGTGAATTTACATAATCACCATAAAAGCAACAAGACAAAAGAATGCAAAGTAACTGGGTTTATAAAAAWATACATGCCAGGATAACTGTAAAAAATGAAAATGCTGTAAAAATACTGCAAATTCTACTGTACCTTTGGCAAATGTTTGTCATATGATGACAGTCTTCATTTTTCCAGTTTTATATATATAAGTGCAACTACGTCAGTCATATTAATCATATTAAAATTTTTGAAAGCTYCTATCCTTCAATAATCTTGACACCAAAATATTTATGTGTAGTGACATCCACATGCCAGATCAGCCATGAAAGAACGTGCTAACTCATCAGTTATCTACCTGTGTACATCTGTGTTTACATACCTATGCATACATACATCMTTATTCCAGAATTTCACAGGCTAGTTAACTGCTTGCATCATCATCTCTTTTGTCCTTAGGAGAATCTTGCCAATTTAATTAGCAAACATTCTGATTTAAAAGCTTCAGCAAGGGGAACTCCTGACCTCCATCTCTGGGGTAGAACAACCTTATGTGACCATCATTACAGGTTAGGAACTAACTAGCTGAATAGCAGCCCTCCTAAAGAAGTTTTTAAARTTACAGGTTATATAACATTGAGTTAAAGCCAGTACTGCAGTAAGAAAACTACACACCAGGCAATTTTTGGTGTAGCCAGCAGGAAGAAGAAAGATACTATCCCTTTCATAGAATCCCATATCCAATTTTCCCCTGCCACATTCAGGAAGGATGTCGAGAAACTGGAGAGGGCCCAGGAAAGGTCTATCAACAGAAGTCAGGGGCATAGGGAATACAGGCTTCAAGAAGAACTTGAGTGAACTGAACTCATTTAATCTGGTAAAGAGAAGGTGGAGAGAGAATCCTACAACTAGTGCAGCCTACAAGCACAGGACAGGAGCTGCAGAACTGATTGAGCAAAACTTTTCTCTGTAGATGGTCAATGATACAATAGGAGGTCCATGCCATGAGTAACTCAGGAAGTTCAAACTGGATACTTGGAAACTTTCGCTGTATGAGTAATGCAACACACAAGAAGGCAACCTAAGAGACTGTGAATTCCCCATGCTTGGAGGTTTTCAAGACTCAGTAAGAAAGCACCACTGCTGTCCTAGTCTAGGGTTCATGACAGCTCCTCTTCAAACTAGACTAGGTGACAACCAGAGGCTCCACCCAGCCAACAGGCCTATGACTCTGTGTCATCCTATCTCTCATTCCTTCTTTTCCTTGTTCTTTTTTTTCCTCATCCCTCAATTCTATCCATCTATTTCAGGCYTAGTTAAATGGCAAATCAGGAGAACCAGGAAAAAAAGAAAAAAAAGAAACATTCTCCAAGAAGTTCAATATATTTAAGAGTTTGTTAGAAAGTTTTGCTGATGTATTCATTGCACATAAGTCATGGTCATTAATTACAAYTCCAATGACTCAAGAATTACAGCATTCACACCTTTCTAAAGACAAAACCACTACAGAATTGTAATTATTTCCCATCCATGTTCAAGCTAGTTATTAATAAAAAGCAACTCAGGGGTTTGTATCAGATGATGACATTAAAAAGTTATTCCTAGCCATTTTTATCTTGTTTTATTTGTTATCAGAAATGGTTACTGTGGTAACTGTTAGCAATGAATGATTGGCATTGCTCATTACAACCAAGGCAATTAGTCTTAAAAACTCTCTGTTGGGCTGATGCTTAGCAGAAGCAATATGTTTTAGCAGAAAATATTATTTACTCACCTGTMTCCTCACTCATTTCCGTCTCTTCTTCATTATCATCATCTGTCAAAAAAAAAAAAAAGAAAATGATTAATGAGAATAGCAGAAAACATCTAAAATATAATACTCAGTTCTTCAAATTGCTCATATTTTAGGTTACCTCCTCCCATTTAACATCTTATAGTGACATGTGGAGGTGGATGAGAGAAGAAGGGTTTAATATTAGAGGAAGTGTGGGGAATAAAGACAGAGAACAAAGTTCTGTCCTGACTTGCATAAAATTAGATTGTATTGTCGTTTATGACACTTTTTTTTTCTTTCTGTTTTAAAAGTGAAATGGAACCTGGTTTAGTTGTCAAGGTTCAGGGTCTTTTGTTTTCCTGAGAAGAGCAGAAAATGTTAAGAGTAGTGGCTATCCAGAAAAAAATTTACTAAAAAAAACCCCTCTAAATTTACCATAGCGGATTTAGATTTAAATCCAAACTTAGACTAGCCAAGAATTAAAGACTTTCAGTTATTGAGATGTATCAGGTCTTAATAAAGCAGATTCCTTTTGCAAAAAGTTACTTTGTGGTAACAAAGGATTCTCTTACCACAAATTGTTTTGCTGGGGAAAAAAAAAAGAAAAGATTAGAAAAGATTAATTACCATCTTGGTCATTCAACTCACTAATTCTCACTAATTATACAAATTTATGACAACTAAGCTTCTAACTCATACATACTCCATTCATAGTCTTTTAAATGGATTTGAGCACGTGCAATTTCTGTAGCCARCCTAATATTTTTGTTCAAAGCATAACATCTTTCAAACATGGGTTTGTGCAGATTTGAACCACCTTTGGTACACACAGRACTTTTGTAACATCACGATCAACCATACTGGAAACTAACAATAACACTTAGGTCCCAATCTATAGGATCAGACCTTTACACTGCAAAATCCATACACCCAGATGCTGTGACACACACTACGAGCATTGAAGCCCTGCTTTCATCGAGCCYGAAACATTTTTTAAGCAGAAAGGAATTCTTCATTAACAGTAGAGTCCTCCACTGGGATTTATATTTGCACTCCAGCTCCARGCACTAGAATCATGAATGTGTGAATATCCATGGTGACTTGCAAAACATCGGAAGATGGATGTGCATCTGTCCTTCTCCTTCTATCACACCCAAACATGGTCTGGAGAGCAGTGCATTGAGAATAAGGTCTGCAGAGCGTGTTTCAGAAGCCAATAAATGACAGTATGTTACATTTCTCTTGAGTACACTTCAGTCCTGCATGATCGATCAGGTTTGAATAAAGTCATTGAACACTGGACTTTCTTTAGCGTTGCTCTGCAAACAATTGCCTTAGGGTTCAATAAGGCACATCAACGCCTACGGTATGATTTTGTATCCAATAGGGAGTTTTGAAATGCTTTTTTTTATTGAGAAAAAGAGAATGAAAAATATTGTTGAAACCAATGGGAATTGTGCTGCTGACTTGAATAGAGCCAAGATTTTTTAACTGAAGTCCTGACATTTTTCAACAAACCATTCAGAAAGTACTTGGTTAATGTAGAGCTTATTAATTTTTCAGTTTCCAATAACATGTTCTCCCCATGAAAGCATTTATAATGAAACTAGAATGATATAACTTCACATTAATCTAAGAGTTGACACTAAATCAGCATAATATAATATTTTAACATACATATATCACCTGATCTTCTATGCAAATTCTTAATTATAGTTCAGTAAGTGACTTGGAATATGAAATTCCCAAAGCAACAGAATAGCTTCTAAGCTGGTGATAATGGACACAGACAAGGAATCTGATATTATTAAAAAGTAGTGAAGTCATTATGCAATATAATTACAAAGCGGCAAATACTGCTTTGTGAACTAATTATGAATTAAGGGTAGTTTTTCTGGGAAAAGGAACTTAAGCCTTGCTGAAAGGCAGCAAAGTCCTTGCATCGTTTCTGCTAATGGGGGTTGGCCTCCTAACTGCTTCTGTGACAAGATCTCTAGGTCACTGTGGTGCTTTTGAAAATTCTACCCCAGACTATCCCTGAATGAGTTTCATTCTGGCACAYAGCGCTCCCTGGTCATTTCATGTGTCCATAATTCTTGTTCTCACACTATTAATGCATCTAGTAGAAGTGCCTCCCTATCAAATTTAAAGCAGTCTCTTTCACTGACCTTGGTAGGGCTGGCTGGAGTGATAAACACCGTGTTTAGTTGTCAAAGCTGTATGCCAAAATCAATTATTTTAGGTAAAAAATAGTATTTTAGAAATCTACAGCCAAAGTGCATTCATTTTCGCCCAGAATGTATGATACAAACAGTAGTTTCTCATTTACTTGTTTTGAGGAAGTAAGAACAAGTAAAAATATATTTTTCTGAAGCTCTACATGCTTAGTCTAAGGGGAAACTAAAGCCAAGATTGCTATAAATTAAGTCTGTAATATCTACATTTATTTTTCATATTCCCTTTTCATGTTCTTTTCCCTTTTAAAGGAAGTTTTCCAGAGGTTTGCTGTAATTTAATATACTTATCAGAGACTCTGCCAATCCCAAARCAAATTTGAATAAGACCACAAGAGTTACTAAGAGTGGTTCTCTTGTGGTGCCAGTTACATTTCTTTAAAGATATACTGTCATTTCTAAGTGCCCAAATTCACACACTTGGAAGCCCACAGGTGAGGTCCTGCATAACTCTGGGCCTTAMACAAGAGCTCTTAGAAGATTGTCCCAATAGAAGAATGTGTACTAGTGCATGTGTGGGTCTGTGCCCACACATGTGTGCCCATTCTTGGCCATTTCTGTCTGGAAAAGCAGAACAGCAACCTGCCACATGGCTTCTCCATTAAAACCCTAGATTTTGGAAACTGCACCCAAGACCCATTGGAAGAAGAATGATAGGTCTTGCAGACAGCAGCAAGAGGATGACTGCTGGTGGTCCTCTGGAAGGGGTAGCCTACCCTCAAAAAATCTCCCATCCCTATTTGGAAAGCCTGGGAGATGAGGGAACCACTAACTGCAAAAGCACCATATGGTTAAGAGTGTAAAAATTTCCAGTTGCTAATTGGACTATAGTCTATAAAATTAAGGTCCTATATGGCTGATGTATGAGAGAACACTGTCCAGTCAAGTATAAAATAATTTACAGTTGAGAGTTAATCTGAATCTGTGATTGAAACTTACCGTCTAACTTGCATATTATGTAGGGTAATTACATCTCTAAAGATCACAGAGCTTTACATCTGGGTGCAAGTTGCTTAGAGCATACACATTTGTTTAAGTCACGGCCTCCCTGGTAGATACATATATCAAGGGATGTCTGGTACTCTTCCATCCCCCTCTCACTTGTTACCTGCTGGGCTCTGTGAAACAGAGTAATCGCACTGTGGTTCTTCCTACCGAGCCTGCTGAGGATGACTTTTCTGTCATATACCTGCTTGGATTCTTGTCTTTTGCCTCCTTTGGTCAGGTCCGTGCTCTGTCTCATTAGTTGTTCCACACAAGCAAACACAAGCCAGATGGCCACAACCATCAGTCTGTGTTAGATTTATACTCAGAACAGGGAGGTGAAAAGCTCTCAGAACTGCCACCAATCCCCAAGGCCACTAAACCGCCTCTTCCACCTTGCTCATACTTCTGTTTGTACTGTTCTTCGTGCTAGCATGTGCAGAGGCAACACCATGCAGACACATTCTTTTGTCTTCAGCTTCAGTGCACGCACAGAAYGGCTTTTACACAACAGCCAGCTCCAAGCTGTGGGAGGCTACTCTTTTTTATAATCAGTATTTACATCCCACTTCCCAGCCACCAAGAGCTCCCCACCAGCTTTCTGGCTCCTTCCCACCTTCCTCTGTGTTTCCTCAGCTTCCTTGTCTCATCCTTCACTTTTTATTCATTTCCTTAGCACTTCCCAGAAGTTTCCTTATTTCCAGCCATTTCCTTATTTCTAGCCCATCTGTGTGGCTCAGTTTTCCAAGCCTTCCTGCAAGTGCAACCCATTCTATTGGATGTAATCACCRTGAGACTGGGCCAAAATCCCCACACTGAGAGCTCTCTTTGCAGCCTATGCTCAGGCAAACAGTCTTTGTCCCATGGTTTTACCCAACCATCTATCATCTTAACAACCTCAGGAAACTTATTAATCATAAGTCTTATGCCTACTTTTGTCCCTTAGCAACTGAAAATTAGTTCTTGATAGGGTAAGATCATCGCTACCACCCCACAGAACCTTCATAGCTGTACACTCTCTTCACTTCAACCTGAAAGAGTGAATGTGCTTGCAGAACAGCAAAATGCACAAGAACTCCCTAGGGCTTAATGAAGACAATCCCCTAGGTGTTCACTAGCCCTCTGGATTGTTTCATCCAACTCAGTCTCCACTGGTAGAACACAACTGATTGACCCAYAGCACAGAAAAAAGAACACTTTTGCTGAAGCAAAGCAGATATGGAAACCTCTGGCAGGTAAGATCAACTAAATCCAGGCCTGACTGTTTCCATATTAACTTGTAAAAAGCATTCTATGAAGCTTTCCCTCATGCCCAGTGCTCACAAAAGGAAGAAGGAAAAAAAAAAGGAAAAAAAAGGTAAAACAAAAAGATTCTTAATAAGAAAAACATATTCTTCTGGTTTGGTATTGGAAATGGAAGAAGAAAAAGCTTTCGTTTTCTTTTCTTTTGTTGTTCTGTTTTGTTTTGTTCTGGGCATTTGCATGCYGAAATCTTGCATGCAGAGCAACAGGCACTATACAAAACCCACCTGATGCTAAGTGAGTTGGATTGAATTTTGCTTAGTCTGTTTTCATTATCAGAAATTTCCACTGGTAAGCAGCCTTCCTCCTGGCCTTACTGCAGCATCAGTGCAGTTTCTCCTCCTGCGTTGCTTAGTTACACCAGTCCCACAACACCAGAGTCTCACTGAATGCAAAATGTGTTTGTAGCTTCTGAAGCCCTATCAAATAGAAATCCTTAGTACCAGACTCTTAAGAAGTTATATGTTTCTTTTTTTTTTTTTTGTCACCACACAGATGGCTTCTTTCATGCATCATATCACTTGACTTGCAGTAAAACACATATACCCTTATGAGCTTCAGTTGCATACAGGGGCTGTGCAGTAGCTTCCATTCCAACTGCAAGTGAACTGGACTGCACCAACCAGGAAATGCTGCTCATAGCCAGAATGAGACTTGGATTTCCATTTCCCAGATCTTTGCCCCTTACACAAAAAGAATGAGGCTCTCAGTGAGAAATTATGCATTATTTCTAAGAAAGAGCCAATTTCAAAACATCTTCCCTCATCTTCTGAAAGAGTGAAAAACCACAGGGTTTTATTTACACAAATACTCACTAAAGTGGTTTCACACCTTCATTTATGCTAGTGCGGTAGTCATACAGGAAATGGTACATTTTCTATGCAGTGTCACATTTCTAAATAAAGGCTCCTAACAAGATCTCATCAGTCACCTAAGATAGAGGCAATTGAAWGAGACAGGGAAGAATTTAAGTGCATCCTTTGCAATTAGAAGCACTTCGGCACATGAAGTTCCTCGGCATCAACGACCAGAGAGGACGGAGTATTTTTGAAGATGACATGGCATCTGGAATGCTCTGCACGGGATGCAGCACTGATGCAGCGGGATGCGAAGATCCCATTAAAAGATGCAAAAAGGATGTAAAAACCTTATGTTTGCATCATCCTGGGGCTAGGCAGAGCAGACTGCAGGAGCAAACGCCTGGGGACAGGTAGGGGACAGAGCAGCAATACATCTCCCTTCCCTTGCCCGCTTCCTCCAGTGCCCAAGGCTACACTTAGACTATGGTGATTAACAGCCACAGCTGGACCAGCCCTCTCTTGATCTATTTAACCCTCTTCTTAACCCTTAAGGTGGAGGGTGACCACAACACCTCACAGGAAGTGCTGAGAAACCSGGGATGTGGAGCCAGTTGACATCCATGTGCCAAGTGATCCGAGCAAGAAGCCTGAGGAAATGATCATCGGCAACACACAGCCAAATTGTAGAGCTGACAGCCAGAAAACAGTCTGGAAGGGATGGTACCTGGAGGTTTTGTGAAGACTGAAACGACARCAGCAAACTCTCCACTGACTTTTTCTTAGGTGCTGGAAAGCCACTGCAATGTTGGGAGGAGCTAGTGACCTATCCTTGCCTGCCTGTTAAGATGCTAAGCTGTCAACTACATGCTTTGCCTGCAAGCCATAGCTCTTGAGCTGCTGCTTGTTYCTCCTTCTGCGCTACAGAACAGCAGGATGGAGACACTGGCCAAAGAGGCTAAGAAAGAAAATCTATGTGTGGCAGGACAGGCACAATCACTGCCATGGCAGATAAAGACAAAAAGAGAAAAAAATTCAGTTCATAATTTTATGAGTGCCCCTAACTTCCAGTTAGCTTGAGATTTTATGAGGTAAGCGACACTTTGAAATGCACAGATGTTTTAAACATTGTCGCTTATGGATAGAGAACAATTTCTACACCATTCTTTTTATGTTGCAGTGCACTTTATTGGGATGTGTAGGTGCTAGAAAAGAGAGTTAGAGCAAAGCCAGCATTCTGTTCTGTTGACCAGGCTTCTTTTGATCGTGTGGGTAGATGGTGTTTACTCAGAAGCTTGCACTCCTGAGGGACAATCATGCTGGACAGCAGGACTGCACCTCTTCACATCTTCCTGGCCATTTTGAATGCCTCTGCAGTGAGGAGTTGGGCAGAAGTCCTCTGAGGATGCCATGCTCCACGGTACAGGCAGCTTTAGAGGATGCAGAGGCTTTCTAACACCTCCTCTGGAGTCTGTCTCCCAGGCAGCAGTTCCCACCCACAGGAGGCTGTCTTCCGTCTGCCACTGCTCCCCCCAAATCACCATCGCCTTCTGGCCACCTTGCTCATCCCTGCCTGAACAAGCAGAAATTCCCTGAGGCAGGAAAATTGGAACTGGTTCCAAAACGGCTGTCGTAGAGAACAGGGCTAGCCCTCAGAACTGCCCCATTGCTCCCAGAACTGCAGTGCCACAACACACATGGAAGGAAGGGCAAAGGATGATGGTGGAGAAAGTATTCCAAGAACTAGCAGAGACTGCATCCCAGGAGAGTATTTTAAAGGCATAACCAGACACCACTACCCTGGATGCTCTTCAAGGCTCAATATTTAGCTTGAAAGGCTGGAGATGTGAGGCCACGCACCCACTGTTCCATAGACAGGAAAGCCAAGCAAGATATCCAAATGGCAACTCAAAGGTTTTACAAGCTAGAGAAGCAAGAGAGTCACCTGGGTCTCCTCAAATGAAAATAAGGATCATTTCTCCATCAGCAGCTGTAGGCGTCATGGCAGGAACCATTATCTCCCTCCTTCCAGCAAAAGTTCTCAAGTTTCTGGAGATCTGCCACAACAGATCACCCCAGAGCTTGGACCAACGCCTGCTGCCATACCCTGACCTGCTGCCACTACCACCAGTCCCTCCAGCTCTGCCTCTTGCTCCTGCCCAGCCCCAGTCACCTCCATTTACCCACAGAAGGCATCTGGACAAAGATTTTTGTCCAGATTTTTGTTGGCCCATTCAGCACTGCCTCAAAAACTTTGTCAAGGGAAGCAGTGAAGACAGGGAGACCAGAGCCACCACTACATGACTTAGGAGACGAATGGCTACACAGCTGAGGTTTCAATTAAAGGATATTGTGCACTTCCAGTAAACCACTTGGCATCTATCCACACAGTAAAATAAAGCCCATGAAAAATATTTTGTGGAATACATTCAAGTGACAAATGAACATGACAAATCTGCTCATGAACATTGCAAATGCAAATATAGAGACTAAATTTGTCAAACAAATTAGCCAYTTGATACAGGATTACTTGTTAAGGGCTAAATTATGATTCTTTTGCTCATACCAAGGACTCTTTAGTCCAAGTGAGGTCTGCCATATTATATGGAGAAGGTGATGCCTCTCAATACCAGGACAGAAATTACAGTCTCTGCTTAGAAGTTCACTCACGTATTAGTGCAGGGGTCTGCCTTTTTAATACAAAGCCTTTCATTCAGCCCATTAGACAATTTCCAATTTGATTCCAAGCCTGATAGGTCTCTTAACATTGAATTTCCTCTGCAATTGTAGYAGATTTGCACATTTGCTCACAACTTGGAAGCTGTGCATCCTCCTGCAGCAACAGGAGGATTAATAGTAAGAGAATAGCTCTTATCCATGTGCTTTCCAGAGGGAAGACAACGTTTTTGTCAACCAGGATAAAAGCAGAAAATGTACTAAATGTCATAACCTGAAGATAAAGGAGAGAAAAAGTTTTGCAGGAAGAAGCAATTTCTCTCTCYCTCTCACTCCCTCTCTCTCCATTTTTCTTAACACCAACTGATACGGTTCARAAAGGAAAAAATGAACAAGCTTTGGAGCTCTGCATCCTTTCACTTAGCTCTGAAAGGACTCTGAGTCTAAAAGCTTGCATCTTCCCTCTATCAATTGGTCTAATGAAGTACAAACCTCTCCACTCTCTAACACTTTAGCGAAGTCATTTTGTTGCTCTGTTTAAGTCAGTAAGAATATAATATAATTTAGAATACTGAAGCTTCATATTATGCAACCTTTATGACATTATTTTTGCCTAAACAGCATTTTCAGAAAAATGATTCTCTTCTAGAATCTACTGATAACAGGTGGTAGATTTAGAAATATTTTATGCATTACAACTTAAGATAAGCCTTTCATAACATACAACAGTCACCATGAAAAATAAGCAGTTGCCAAAGGTTCCTACAAGGTTATCTATCCAAAATATTAAGCAGTCAGGTATATGAAGTATAAAGGAGAAAAATACAGTGTCTTTGCCTCCAGCTGGCAACTGTTTACAAAACACACTTAATTTTACTCAGGCAAATAGCATTCTAGAAGTATCACTATATAGTAAATGTTGATAAAGCTAGCTTTTCAAAGAATGTTTTTTACTATTTTTGATAGGTCTTATAAATATACATTCAGCAGCAGGATTCTATTAGAAGAAACAATGAATTCCCCAAGAAAACAAAAACAACAAAAAAAAGATACAAATATCAGCTCTTTTCCCAGCAAGCTTACTCATAATACTAGTAGCAATGAATTCAACGGTGTGGGCAAGACCTATGCATCCGAGCYAGAATTGCAATGGTATTTTATTTGCCCAAAAGATATCTAGGAAGGCATTCTTTTCAAGTAACCAAACAGATGATTTCACAGTATAGCCTCAGGGACAATATCTGGGCTATTTCATTCCAGTAGGAGACAGGATGCAATTGTCTAAAAGGAAAAAAAAAATATCACTGCTTCTTCTCATCCAATATGTGAGCGATTCTTGTAAGCAGAGGGTTGTTCTACAGAAACAGTSTCTCCCTCCCTTGCTCTTTTTCCCATCAGGACATGAAAGAACTTTCCAGCATGGCCCGGACAGGATGCAGAGTGATGCTTTTCTGGACTGCAGTGAGGATGGATTTTGAGCCAGAGACCAAGCTGATGCAGCGTTCCCCCTGAGCACAGCAGCTTTGGCTGAGCTTCGGTGAAGACTAGGGGCTACTGAGGAGAAATCAGAAACGTTGAGGCTGTGACAACTGCTCTGCTGCTGAATGACTATGCTACACTCCTACCTTAKGAAATTACTTAGAAGGCGGCCTCATCCCCTATATATTTAAAGTCTGTGAATGACAAGGCTCTTGGCAGTTGTCTTAATATCAGTACTATTACAGAACTAATTTCTTTGCCATTCCACTTGCAAAATAGGTTTAATAATATGTTCAACTAATGGATCTATTTCCCTATATCTATATTCCACTTACTCTAATGCACTGAGGTGTAACTCTAGCCTCATTTCATTATCACTTGACTAGCTCAAGCACTTGGATGTCTTTTTGGATTTATTAACGCACCAGGTTTAAAGTAATAACTAGTTATGTATATAACCCCATGAATAYATTCTTCTTTCTAAGCATTTTTGTTCACATTTGTTAAAGTAGACATATTTCATAATGCTTCTGAACGTGAGATGTATATTTAAAAAGGCCTCAGYATTTTTTCCTCAAAGCTTAAAAAATATCCCAGTGTTATTCTCTCCTGTGAATGTTCAGTGAGCATCCTATCCATTCAAATTCACAGAAAAACCTTTCTTAAAGACTTGAGTTTAACTACACTAATAGATTCATTAAAAAAAAAAAAATTAACTCCTTCCAGGATCTAAATATTGGAAGTAGAGACTGCTTAAGGTTGGAAGAGACCTCTAGAGGTCATCTAGTCCAATCCCACTGCACACGCAGGGTCTCCTAGAGCATGTGGCACACGATTGCATCCAAGTGGGTTTTGAAGATCTCCAGAGTAGGAGACTCCACCACCTCTCTGGGCAGCCTCTTCCAGAGCTCTGTCACCCTCACCGTCAAGAAATTTTTCCTCAAGTTCCTGTGGAACTTTTGATGCTTCAGTTTCTGGCCGTTTCCTCTAGTCCTGTCAGTGGTCACCACTGGAAAGAGACCGGCCCCATCCTCCTCACTGCTTCTGAGGTACTTATAGACACTGATGACCCCTCTCAGTCTTCTCTTCTCCAGGCTGAAGAGGCCCAGCTCTCTCAGCCTTTCCTCATAGGGCAGATGTTCCAGGCCCCTAATCATCTTTGTGGCCCTGCGCTGGATTCTCTCTCGCAGCTCCACATCCCTCCTGCACTGGGGAGCCCAGAACTGCACACAGTACTCAAGGTGCAGCCTCACCAGGGCTGAGGAGAGGGGCAGAATCACCTCCCTCGACCTGCTGGAGACGCTCTGCTTAATGCACCCCAGGATCCCATTGGTATGTTGACTACATGACTGATCATGCTGACTAAGTCTTTTGCGCAAGAAACCAGCCTGGTAGAGATATAAAATATCCTTACCGTAGGAGAGTCTACAGAGAAGTAGTCAGAATCTCTTGCATAAGAGTTACATGTGTATGGCAACACACAAAAGAGAAGAGGAATGAACAAACAGCAGGCACGCTGTTTGGTCCCYCACCAAGGCCTCAGGTGAGGGCTATCCTGGGACAGATGAGGTCTTTATTCACCTGCAACCATTCAACTCCACACTGCCAGGAGATCATGTGCAAGTTGTCAGGCTAAAGCAATTCAGCGTGAGGCCAACCACAGGCCCTTCTGTCAAAGTGAAGGTACTCTGCAAAAAAATGCCAATTCAAGACRGCAGTATAAGCCAATTCAAGTCCAAAATTACTGAAGTATTAGTCAAGTAATAGGGTGCTCTTCCAGGACAGAGACCTGGACTCTGATTCCTTCTCCAGGAAAATCAACAGAGAGTCATTTGGAGAGCTCATCTTTTTCTTTCCTATCTTCCCCTCTCTCCTCACAGCCTAAAGACCTAAGCAACTCATCWAAGGCCATGCCAATGTCTCTGGTGGTGACACAAGATTTTAAAAGCAGGTCTCCTAAAGCACTAGCTACTGACTCTACCACAGGAAGTCCTTCACTGACTTGCAGATACAATTTTAGATGATGGGCTGGTTCACTATGAAGCTCCAGCTTAGCAGCCAGTGAGTGCTCAGGTCCTTCTGGACACAAAAGCCATCAAGGTATATCAAAACAGATATTCAGAATCATTAGATGTGAGAATACGACAGCAGGCACACTATGAAAGTGGACCAAAGAACTTTTAGAAATCTGTATCTGAGGATACTGAGAACTAAAAAAAATCACACGCACGGTCTGGAAAGCTTTCTGCACARCCACCGCGTCAGCCTTTGCACGGTCACACTCTTGCAAACCGCTGAATGAGGCTGTGCTTCAGAGGCCACCAACCACCATCATCTCTCCATGTTCATGTAACAAATTGCCGGGTTTACTTCATGCAAAAATATCTGTAAAGCTTCCCATGGATAAGAATAACCACACTACACAACATGGCATATTGCAACTAAAAGCCTTTATACACTGTGATACCCAACCACACAGAGGTCTGTAGGCAGCCATTCACTAACATCAGGCCTTGACAAGCTGAAAAGAGAGAACCTTTCCCTCTATCCTCTCCTTTTTCCTTTGGCTTTGCCGTGGTTCAGTTGCAAAGCACCTTTAATCTTGCAGAATCCAAAATTTAGTGGGTTTTACACTTAAAATAACAATGTAAAGTCCTTAATGATGAAGTGAAGTATTAAAAGCCCAATTTGTTGACAAATTGACACAGCAAGCAACTTACTCTCTGTTAATCTAAAGGGCAGAGGTAGAGTCAGCAACAGAAGGTCGAGTACCACCACTTTGTCCGATGTGCTGGACTGCATTGCCAAGAAGTGATGCAATGAATGGATGAGACACTAATTCAGCCTTTGAAAAGCACATTCAGTGTGCTGCAGACCAGAATATTACGGTCGGGCACAGTCTGTGCTAGCTGAATTATGCAACGGGTCTTTAACATTTCAATTGCCGCGCAGTGCAAAGTGGAGAGTGGAAAGTTGTCTACCAAAAGCTTTCTTCTAGTGAGATGAGACACTGCAATTGCCATAGTGACCACCAAGGCAAAGGGAAAAACAGTGTGGCCACTACACATGGTCCCATAGAATGAACGGRGACTCTCGGCACACAGGGAAGGTCCGCTTGTTACTCACAACGAGGCTCTTTCTGGCAGAGACATGGACAGTGTGGGAAGCACGCGGTGATTGGGATTTTAGAAACGGGCAGTAAAAGAAAGCACTAAAATCCACATCCTATCCGACACAGTACAGCTGATGTCATAGAAAACAACACAAAACAGGAAGAGAGGATGAGGGTTAATTAAAAAAAAAAAAAGGAAAAGAAAGAGCACACAGATTTCTAATGATAAACATGATAAAAATAAATCATAGATATAGGTGGGGAGGGAAGGGCTGGCAAACAAATCTATTATGTATCAGATTTTCTTACACTGCAAGAAGTAACCTCCTGTGCGAAACACAAGATGAATGGATAACACTTCCCCAGCGCTCCGGCGAGAGCCATCTCTCCTCTGATTCACGCTTGCACGGGGACAGCTCAAGTTTAAAGTTCTCATTCAGACACAGTCGGGTTCTAACCCCTGCGGTCTCTTTTCAGACCCAAAGAAACCCTACCGGCATCATTAATGAAGGAGAAAAGCACGCGCCGAGTGCATGGAAAAGCGATATGTGCTAGGAGGGATGCACACATCAGTGCAAATCATGTTCTCCTTTCACCCAGCGCCATACACCAGCACAGCCAGAGCAAACTAGCTGTGCTCAGGGCACAAAAGCAGGCCTTCGTTTTGCAAAGAGGAGCATCACAAGTAGCTTTAATGGTTTGCAGAAATGCGTGTATTTTTCCAGGATCAGGTGATCTTTAGAGAACGTTGACATTTTAATATTTGGCTTACACAAGCAAAGAAAAAAGAATGCCAACTGATAACTTTCTCCCACACYGTTTATTAAAGACAGATGGCACTTGATCACAATACCCACCTAGAGGGAAAAACTCGCTCATTTTCTTCTTGAAAATTTTGTAGTCCACCTCCAAAAAGACGCAGAAGATGACACGATCCACCTGTAAGAAAGAAAATTATTCACACTGAACCCACTGCGACAACACACATTGTCAGTGATTTTTAGTAACAGTGAGGAAACTTTAAACCCAACACTTTCATGCCCCAAGCAAGTGGAAAACATCAGAAGAAGTCATTTTTATTGTGTATCTGCCTTGTAATTTACAAAATAGTGTTTGCAATCGCAGTTCACAACCATAGTCTTTGTTAACTGCCTCCTGTTTACGCAAACCACTCTTGAGCACAGTATAAGCATCTCTTGGCATTTGAGAGGAGCACCTGGATGCAATGTTTGATGAAAGAGTCACATGGGGAATTTCTAATAAGCATACAAAAGAGTAAATGGGTAAGCAAAGAGCTTTTTTTCCAATCCTTGTCTGAGAAACCTTTTTGCAAAACCATTTAGTATTTCAAAATGTCTTTAAAAGGTTTCATGCGGTTTTAATTTACATGAACCCACTTATTCTTGCCATAATATAACGAGCAATGCAGCAAAAACAAAAGCTGATTAAATGACAGGTAGCACTTGGGGTAAATAAAACGTTTAATAYGCCATCTAACTCAGTGAGGCTGAGCACATCAACGGAACCACGACCCTAATGTACGCGCCACYCAACAATGATTTCAAATAAATTGTTTGTGATGTCACTGTATGTGAAAGGCTTTGCTAAAAGAGCCAAAAAAAAAAAAAAAAGAGCAAAAAGAATTTCAAAGATGCCTTTCAGACTGAGCAAACGGTCACTAAGATTTTTCTCCAGCCTTGCTGCTTCTTTGCTTTACATGTGTGCACAGTCCAGCACTAAAGGCTTCCATGGCAGAGTGCAGCAGGGAGCCGTGATGGGACCCTCCTGCATCCGTGCCGAGGCACTTGCAACCTGGAGACCAGGCTTTTCTCCAAAGTGCAGGAGAGCTTGGCCAGGGAGGCATGAAGCCCAGGCAGCAGCCAGTGCGGCACCTTGCCTGGCATCACGCTCAGGTCTCCATGGGCACCAGGCTGGTRCATTGCAGCAGAGACTTTGCACTTACTGCAAAGAGCAGCAGCCTCCTCGTGAGCAAGGAGAGCTGCAGGAGGAATGCTTGCAAAGAAAAAATAACTTTCCTTGCCTTATCCTCACTAGAAATAACTGCTTCTTTGCTAGAGCTGCTCTTCAAAGCCAAGTGCCTGTCTTGGCTTCAAAGCTACAATCAGGCTGCAGAGCCCAGGCTAGCCTTCCAGGACCCTTTTGGAGCAGCCCAACGGGAAGGGTGAGGGGAAGGAGAGTGTGCCAGGAAACCAGCTGTGCTGGGAAATGCAACCCCAGAAAGCRGTGAAGTATGTGGGCCAAAAAGGCATACTCTGTTGTGCACCCACAAATTTATATCCTACAGCACCAGGCTGGCAAGAATTTAGAAAGTCACGTTTCAATCAGAGGAGRGTTTCCACCTAGCTGCTTGCAGGAWGGAGACTTTAGACTGTGAATACTTAAACTATATTCAATGCAAAAGCTGATTTAGGAAGATGCTTGTGCCACCCTAGAGTGCCACCTTCCAGCTCCACCTCCTAAGAGGAGCAGATATTCAAGCCCTATGGTGACTGGCGGAGATCGAGGACAGACAGAACAGCAAGGACATGAACTTATGAACCAGAAGAGGAATTATATGAACATGCAGAGACCTTCTGAGTTCTCTCTCCCTCTATGCAACTCCTACATCCCCTGCTGTAAACACCATGGGCATTTTCCACATTTTATGCATTTCAGCTTTTTAAGATGTTCTCTTTTATTTATTCTGTGCCCTCCTGAGAACCCTTCCCTCTCCTAATATAATTCCTTCATTTAAAGATAGGGCATCTCTCTAGAAATGGCCGTCTATTTCAAACTTTTCTAGCACCCCAAATGTATATATCCTATATAAAAACCTGTTTGATTTCTTCTTGGTGTGTGAAAAAGTGCTCTATTTTTAAGTATGTATAAGATATTGTGATGACAGCTTGAATCCTGTGTTTATCTGATTGAATGGCATGTGTTGGCAGATAGTAAATCTGAAATTAAACCATATTCTATCATCCTGCCAGTCATTGACTATTTTATCTGACATCCACAGCTAGAATAACTTGAAATTAGGTATGGAAAGTAACCCTTGTCCTCAATGTTCCCATTCCAGCTACAATAAGGAAAGGTTTAATCCAAGCAAATCCAGCAAATTCGCTCGCCGCCTGCCTCACAAAAGCTCAGCAGGCCTTTGGGGAGCCGTGATAATAAAAGCTCCTTATCAAAGGGGAAATCTCTCCCCTCGCGCGGCTCGGAAATGCCACCGTGATGAGACATTTCACGGTGCCCGCTCACCGAGGGACGGGGAGCAGCCCCCAGGGGCTCCCGGGGGCCTTTGGTGGGTGCGGGGTTCCTCCACGGCTGAGCGAGGACCGCTCGACTGCAGAGCACGGTTAAAGGAAGGTATTAAAGCTCACCCTTGATGGACAGCTCTTTCCTGGAGGCCGGGATTCGAGTCAACCCTCCCCTGTCCGCCCCTGATTAAACCTGGCGCGCTTCACGGCTATGGTGGTGGATCAAAGAACCCCGAAACGAGGAGCGCCGCCATACAGAAAGAAGGGGCTTTCACAGCATGAACTGTTTGCTCAGGAGACAGCTTCACAGCCAAGGCTGTGAGGACAATGACTCTCATTTCCTCAGCACTGTTTGCAAGGCTCCACTTAATTTGGCGGGGGGTGCCTTGCCTGTGATGTGCTCAGCTGCCCCCGATGGGCATCGGTAACGTGCTGGGGCTTTGCACGGTGCAGAGGGCTCCGGCTCTTCTGCAGTGGAAGGGAGCCTGTGTCAGGCATCAGCCCCAGCATTTCTGAAGGACGTTGCCAACTCTCACGAGTTGAAACCCCTCCACTGAGTGCCACGGCAGTGCTGATCTTGGGGCAAGAAGACTGCRCTTTGTGGCTGCACCTATATATTTTCTGAAATTAAAAAATCTTTTCCCTCCCTCACTTCTTCCACTATGGCCTCTGGCAGGTCATCTAATTCCTCTGCACGTTTAAATGAGGATAGGAAGACCTGGTGCTGTACCTGTGCATCACTACAAGGAGGTACTGCTGTGTCTCATGGACAGGATGCACTGAACATAGGCAATATTTACAAACATAACTTTTCACAAATATAGGTTATATATACATYGGTTCTAAGCTATACACATCAAACATATTTTAAATAGAAAACTGATCAGAAGACATTCTAGAAAATTTTATATAACAAGTGTTTCCATGTCATTGCCACCGTGTGTTTTGGAAAAAAGAAAAATAATGAAAATAAACCCAACTGCATTTCAACACTTTCAAATATTGCATGCATCTCCCTAGTACCAGGAGACTGGTGCTGCAGATAGATACACTGAAGGCAGTAGCTCTTTTTCTTCCTTGGAGGCAGTGACTGCCTTTTATTGTATGTGGCAAGATGTTTCATCATAATCTAAATCTTGCCAAGAAAACACACGACAGGAAAACAATTGTGGCTTGTAAAAATGTTTCCCAATCCCATATCAGATTAATATTAACAAATATCAAAGAAAATCAGGAAGCATTCTGTTCTTTCTGCTTGTAGCAAATCTTTCCTGTACTTATCTAATCCCATCAGAATCTATTGTCATCAGGGAGTAGTTAACGCCAAAGGCCTGCTGTACCTTTTTTAGTTTATCAAATATGCTGTGGCCTTAATTCAAAGCTCAGTGAAGCCAAGAAGAGGCTTTTCATCAACTACAGCATGCTTGGATCATCACCTATGCTTGGCAATATATAAAATTAACACTTGCCTCCCCAAGAGCTGAAGTTCTTCTGATACGCAAATGTCAGTATCTGAAATCTTCAGATACTTTCTCAAACTTATCCTTAGTAGCCACAGTTCTTAACTCAGTGCTCCTCAGTTTTCTGAAGTGTCCCCTCTGTCCGGCTAGAACTGCTTGGGCACGAGTGTCCCGGCACTGACCAGCAGGCACGAAGTCTTGGAAATCAGCTCGGACATGAGACATCATCCCTACCTCTTCCTCCAGCTCCCCCAGGGCTCTACCTTTGGTGAGTACCATCCAGAGCTGTCCCACCAGCCAGCTGCAGTCGGGCCAAGCAGAAAGAAAKGGCGAAGAGGACGGACTGCCTCCCACGTCCCACTTGGAAACAAACCCTGGGCAAGACCATGAATTTTTCAGACTCTCTGCAGAGGATAAAGCTGCAGATCATATAAAAGAACTGTTCATTTTGTAGCAGTTCTGTAAATTAAAATTCAACTTCCTGATACCATTAAAATATACGGTTTAGCTGACAGCTCCTTTYGGGATGACATCATGGTCTATAATTGCAGAATTACTCTTGAAAAGAGCTTCAGTCAAGTATTTATGGCAAACTCAAAGCCCAGGCRCCATCTCCATCCTCATCACAAGGTTTAAGTAGGGCTGAGGTCTCAGACTGGTGATACGGTGAATTTGACAATCAATGAGCTGTGTGATGGTTTTCACAAAGCAATTCACCTAGTCTTAGGATCTTTACACCTGGCCCCACTTCAAATCCAACGTGAGCGTGAGTCCAAATATGCTCCCATTCACCTGAATTTGCAGCCACACAAATGAGCTGAGCTTTGGGCTCTACATATCCTCCCAGGGGAGGGAGAAAGCTGTYCCCTATCACTGCAAAGCTCTTTGATTTTAATGGATTTGAGTTTCGAGATTCTTCACAAAACACTCAGTATAAATCCACACTGTGGCAAACCTCCTGCAAGTCATGGTGTTATCAGAGCAYTATGATTTCACATCAAGAGCAACTACTCATTGAAGCTACTCATTCAACTACTCTTATTTGAACCACCATATTTCTTAGGTAGTCATTGAAAGAATAAATATGTGAATTCTGAAACGATTTATGCTTATTGCTGGAGTGGAATGTTTTCCATGGTGGTCCTACTGAAGTTWAAAAACAGAAACAGAAATGTTTTTATTAGCACTTTAATAAGCTTTTTCATGAGTTTTGCTTTGCTTGGAGTGAAACATAATTAAAACTCCAAAGGTGATTTAAAAAAAAAAAAAAACTGAAATTTACTATGAGTTTCAAATATTAATATACACAGCATCTCAGAGRAATGTTATATAGGCTTTGCAACAACCCCCTCTCTAAAACAAAATGCACAAGCAACGCACATGCCAGTGAAACTCATGAGAAATGGGAAACATGGTCAGAAGACCTCTCCTCTACTGCTCCTGCCTCCTACAGCTCTGTTCCGGTCATATTTGGCAGAAGAGGACAACTTCCCATTACCAGAGATGCTCTAGACACACCAAAAATGCTATAAAAAAAAAAAAAATCCCATCCGTTGTCCTAAGCAAAGGTCATAAGCTTCACCACACACCACCCTCTTCCTCGGGCACATACTTTCAACATCCAAACRTCCACATAAATTCATTTATTGCATGAATCACTACTGGCAACTGTTTTTCCCCCATATTTTGGCCAGTTTTCAAAAAATTCTTACTCTCCTTGAGCAAATGTCATTAGCACCTTTTCAGCACAGTGAACTGGGCAAGGACAGATTGAGCTTTCTCCCTTTTGGAGCTGGCCATTCTTTGAGCTGAGCTGTTATTTTTTTTGCAGAAAGCATCTGCCAGCCAAGCAGTGTGTGGCTGCGCTAAAGAAGTGCTCCGGATTTAAAATAGAAGGTTATGACTATAGTTTCTGAGGAATTTACAGATTACCAGCAACAAAATTGTACTTGCCCTAGTTACTTATCTACGTGATGATAGCACGACAAACAAAAGAGAGTCAAAAATAAACCCATGCGTCACATGCCTTCTCCTTCCCAAAAACCATATAAGAACAAAGAGAATAGCAGAGAWTTCTCTTATAATCAGTTCTACCACTCCATAATGTCCAGGCACAGAACAACCTGCAGGAATATGCTTCACTGCTGGTATTGCACAAGACATAGTCTTGCACTGCTAACGTAAACACAGATCACAAACTGGCCAGYAGTTAATAGTCCTGCACCTTGACTTTGTGGTCAAACAGTTAAAAGCTTTCCAGTTTACAAAAAGTGAAAACAACCTGTAAAATCAGCCTGGGACTTAAGGCAATATCTCAGTATATTTCTTCTGATGGTCACTGAAACATGTCAGGAAAGGGGCAAGATAGTAGTTTAAAAATGCATTTGTTTTTGCCGAGGCATCCATCAATCTGCAGAATCCAGTGCTATGCCACACAAAGACGATGACATAGAGCCCATTAATCTTGTCTCGCTTAATACCTACTGTCCTTTGAAGATACATGTTTGGAATATCTGAAGGCGACCTCCATTTTTCACAGCTACCAGTCATAGGGCAGCTGACACAGCCAAGATAATCCTGTATTCAGCGAAACTGGGGGAATGAATGGATTCTGATGAATGTAATTTGCTCTCGCAGTGACAAATGGCAAATGTGAAGAGAGGGTACGCATGCAAATATAACTGCGTTAAATAAGGGCTTGTGAAGGATAGTACTCTGAAAATACCCGGGAGACAGTTTCACAACCACCACGCATTTCTGAGGAGATAAATCATCCGCTTACATTAAGTTATCATTATGCTCTCATTGTGGATCTCCTATGAGTAAGATGGTATTGTGGCACACAATCAAGCAATCAAGTAATCCAACGGGCTAGCTTTTTGCACCATGTTTTATCTTGCATAGAGTTAATTCTTCAGTATCTTTCTAGTATGATTTGGATTTACATATTCCGAAGTTGACAGTTTTTATATAAACCTAATCCTGTTCAAACATTCAAACTGTGGTAGGCTCTAACTCCTAGAAGGTGCCATATTACCAAAAACTCACTGTAGGGCCTCACAAGATTAAGCTTTCATTTCAGGAAATTCTTTTCTTCTTGACATTTCTACTAGTGTTGCGTATGACCCAGCAATATGGTTGCTGCTGGCCAGTATGAGAGTCAGCACTACTTGTTCAGAGCCAACAACACAAGAAAAACAAAGAAATATTTGAAAACAGACAGAAGCACCATCTCCCCCTGCTCTCAGATCCTCATATTTCCAATAGCGTCACCTTTGATTTTAAAAGCTTCTAATTTGTACCATGCAAACCAGGTGGAGAGCGTTTATCTTAGCTACACTAACAGCCCTACTGCTGCCATCTTCCCCAGCCTATTTCAGACTGTCCTCCCCAGCACCTCCGTACACTGTCTATCCCTCATTTGAGGAGGAACATATATATATAGAGAACACTGGTATAAAAATCTAAAAGTTACCGCCTATTGCCTCAATTTAAACTCCTGTTGCAGAAGCAAGACAAAGGGGTAAAACATCTGCTGCCCAGGTCATAAACTAAGGTTATACACACACAGCTTGCAACACTCTCACTCAAATGGTTTGTTGTAGAGAAAAAGCAAGTCCTAAAAAATGATTTCCTCCCAAACTTACACCGCATAGCACAACTTGAAACAGCAGTGAAACTGCTGCATGTAATGACACCTGGACTGAATTTCATTCTTGTAAATATTACCTTATCGCTCTCCTTGAAGAAAATGTTTTACAATTAACTTATCTGACATTTACAGATCGAATAAAACTCATTAACACAAGCTATTAAAGACCACTTTTAAAGGACGAAAGCTGATTTTTCTAAAATACTTTATGTCTCTCATTCTAATGCCAGTGATATCAGAAAAAAAAGAAGAAAAAAAGAGACCAGAGAGGAGAGCTGGCAGACGAGGAAGCTATTAAGAATAAATATAATCGTATTTCCTATAATCGTATAATCGCAAAGTAAATATAATCGTTTAAAATGGCTATTTATCCTCTTCCTGCATAGAAGTTTTTTATGCTTTCTTACAAAATGACTTCTTATAGCCACAATTACACCCTGCTCTTGACACTTAGGTAGGCAAGACAAAATAAATGTGTTTGTGTTAAATAAGGAGTGATGAGTTATTCTGACAAGCTTCAGCAGTGGTTGACTCCCAGTGTCCTGGTAGAAACGCCATGAGGAATGACACGTGTGACCTGAAGGCAACTTCTTCAGTGTTTCTGGCTACCTGGAAGGCAGCTCTAGAGAAGCACTGACCAGCAATACACAAAAATGTTATGCATGAGATTATTCCTGAAAAAAAAGGAGAACATGGGAGGTCAAATCAGGGAATGGCTGCACTTCGGCGTCTGGATTGGAGGTATTTGCACCTGTGAACATCTGGGACCAGTAAGGAAGGTCTGTTCTTGTGACTGGATGTGGCTGTGGTTCTGGCATATGAGCTCGGCCTGTGACTCAGCCACAATGTCCCCACGTGAAACATTATTAAGCCAGCTTGATACAATTGATGAATGTCTTACACAGAGGATATTGCAACTTCAATATACTTCATTTAAAAAAAAAAAAATCTGCCAGGATATAAACGTCAACTGTACGCCAATATTTTTTACATGGATCAGGCAAGGAAAAAAGAGATCCATCTCTAAGGGATCAGCTTTAAATTAATTTTAATAGTTAGTAATGGAATGACAGCTTTCTGAAAATAGCCAGCAGATGTTCCAGCACTTTACCAAGTCTTGTCRTCTAACTCCAGTTCCACAAAATTCATCTTCTAGTTTTGTTTCTGCAGCTGGAATGCTAATGATGGCTGCTAGTGCGTTCTGATTTTTACCAGTGTTTTGACTTCTGCTGCAAACCAGAGCATACAAGTCACGGAGGAGAATAAACACAGTCTTGTATTTTATTAGAAAGGACAAGAAAATACCTTATTTATGGTATGCTGCTATCTACAGAAAGCCTTCCCTTCCATCTATCTGCTCGTTGTAAGACAAAAGACATGTAAATTACTAAGATGTTGCTCAAATGCAATCGAGAGCATTAGCACAATTTATATGAGCTACTCAAATGCACTGATGCATGCAAACTTTCCCAAAGTGTTTATTGTCAAAATGTCAATGCTAAATGCACAAAAATGTAACTTATTTTATGCCATTAATTAGCTAATGTTTGCACAGCCCTTTGAAGATGTAAAAGCACTTTGAACACCCAGAGCTAAGCAGTATTATTTTTACTCATGTGGACTCCCTGTATGAATCATACATAATAATCACCTCTTGTAGAAAGTATTTTTGGCCCACAGCCGAAACCTAACCTAAGATTTGGCACTTCCATCAACTAAAGCATCTGTAGACGGCACTGTTTCGGTTACAGCTGGAAATTTTCTTTAATGTGCTCATTACTGGTTTCTTCGCAAYGTATATTACATATATGCCTAATAGCTGCCTTCACAGCTTGGTAATTAACTCTGTTCATCAAGAAAGGGATAATGTGAAACTTGTGTCTTCTTCATTTGTCCGAAACGTAAGAGTACGGTGGCTCTCTAGTGCTAGCTTGAACTTAACCACTTCTCTTGCATATCTGTGAGATGCAATGGGCTTGACAGCTGTAACATCCAAGTGTGATTCCCCTTCTCCTCTGTGTCCCGTGGCTCTTTCTTCTTCAAAAACGACCTTCTGCTGAAAAGCATGACGTAAGGACTAGACAGTATTGTCCTTAACCATTCCCATGGGGTGATTTTCTTGCTTGTGATCATCCTGTCTGGGCTTCCTTCCTCCTCCTTCTAGCCAGAAGCAATGGCCACGTGCATGGGCTTTCCTAACCGAGTGCACGAGCCCAAAGGCATCCGTCCTCAGGCCACAGGCGGCATCTCCGAGGGCTTCGGCCTTGAAGAGCTACCTGTGCCGATGCCCACCTTGCCCTGGGGCTACCTCAAGACCAGGGTGATGAGCTGCAGGTGAAGGTCCCCTGCTTCCCAGCCAACCTGGTGGGATCCGCAGTGCTGCCGATGGAGCTCTCCAGGCAGCAGGCATTTTATGCATGCCTTGTATTTGTTTAAACATACGCCTGCCTGCAATTCAAATTAGTTTGTGTGGGATTAACCTAGCCAAGAAGATTTAACCTAGCCAAGAAGATTTTTTTCCACATAGCTGCCCAGATGTCCAGACATAAAGAGTCTTAAAAGAACTTTGTCTATAATATACTACACACCGTTCTCGTTAACTTCCTCTAATAGCTGGTAAGTATATTCATTCAGTACCATATTTTTAGCCTTTAACTAATGAAGAAAGAAAAACAAGGATGGGGAAAATCCAATAGGGTTAACATTGAACTGGAAGGCAAATCATTTGAAGGAGAGATTTTAATTTAGAGATGTTTAAAATAAAATAAAAAAAAATAAATAGGAAAGAGAAAAAAAGAAAAAAGACAAAAGAGAAAGAAAGGAAAGATGGGCTATTTGAACGGGCTGCCTCAGAGCTGACGAGATGTTTTATGGTGGYTGCAATGTAAGTTTATACATCACCATGAGGCTGCTCCCCTGCTCACATTTGCCAAGTGCTCCCTGATCCCAAAGCCAGGGCGGTCGCTGCCCCTTTTTCCCGCTCCACTGCTGCTTGCTGGGGACCCCCTAGCGCCCACCCCAAGCGCCACGTCCTCGCACCAGCTAACTCGGTGACAAATYCACTTTGCAGAGCAAAATGTGCCGAGGAACAACTTAAATGTGTCAAAATCCCTGAAAAGCCAAATCATTTTTCTCCTGTATTTTCTGCTATTAAAATATCTGCTCGGGGGCTGTGATTTTTATGCCTGGTTTCAAAGCAGAATGACTATGTGCAGCTAAATTACAACCCTCTAAACCACGGATTTATAACACATGTAATGAAAAGTCCTATAGCACGTCGCATGTGACACTCCTACAAATCTGCACTTCCAAGGGACGTCACACGAGGGTTCAAACCACCTCTTAATCCACAGCAAGACAGTGCTTTCTTGGACAAGAAGCCTTTCATTATTTTCCCATCGCACGTAACACACTTACTACTTTCCCGTAGTAGGTAACGTTTTGCCTATTAATAAAAGAGCCTTTCTGAGTGATGGATGAGGTCTGCAGGGCTGAAAGCACCCTGTTGCTGCACATGCCCATATTTACATCCCGATGCATTAAAAACATCCCAACATCAACAACTAACTGTGGGCTTCGCACCGGCTGGGGCATTTCAGAGTTTGTAAGAACTCAAGTCATGTTTTCACCTCTGCTCTTCAGCTGCAAGGACTGAAAACAGGGGGTTGCTCGCTGCAGAACCCTACAAGTGCCCACGGCCCTACAAGCTCGCGGTGCAGGTGGYGAGCAGGGAGCGCTGAGCAGCAATTTCCCTTCCTAAACTTTGCTTTACAGTAAACAGGACGAGCTTCAAAACCTGCTGCTAACCATGTTCTGTCAACAGAACAGAGCTGTTAAAAAATATATTTTCAATCAGAGCAGCTGAATTGTGCTCCCTGTTGGACTGAGGCAACTATACAAATCACTGTTTGGGGGAGTTTTTATGCTTTTAGCTCACTGTAACATTTAGAACCAGCTACTACCCTTTTACTCACGTTGTGCTTATTTAAAAGGTYCAATCTGCCTTAATTCAGAGCAATTCTGAGTGCGAAATGTTCTTTTATTTTTCTGTATATCAGGATTTWATGTGCTATTCGGCTCCTCTGCGGAGTCAGGCTACAGCAGCTCATCAAAAGGACGTAAGGAGGCCTGGATTTTATCTTACTATTACAGTGATATAGCTGTGGTGGGCAATCTGATCTCATCAAGAAACAATTGCAGCAAAGATATCTAAGTGGATGTCACAGCTCTGCGGAAAGATAATGAAGTGAAATGAACCAAAAAGACAATCTTTCCAACGCAAACCACATAGTTAAGYTGTAGTGATTTGCAAGCAGGCTCTGTGTGTGGGAGAGGGGGAGATGCAGTCAGAAATGCCTGATTAACACTTTTCAATGATTTCTGACACATTGGGCGAGTGCATAACTGAGGGCTTTGCAGCRCTAAAACCTGGAGCTGTTGTGCAGTGCAACACTCGGGGACATAATTTCCTGGCCCAGTGAAAACACCTTGCTGCATACATTTTACCATCTTTTCATCTTTCTCCTCTTTCTAATGTCGGCATTAGTGCCCAAAAATTAACTCCTTAAGCAATTTAGCAAATATGTCTTGTCTTTTCCAAAGCCCGAAGCATCCTCACTTTCCAGCTGTGAGGTCCTTCCTACCTCCTCGCTCTGCTTAAGCGCAGAGGGATGGAGTGGTGGCACTGGATTCCCGACTGCCCCAGATCGGCTGGGAGGCTGCTCTGCCCACTGCTCCCTGCTGAGGGGCCTTGGAGGCAGTTATGTTCTCGAATGAACACTCTGCAAAAGCCCAAGACGTGTTCGTTTGGAAGGCAGGAATGCAGCTCCCCGCTCCTGCTTTGCATTTGCAGCAGCGAACACTCCGTGGCAGGTTGTGCACCCAAGGCACAGCTGGATTTCCTACAAAGGAATAGTTGTGGTCTTGGCTTGACTTTGGCTGCTCAGCTCCTGTCTGCTCGGAATTTGCATGGTTTTCTTCAAAACCACTGAGATTTACCACGATATGACATTCCTTCCCTTCTGGGATGGCCATCGCAGGCCCTTATGGAAAGGGCTGCTTCATGAGCCATTCTGGCTAAAGCAATGGGCATCACCTAAAGGTATCACAGAGCAGAATGGCAAGCAGTTTAAATAAATAAGAGGGAATTTGGGGTGGGGAGGAAAATACGGCAAGTCAATACTGGGAGATGACTGYGCTCTTACCCCTACAAATGACAACYGTATGAGRGCACAGGAGGAATTTTTAATAAAGCAGACCTAAGCAGATTAACAGCATGGAAAGCAATAGGGGATTTTCTCCGYGGCAGCCACAGGATTTGCAGCTGCCCACCTGGGAAAACCGGGACCCGGTAAGGGTTGAGGAGGTCGTGGGCACAGCGGGGCAAGCGCRGCAGGACGCGGAGCTGCCGCGAGCYCCRAGTGTAACCCACAGCTCGGGGAGAGCCGCGTCGGAGCTGAGGAAGACCCCCCGCTGCCGGAAAACACCCCACGGCTTATCATCTAACAGGRGCATTCCCGTGGTGTTTCAGGGTACTGGGGAATATGAAACTTTCCAAGATGCTCAGGCACGATGAGAAAAGAGGGTGCACGTGAGGGCAGACAGGCTCTACGATCAAGCTCGTGTTTACAGGGTGCTGTCGTTYCTATGAACGTTTATACTTTGGCCCATAAACCCATGTTAAAATTTCKTAGCCTTCGAGCTACTGATAGTATCCAACCAAAACTGGAGGTTAAAAAAGAACGGGGGAATGAAGTTTGCATTTTCCAAAGTTTTTATTTTCTTCTTTTAATCAAGAAAATAAGATCTTTTCTGCAACAAATCTAAAATGAGCTGAATTCTCCTTATCATCTGCCCCCAAAAAATCTGTAACAGACATTTGCAGCCATCTCCAATAACAATCACACATTCCAGATGTCTCTCCCTCTGACAGGCTGTTATCCTGCCAAATTCTGGAAATGGAAGAGGTCCAAGAAAGAATGAGGTATCCTCTAAATCTAACAACATTACCTCATTACCTGTGAGTAAATATTAGGCACGGTCTACATTTAGAGAACGAGGCTGAGYGCAAGGAGCACCTGGTTAACAAGCTAATGGGCTACATAATTTGGTGTAATTTTCAGACACGGTGCTCTCCTGTGCTAGATTTCCCTCTCCCAGCTGCGTCTCCTTGCAGGGAAGTGTTCGTAAAGCAATCTTAATAACTTTGCAGCGCTCACTTCAACATATACACGTCCACTCATGCTGAAAGGCCATTGTTAGAAGCAAACCACTTGATGCGTTGTCAAGTGACACCCTCATGAGTATGACTGCTAATGGGCTTTAAGGGCAGAGAAGTAAAACTCTGTGTGGAGCACACGGATGCACACGGTAGGAAAAATGCACGTTCTTGTAGTTGGCATGCACGCATAAATGTGTTGGCATTATTTTCCCCTTACTCTACTTAGCCTATTTTTAAAGTGTCGACTTAAAATAAACTTGAGATGTTTCTGGCTTCCGTATCGCTCAGCACCAGCCCCGGACGGCGACGCTGCCGGCGCTGGAGAGGCCACGTAAGAGGGTTAAACCTCTGGGTCACGTCACGAGCTGCGGCAAATGATAAATGAAGCGACCAACATGTTCTTTACGGCGGTGCCAAGGCCGGGGAGTAACTCGAGGAGTTGTTTAGATGCCAGCGGCTGCTCAGCCTACAGATAAGTCGGCTTTTGCAGCTACGGATGAATATCCATCTTCAGCCCTGTCTGCACCTCATTCCTTTACTTTTGGCACGTATCCGGCCTGGCCCCCTCTCCTCCTTTAGTCATTGTATTATTGTCTCTGGGAAAAGGATCCTATGTCACCCCTTTGAGGGTTTTTTTTACACTGTTCAAAGTGTTTTGGATATAAACAAGTCTGTCACATATGGTATGAATTCATCTGTAATTATAAGGTATTCAAAAGATACTAGAAATAACCCTACATCTCTCTTTTTTTTTGTATATATACCCCAGCAGTGGTGTTAATATGAATGCATTAGGCCGAGATGCCTAAAGCATTTCAATATTTATTTGCAAAGAGCCTGAAAACTTCCCTTAAGCCCACGTTTTAAATTAAATTAAGCCAAATTCCTTACTTAAGGACARGAATCCAGTTAAAACTTGCTGCCAGGCCAGAGCAAGAGGGAAAATAGATAACTTTAGACATTGTTCTGGAGCGCAGAAGAGATCCATGGGGCAGCAGGATGCCAAATTTACTCCCTGGCTAAGTCCAGMAAATTCTGCCAGCATTTGTTAGCACAGAAATGTCTTTCTGAAAAAAAGGTTTTATATATATATTTATATATATACATATACATATATATACACATCTATAGACAAAGCAAGAAGCCTTCCTGCAACAGTTAAGGAATATTTAAGGATTCGTTACTTATGCTCTCTCTAATCGCCCGCACTGAGCCTGTGGCTGGGGACCAATTACAACATCTCCTGAAAAAACCAAAACATATATTGCGCTGTGTATTTTACCAGCAATGTGCTATAATGAATTTCAGYGGGAGAGGAAAAAGAGAGAGGTATGTAAATCTCAGGGCAGCAATGTGTGTTTACCARACCCAGCCCCTACGAGGAGGGTATGAGAAGCCACTTTTTGTTAGCACCACGCTAACAAGATTCCTGACCGAGCACCCTAGTAGGAAAAATAACGCAGGAAAAAACAAGAGAAAAGAAAAGAAAAAAACCCGCATTCTTTGGTCTATACTTGCCTTTTGCGACGCTCAGTGAATTACAGACTAATTCCGACCTGCCAAGTACTGTCCAGACAGCACAATTATTCTTGAAGAGCAAAGAGCAATTGTGAAACTAAATACTGCTTTAAAGAACCTGTGTGCACATGAGGCAGGCGTTTCTACTGCTTGTTTTTCTTTTTTCCTACTTTCTTTTCTTCTTTCATTTCCTTTTTTTTCTTTCCACTTAAAAGAGAAGCTGGCCCTCCCTCTCCCCTGTCTTTTCAGACATCTGCAGCTCTGCATTGGAGGGGACCATAGTACATAGCCCAGTAGGGCCCACACTGGCCCACGGCTGGGTAAATAACACAGGGACCTTGGCAAGCACAGCCAGGAGCTCTCCTTTATGTGGGCAGGAAGGTCCCAACCCTTATTAATGCGGCCGGGGAGGATGAGTGTAAAAAATCCAGACAACAGACAACTCTGAAGGGGGAAATTCCAATCAGAAAATTCCCGTCTTTTATCTTGTACGGTAAAGAAAAAAAAAAAAAAAAAAAAAAAGAAAAAAGAAATCCAAGAATAAAGCAGGAACCGTTTTAGCTTTCCTGCATAGAAGGGCAGAAAAGCAGCTTCAGATATCCAATGTCATTATTTTTGCAGTCTTATAACTTACTGCTCAAACAAACTGCTCTCAGTTCTAACATTTGTTTCTGGTTTCAGACTAGTAGAAATCTAATTTCCTTCTCCCCAAGAGCAAATGTCAGCGCAAGCGGGATCTGAAATTTGTTGCTTGACACCTGCAGCAAAGAGCTAAATTGAGAGTAATATTTCAAAGAGGTACTTGGGAGGAGCACGCTGAAATTTGGCTAACAGACAAGCGGGCTGGTGTAGGGCCCCCTTCTGCGGGCGGCCCCTATGCTGCATCCCCCTTAAAGCTGGGATTATTATTATTATTATTATTATTATTATTAGCAGCTATATGTGCACCCACCGGCTGTGCCTCCATGCAAGCACCCTTGTGTCCCTGAGGACCATCTTCCTATGAGCTCTGTGGGAAGAAATGCACCTCCCCAACACGGCAGGATGCCTAAGCCTCAGAAACATAAGCAGGGAAACAGGAATACCAACCAAATTGCCTGTCTTTTCACCCCGTGCCATCAACACGGAGCTACAGGAACATATATGGCACTTTAGCTTAACAGGGCATAAATGATGCAAACGAACATTGCTCCCGCAGCGCCGGCAGACAGAGCAGAGCTGAAGGGATGAGACACATCTTAAACTGATCTGGATTGGCACAGCTCTGTTCAAGTCCCAGGGAGCAAGGAGCACATCCCATCTCTCCTCACGGTGGAAACGGGAATATTTGGAGGTGCCGGCAGTGCTTAGGAGCCACGGAGCATCCGGCCCCACCACCATGAGGCTACCTGAGGACTGACACTGCTTTCGGCCCTCTCCTAAACCAATAGTTAATGCAGAGGGCAGRTGATGCACGCAAAGCCGCGCAAACATATTAAAAAGTTCTGATTTAAGTAAGRGAGAAGAACGCCTGCAGCCTGCCACCCACGGGGACCACTATTTTTAAATCAATTAGTGCAACTTCTCTCAAAAGTCAGATCTCTCTATCCTCGTTAGCGGTAACAAACACACTTTACTGCACTTATTTTTCCTTTAGCAGCTCATTAGAGCTGGAATAAGTTAGTGCCAAAGGATTCAGGGGTCCTACATCACCAATTGCATTTTATACAAAACAAAAGCCAGATGAAAGCTCCGGAACGATCATGATTAGAACAAATAGGATGATGTAGAGAGGAGAAACAAAATCCCAGCAACATCTATTTTTGTTGATCCCTACTTCAGAATTCAAGGAAAGAGGGAATCAGACATTTGTAGCCGCCACTGAAAACGTGCGATGATCCTATTTTCCCAACACTGGAAAGGCACCCAGCAAATACGTAAGGTGATTCTCAGGCACGACGTCAAGGAGTCCTAAAAACGTTGAGCTTTCTACATGAAAAGCTGATAATTATGGATAATTACAACACACTAAAACGAATTATTGGATAAACATTCTTGTCAATTCTTGTAAGGAAAATGCCTTTAGATGCCTTTAGCTGAAACTAATTGAGTTGAACAGGAAAATAGTCTGAAAAGCTGAAGAATTTATTAGAGAGTGACAGCCTTTTCATATGTTTTTGAACCATCTTATGATTTCTACCCCATGAAATTAACACTTTATGCTATGCTTAAAAAAAAAAATGCAGAAATGTAATCAATATCTCTTTAATTTTGTAACAATCTCCCATAAAAGAAACACTTTTCACACTTAGGAAAATTGTGAGTACATTAAAAATAAAGAGAGAGAGAAAAAAAATTAAATGTGTATGCATTAATTTGGGGGGGGAAAAAAAGAAAAAACAAGATATGCATATTTAAAACCAGCAAAACCAATGCAAGTTTTTGAAGCCTTTGGGCAACAAAATCACATGGGAAATGGATGCAGGGAAGAGGCCCCTGACACTGGAGCAGAGCCGGGGGACCCGTCACAGGCAGTGGCCACTGGAGCCCTGTCAAGGCAGCGCAACCCACGACTTGCTCCCAGGCGGACACTGAGCTACAGCACAAAGCACCAAACCGGAGCACCACCGAAACGCCTCCAGATCTTTCCCTATGGCCGAATTAGAGGCCTCGGCAGCAACTTCTAATTTTACCTGAACCCATGCAGGTCAAAAAGACCAATTTATGAGGGCATTAATGCCCCACGCTAATGCAGAGCTGGCTTTGATTAGTCAATTTTTTTCCCCTTGGAGGGAATATCGCCTTTCTATTTTCATTTTAATTAAATATCAAACAATGTCGCCAATTCACAGCCTTGACACCGCGCAGGAAACAAGGTAATTAAACAAGCTGATTTTTTTTTCTTTTTTAGGGGTATACAAATACCTTCAGAGAAGGCATCACTTTTAAAATGCAGATTTGGCACATAATAACACATGTCTAGGGTGCATTTATGAGAAGCCATATTTAAGTAGTATTTAACTGCTCTCTAGCATTCAGAATAAGCCTAAAAGAGTCGGACAAAGGCCCAGGCAGATGCAGGCACAGGCCAGCACACCCGTACAGCTGAGCAGTGCTCTGCACCGTATGCAATCACAGCAACCCTCTATACATCACCACGTGCAGCAGCTTTGCCCTATCGCAAGTGGTGATCATAAAAAGGCACTGGCTGTCCTCAAAAGCAGGCAGGTTCAAAGTTCACTTTTCAGGACAAGCAAGTCTTGCAAGGCAAGTTGCTAAACATTATTGATGCTCTATGGACTCCTAAATGATGCTGTTACTCAGCAAAAACCCCAAGGAGTCACACTAAAACGCTGCAGATAGATGAGGCAGTTCTTAACCGTACTGATTTGGGAGGTTTCTGAGGCCTTTCTGCTACACCCGACTCCTATTGCAGTAGAGTCCCATTCAGTGCTTTGCTTTCAAGTGTAAAATTTATGCAAAAAAGGTATAAATAAATAAATAAATAAATAAATAAATAAATAAATAAATGCTTGTCCATTTTCTACAAAAACACTAAGAAAATTTGTGCTTAACTGGGTTAGCTGCAAACAGGCACAGTACCTACCTGTACCTGATCACTAGGTGTGGAATGATCCCAGGCAAGGAAAGGAGAGAGCAGTTCTCTCTTCAAAACACACGCAATTGGTAACAAGGGATTCCCTGTAGTTTTAAACCAGAAAGGCTGTTAGCTTTGTGATAAGCTTGGCAAAAACGCATGCCAGTACAGAAAAGAAAAAGAGAGAGAGAAAAGAGACAAACTAAGGATAAATATTGCTTGCTAATATGGAGTGTGCTTTCTGTCCTAGCCAGGAAGCTGCAGTTTTCCATTCCCACCTTCTCCAACCTGAGAGGGGACTGAGGAGCTGAGGAGAACAACAGCTTTTCCTGTCCGGACTGGGGTTTGGGGCAGGGATGGAAGGCAAAGGCAGTGTGGATAAATGCAAAACGCAGGTGAGGTGTCACATGAGGTGTCATCCATTCAGGATTAAGGCCTTTTTTTGCTCATTTTGGATCACATTTGAAGAGTTTTGGAACAGGCAGTCTCTGGAGGAATACTGAAGTGTGTCTTGGTAATTAGGCATATGTGTACCAGTTAATCATAGCAAAATCCCRAACTCTGTATTCCTAAATTCCTTGAGTTTAGTTCAAACCATTCCTCCTGTTTTCTTTTTCTTTTTTTTTCCCTCTGAACTAAAAAAAAAGAAAAAGAAAAAAAGCACTTAATAGCATTCTCATTAATGGATGGGCATTGACCATGGGCTCACATCCAAAGCACATTAACTTCATTTCAGCTCTGAAACATAGGAATTGCTATATTAGAGTAGACCAAGTGTCCCATAYCCCTGTCTGTGCCAGATGCTTCAAAACAAGTTAGATTAAATTTTGCTGCTAGCAAGATYAATTCAAGTACTAATCAACTCAACTGAAGCCACGATAGTGGTAAGCCCTAGACCAGATTTTGACCCTTATCATACAATTTATAGCATGAGAAAATAAGAAAGGTTCCTTCTGACCACAACAGATGATGCCCTGAAGCAAAATGACTGATAAAAGATTGGCACGCGGTGGCAATTTCATTTCAGCTAGTGTATCCAATCTGATGTTTTGATCTTTGAGGCTAACGTTGCAGGTTAACATTTGCAGAAGGGCCTGAGCAGCCACAGCCTTGTTGGGTCCGTACACTTTTAGTAGGGCTTATGCATCGCATCACTTGGGGACATTGTCAAACTCTCAAAGCTCAAAACAACAACAACAACAACAAGGAAGGGTTCTGCACTGTGCGTGGAGCAAAGCGAGTCCTTCCTCGTGCAAACTCTCACCCGTGCAGTTTGTGCTGCTCTGGCAGGTCGAGTTGAGCAAGGAGCCCCTGCACCTTATCCAGCTCCTCTCCCAGCATCAAAAGCTTCTAGCAGGCACATTGCGAGGAAGAATAATTCATGTTTAGTGCAAGGAAAAGAAATGCATCAGAAATGCAGGTCAGTTAATTTTAAACATTMTTTTTAATTACATAGAATCCTTAAGGTTGGAAGGGATCTTTAGAGATCATCTAGTCCAACCCCCCTAATCAGGATAATCCAGTCCAACCCCCTATCAGGATCCATTACTTGTACCATTAACTAAATTCTGCTGGCACAATGTAACTTTCTGAATCTCTTTTTCTGCTCATTGTGTGGTCGTATATACATATCACTACATCTCTTTGAATCTTCATTTCCTTGGATTTAAGGCTGGCTGTTTTCTCAAGTCTGAGCAGATTCTGTTCCATGAGTTTCCTTTCTCATCCCCGGGTGTTAAAATGACATTCTCAGGACAACACTGGTCTGTTTGTCACTGATGAAATTTGGGATTGGAAAGTAGATTCCCAGTGTGATGGATAGGGTAAAGCTCCCTTTTTCAGGTGGGAATGTAGTGCTAAGTCTATGCAGATTCACTGCTTTTTTTCTGTGTTAGGGCAACATGAATATGGATATCCAGCTGTAGTGCCTAGGTGTAATTGGAGAAGGAAATGCAAAAACACAATGACAAGAAGGTCAATATGTTTTGGTTTAATGACAAATTTTACTGCTGGCACAATTGAGAAAAAGGGCTGGAGTTAAAAAACGGCATTAAGGGAAACATATTTCAGTGTAGGAATTAGTATTTTGTTCCTGGAAATGTCATAATAGTGTGTGCACAGAGTAGGCACCAGAGACCAKCTGTAGAAGATAAGTTGTTTGGAAATACAGTAAGTATTGAAGGGATGTATTARATGATGCATCAGTTAAATATATAATTTATGGGCATCTAAGCATTTTTATAAGCTGGGTGTATAGGGGAAAGCTGGTCATGTTCACATATGCACAGGAACATACCATAACAAAACTGAAAGGAGGCACTCTGAGCGCATAAAAATTACACCCTTCTTTTGGCCTGTGAGAATGATACTGCAGCTGTGTCAGCCATCAGATTTATTATTTTACTGTTTTCCGTGATGTATATGATTCCTAACAGCCAAGATACTTTAAAAAGTGCACACCAAAAGCAGGTTTTCTTTAAAATGCTGAAAGAAGTGCCAGTGTAACTCGCCCATATGAATCTCCTGCCCTAATTCATGCCCCACTAAACATAAACACTATCTGCTAAGTGCTGCCAAGGCCTAAACTGCTGATAACAATTCACAATAAATCAATGCATTGATCCTTCCCCTTTTGAACCAATCCATACTGCCATGCAACTTCAATTAGCCCAGTGAACAAACTGACACCTGGCAAACAGACCCATAAATTACTCCTTGATGTTATCACATCCTAGGGCCAAGTACCCAAGGCTTTTTATTTTACTAGCTGCTCTCCCTTCCACAGCAAGCTCTGAAAGACTAAAGGAACAAAATAGACTATTAACACCTCTTTTTCCCCTCATCTGAAGAAGATTCCTGTAGCTGTTGGAAAGTCCCAAGCCATCCTTCATTAGGAAGAAAGAGTGCAATAAGGAGGTCACCTGCAAGGACTGCCTCTGGAAGGGAGGTGACGAATGTTGTAACACCATAAAATAACAGAAAACAGAAAACACTGAGGTATTTTYTCAGCACTCCTTCCTGGTAGTAAATACACATTGAAATGCAAAAGAGAAAACAAAACAARGCAAACAAACCAAAAAACCCMRAAAGYTKMATACAGAATCACTGAATGGTTSAGRTTGGAAGGGACCTTTAGAGATCATCTAGTCCAACCYGCCTGCTCMRGCAGGGACACCCAGAGCACGGGGCACAGGGTGGCATCCAGGCGGGKTTGGAAGATCTCCAGAGGAGACTCCACMACCTCTCTGGGCAGCCTGTTCCAGGGCTCCATCAYAGCAAAGAAATTCTTCCTCACATGGAGGTGGAAYTGCCTGTGTTTCAATTTGCGCCCATTACTCCTTGTCCTATCACYGGCTACTACCAAGAAGAGTTTGGTTCCCTCCTCCCTACATTCTCCCCTYGGGTACTTAAACATATTGATCAGATCTCCTCTCAGTCTTTTMTTCTCCARGCTAAACAGGCCCAGCTCGCTTAGTCTTTCCTCATACAAYAGATGCTCTAGTCCCCTGATCATCTTTGTTGCTCAATGCTGGACCCTCCCTAGCAGTTCCACATCCCTCCTGTACTGGGGAGCCCAGAACTGCCCCCATACTCCAGGTGTGGCCTCACCAGACTGGAGTAGAGGGGCAGGATCTCCTCCCTCGACCTGCTGGCAACGCTCCTCCTGATGCAGCCAGGATYCCATTGGCCTTCYTGGCCACRAGGGCACACTGCTGCCTCMTGGTTAACTTAGTGTCAACTAGGACTCCCAAGTCCCTCGCCACGAAGCTGCTTTCCAGCAGGTCAACAACTAATCTGTGCTGGTGGCTGGGGGTATTCCTGAATAGAGAGCATCTGAAATGCCAGCAGGGTCCTCACTTCTGCCATTGACYTTTTCTTGAGAAAAAAGTCCTCAAGGCTCCATCTCCTTATCTGCAAACTACAATAATAAAGTTTGCACTGAGGTTTTAGCCAATCACTTAATGTGCCAAGTATATAAAGCTGTTTAATAGCGTGAAGTAATAAAATGTACGTATGGTTGCACAAACAAATCAATAAGCTGGATACGGAAGAAGAGCCAAGCATTGAATCAAGAAGATGAGGGCTGGAAGCCCAAGACCATAAAACAATGAAAATGCATTCTTGGTATTTCTGATGTTCCCAGAAGGTCTAAAGTCTCACGCCGACATCTGAGGCCTCCACCCTCAATACTGAATGGGGCCAAATAAGTCAGGAAGGTGGGATTCACATCTGCAGTGTGAGACAATCATCTCATCTGTCTGCTATTCTGATATCATTCATTCGTCATCATTCAATCAACATTTGAATGAATGCTTTCTAAAAAGACTCCATRCTGTATATTTTTAAAAACATTTAAGCATTAGAAATCCTGGACCCAAATTCAGAATTTGGTCAGAAAGTACAAAACCTCAGTAATGTCATGTCTGGTGCTGAGGTGCCCTGCACAGACTTTGCAGTTTTCTCCCCCCCAAACACATCGGCTTCGAGCATAGTTTAGTGCCAGGTCTCTAGCAGCATTCACAAAATATATAATATTATAATAATCAAGAGAGTGTTATGCTAAATTTGGTAAAATTGCAAGAAAATAACTTAGGTGTCAATAAACAGAACGCATATTGAAGCTGAAAACCACCAAGTAATGAGCAGGGTACTGTGCTAGATGCAGTCTCTGTCTATTTGGCCTAGCAGACAGAGATGCACAGAACTTCTCCAGCACTTCTCAATCGTAATTCCTCCTTCAGGACAGTGTGGGCTAGAAAAAAACCTTTGCTCAGCCTCCCTAATGGAAAGCTTTTGCTCACTTTTCCATGCCTTTACCGACTGCAAGGGCAGCCCAAGGGGTGCAGCCCCTCATCTGCAGTTAATCAGCGCGGCTCCAGCAGAGCCGGCRAAGCCGAGCTCTTTAACACTCCTCGGAAAACTGACCCCGCGTTATTTCCCAGCGTATCGTCTTCAGCGGGGACTGCTGATACAATTATTTTGATTCCTGCTTCCGAACTATTTGATCAAGAGTGAGTTAATTAGGTTACCGCCAGTACRCTGCCTTAAACTCCCATCGTTTTTGATGTCCGCTAAAACAATACCTATTCTGCAGCTGAGTAAATATTTCTTTGGGGAACATAACATATGAATTGGTTCTCACTCCAGATGTACATCACATTTATACAAATTTGCACTGTGGCTTTGATGTGAAGCCTATCATCCTCTGGGCTGCAATAACTGGATGCCAGCAGACCCACAGCTATATCAATAGCGATTTTCTARACTTCTGTGCTGCCTTTTTCTATTTAGTGCTTTGCACACATTAATGAAGTAAGCCATAAGAGTCCCTGTGGGGTAAGAACTATTTCATTCATTTTACATATGGGAAATTTATGAGGTAGAAAGATAAAGCAACTTGCCAAGGTTGTATGAAAAGTCTGGGTTAAAGCTGGAGAGAATTGCAATCAATAAATGAGAAAGTTCCAGTCTTATTAAACAGTGAGAAATGTTTGCAGAATTCAAGCCATAATTTTAAAATGTTATTAGTTAGTGAAACGTAATTTTATATAACAGCAAGAATTTCTTACTATGCTTTGTTGCAGAATGAGAATTAAACACAGTGTATCATTATTAAGCATATAATTTTTTCCTCCAGAAAAYCACTTTCCTTTAGTGTATCAGGAATAAAATAGCATAAGGAATAACTATCCTGGGTGGAATTTGCTGTCATTCTTTAACAGTACGGGGTCGTATGTGTGGCATTTCTGGAAGCATTTAACAAAAGCAGCTCTTACACCATTGACTTCATTGACAGCAAATGGAGACCAATCCTGAGCTATTTTGTGCAAAATCCTGCCCTCTATCATGGTATACTGAAGCACAACAAAAACATGATKCAGTGAGCACACCATAAAAAAATCTCATTTTGATTCCTTCATCACATTTTCAAGTTAAATAGTGCAAAAGGATTGTAGAACTGGGACAGATACTTAGGAAGGTATTACAGATCATAGAGCTCAAGTCAGTGTTTTCAAGTAACAATGGTTGACCTGGCAATCAATAAGAGAAACATCTGTCTGTGGCATTAACAGCTGCAGCAGCAGGGTGATCTGCTTGGGGACCAAACAACCCTTGTCTCYGAAATAGCTCTTATGTTAGGGATGAGCATTAGAGCATGTTAGAGGATTACTTTGAGAAGGGCTATCCTATCATTAGCCATATACCCTCAATTTCAGGGGCTATAAGCATGGCAATTCTGATGCTGATCCAGGAAAGGTTCCTTGTTCCAGGAAGTAAAAAAACGGAAAAGAAGAAAAAAAGAACAACATCCTCTATTTATTTAAGGAGCAATAGTATCTTAAGTGAAGCAGACTTTCTAACATATGCCTTGCTCTGCAATGTATAAAAGAAAGCTTGAATAACAGGTTGAAGTCAGAAACTACTGTCCTTAGATGTTTTAATTACTAGACAACATTCCCTCTTCAGTATGGAACTGCCTCTTTTCATGGCTAATATTCTGTATTTCCAGTGSAACTATGGCAATTTATTTCAAATGAGATGACGATCTTTTACTTTCRTGTACTTCACAGGTCAGTTTGCATGTTAATCATGCACCTCCTCTGGACTCTTCAAGACAAATGAGGTCATTTGTAAAATGAGATACTTATTGATAMGGCAACTGTTATTGGGTGTTATGCCTGTTATTAAAAAATATTCACAAACTAATACTGTTGCACGACAGCCTAGAAAACAGCTTTTTGGCAAAGTTAAACTGCAGTTGGACTGTGCATATTCAAGGTTTTCAGGCTGTTTTCAGAAWTGGATGTTTTCAGAAGAGGAGAAATTTTCCAAGTGAAGAAAGGAAGAAAGAAATAAGAAAAAAACGGGGAATGGCAGAGAGATGGAGAGGAAAAAGAARAAAAGAAAAGGAGCATTTCCAAGGCACTTTTTAAAGACCAAAAAAGGGAACGAGTAACAGAAACCTGGCTGATGTCCAGCCCCGAGGCACACACCTCAGAAATAGCAGTTATTTCTTGAACGTTACATTTTCCTGTTAGACGGAACTAGACAAGTCACTATCATCGCCCGTTCCGTAAATAACTATTTGCAAACGTGTGTTTTCTTTTTTAGCCAGCTCTACCAGTGGCCATGAATATAAAGACGGACCAGGCCTTTCTAATGCTCTTTTCTGAGCAAAAAGAAGAGAGAAAAAAAGCTTTTTTTTAAAAAAACCCTCATTCTTCAATGACACACAAAAACACTAACTGCTCATAAAACACTAAAAAGAAAGCATCGCAGGAGAGTTCTTGCATGGCTGAAAATAAAACCTAAAATCACATCAAAAGTGTTGGTCCAAAGTCATTTTCAGTGAACCACAACTGTTATTTCTCATGCCAGCTGGGAACATAAAGAGATTTTTATTAATGCATGATTTCTGCATTTACCTCATATTTCTAAGTCAGAATAAATTAGAAACAGACCTAAAGGCCCCATTCCACAGCATGAAGTAAACAAATGCATTTTACCATATACGCTTTTCAGACCAAACTCAATTTGTGCAGCATTTGTTTCACTTGCTCACAGCAGACAGCTTTCACTCCAGACGCAGGTCTGGAAGGGCAACAGCCAGCACAGTTGGCTGAGGAAGAGGAGGAGTGCAGAGCAGGGCAGGAGGAAGCACTGGACGTGCTACTCCGTCCACTCGTATGCTATGCATCTCTGGATCCAACACAGTGGTTAGGGCTGCATGGAAATATAGCTTAGAAGTCCAATGGTTACCTTGGAATAATGCCTTAAATGGGGACCAAGAAATTGTTGCAACATTTTGATATTCTCATTGAGTTGCTCTTCTTTCTTCCAAAAGATCCAAAAAAGCCTAAACACTCAAATAACACAAGACATATTTAAAATACATATCYAATGAGATATGTATTTTTCTCATCTTATATCTGGGCCAAAAATGCTACTTTAGAACTCCGTTTACTGAGACACAGGCTAAAAACATTGTCAGTGTCCAATTCCATTCTCATCTTCATTGGTGAATAATTAAAATGGCTTGGTGCAGACCCAGTGTAAATAAATGGGAGGATGGATTCAATTAAGAAAAGCATAAAACGAGATTAGATTCAAAGTTTTGCCACTTACTACGATTTACAGCAAGATGTTAGGAATACAGGCATAGAATATTATGTTGCCTATATGGTAGTTATGGTTATGAAAAGCAAAGTATATGGATGGAAAATTAATAAATATGAGCAACATGTAAGGTGTTTGAAGTCACGTACACATGCAGTCCTTACATATTTTGCGAGGTGGACTTCTAGATGGCTATTTTTACACGTCTATGTGTGTTTTCCTAGCCAAGGCACAGACTTACTTCCATCAAGAAATTCCTAATCAGATTCACCACCCCTTCACTTCTGTTTCTCATCACCTTTTAACACCAATGAGAATAATATGCTTACACTGGTGAAAAACAGGATTCATCCGCTGGGGTGTCTCAGTGCGAGTAATTAATCTACTGGTAGCCACTTATGTTCCAGTGGAGATGCACAACATATAATGAACATAATAACRTGAAATAAAATAAGACAAAACATTAAATCTTGAGTCAGCCTCTCTGAGATAAATATATCCAAAGTTTTGAAAGATTAATGAATCGGGTCATCCATGTAAATCTCTCATTTCTTAAGTGGAATGTCTATTTAGGTCCCATGCATGCTGCATTTATGAATAATGGAAAGCATTTTATATCTTGACCCTTTGTGTGGTGTCTTGACCCAATGTTTTCACAGGAAGGGATTCTAGTACAAACAAGAACAAATGAAATAAATCAGAAAAGCAAAAGCAAACATGTGAAGAAACTCCAGCTACAGGCACAAACTAGAAGGAAAATCAATCAAATATTTAGCAGGGATATCTTAAGGCCACCGAATCCAGGCGTAAAACAAACGCGCTGGATAATCTTTCCCTACCAGATCATGTGTAGCCTTCCTAGCATTGGCAGGGATAAGCAGCTTCTTTCTGCTGCCAAAAGTAGGGTAKATCTGGGACGCCCTTGGTCGCTCCAGTTCCATGTCACTGGGGAGATGCCATTGGCATCTTGGGGAGAGGAGCTCTTGGGACTAGGTGAGCTTTGGAGCACTGCACCAGGTCCAGCCTGGCACTGCCCGTCAGAGGAGCCACCAGCATCTCTGAGTACCAATTTTGGYTGCTGGTCAGGAGCGCATTTTAGCATAGGCCCAAGCTAAGTGCCGAGGACTTTGGAAATCATGGGGATGCCAATATATGCTTAATTACAGAATTAACAATTTTCAGGAGCCTCTTGAATGCAGAAGGGGAGCCCCCTGCACTGCTACTGGGCTCGACATGCTTCACGTGCACTGCTTGCTAACACAACTGAGAGGTCTGGGCATGCATGGGAGGCCATGAACTGCATTCCTGCGCTAAGGAAGAGAGCAGACCCTTGGCTGTCCCTCTCAGCAAGTGGGCGCTTGGAAACACGGTACGCTACGTCTTGACCCATGACAGTAAGAAGTACAAACCATCCACAGGGAAAACCTGGAGGATRGCAACAAATCTGGGCTCAAATTTACTCCCAGTCAAAAAGTTTGGGGATGGCCAGAGAGATGGTAAAGTACACCTGCAAACATAACGTAAGGCAGGGTTTTTTTGAGGTGGTTTCCGCAGCAGACGAGATTTTTTTAGTCAGTTCTGATGGGACACCACCTCTGCCTTACCTTGCTTTTAGCAACATTCTTCCATTGTTATTAGCATTCAAGTTTATTAATTGCCCATTGCATGCTACAGTTTCTGGGTAGCTGTTACACAGCAGCACTTTCTATGATGTAAGGAAGACTTTTGYTAGCACTTAGGCACTTGAAACGTGCTAAGTGGTTTGGAAGTGGTGCAACTCGAGGAGTGCTGGGTGAAAGCCTAAGTAGACGCTAAAATATGTGACAAGGGGAATTGAGATTTACCAGTTTAATAAGTGCACACTCATGCAGATGAATTTCAAAAAAGGGATGAGCTATGTCACCCTTGAAATGGCATTTTTTTTTTAATAAGATGCTTGAAATTTTAGAGATGTGTATTTGATTGCTCATTAAAGTATTATTGTTACAGAGTTTCTTAAATGCATTACACGGCTCCTCTACAAGATTTTCTAGCCAAACCACTCAAATGTTTTTGTTTTCCRTTTAACTAACACTTAGAGTATTCAAAAGAAATCTGATGCAGTTTGGTGATCAAAAGTTCAAAAAACAGGTAATTTTTAATGAATAGATTTTAGCAGGAATTTGAAAATTGTACCGCTTAGAGAACATTACAAGTATCAYCTGAGGAAAAAAAATCTCTAAAGAATATTATTTATCATTTCAAACAGAAACAGAATAATTTCCTTGCCTGCTGATAGAAGAAGCCTGAAATCCTTAAGACTGATTCTAAAGAATAGACTGCAGAAACATGGTATCCCAAAGCTCAGCTTCCAAAGCCCAATTGTTTGCTATTGTCACTTTATGAACATGATAGAGACCAAAAGAAATGTGTGTGCAACTGTAAATATGAGGACGAGAAATCAAAAAAAAGGCCTACTTTTTTTTTGGAGTATATATAGGTACATTCCCTACTTCTACATATATTTACCTATTTGACAACAAAGACCAAATACCTCTTGACTTAAGAAGTTTTCATCAGCAAAACTAACACACGTAATCACGTATGGTTACACGGTGAATGGCACCACAGGACAAAGACACGTGGAAAGGAAACCACAACAGAGAGCTCGCCTCACTCCAATCCACAGTACTATTTGTATGCTCTATTTGTATGCTCTACAATACTACCTGTGTGCTGCACGTCGGAGCAGTTTTCACTCTTCTGCCAGGACTTAAACTTTTGCAGATCGTAGCAAATCTTGTGGCTCGTTCTCGCTTTAGCTACTGGAGCCAGATCTCAGCATGGCCTCCACAGGCTGCCCGGGAAAAGCCAGGCACAGGAAATCTACAAGTCTCAGGTGTCTTCTTCAAACAACCTATTTAAATACTTGTTACACTCTGGCATGCTACCAATTGGGCAATGTTCCTTCAGCTCACAGCGCTGACCTGCTTTGCACGAATGGGACAGGCTTCCTAGTCACAACTGCCCGATGCAGCATCCAAACTCTTGCCCAACTAAGTGTTCTGCAAAGAGCACACAGGCCTTGTGTTATCTTATTTTACCATCTTTGCTAGGTGCTGCTCAGCAAGCAGCACAGGCCCACAGCCTGCACGTCTGCACTTGAGAACCGCAACTTAAAAATTCATAATTTCTTAAACCCTAGGGAAAAAAACAGCCTCCTTCTACCTTATCTACAGCCCATGGCATGACTGAAACACACTCCCGCACAAGCACAGTGCTATACCGTAGTAATTAAATTAAAGATTTAATGCTTTTAAAAGGGAAGCTRCTTTGGGCTCCTGTAGAGTTGGTGCAGTGCAACCCTGAGCAGGGAATGGGGAAAAGCTGGTGCTGCCCAGGACACCCTTTTGAAAGCACYTTCCCTCTAATGAGCGTATCAGCAAAAAAGAGCTAAAAGCTGCATCCACAGCAATTCGAGTTCTTCTCAGCAGTGACTTTAGTTAATAGTCCCAGGATGTTCCTCCTCGGAGATAGCAGACTTCACTGCAGGAAAGACTTCATTTCATGTTTGCTTTGGGTTTTGATGCACTGCTGTTCTGAGCTCAAGGGCAGTGATTTTTTATCTTGTCCAGGAGAGCTGTGGCTGAATTACTGAGCTACCGTGTAGGTGCTCGTGTGAAAAGAGACAGCTTACCAGCCTACAAATCAAGTCTAAAATGTCTAGGGATCTCTCCAACCGCACATTCAAATCCCAGCACAGCGGACTCAATCTTTCAGCTTTCTAAGCAGACTGAAGTGAAGARCATGCATTTTGGGGCATTTCACTGAAAGGAAAGGCAGGGCTTTACCAGCCCCTTTGGGCAGAGCTCTACGTCAGACCAGCCCACTGTGCCCGAGCTGTGACGGGAGCTAGGAGCCAAGCATATTCCTGCTCTCAAGTGCACTTCAAAAAAAAAAAAAAAAAAAAAAATCATTAAAAGGTGAGGAGGGCTGTAAATACTCATTATTATAACACTAATGCATCTGCAAAGAAAAGTGAGTAAATCCGAACGTTTTATCCCGCTTTAAAGTCTACACTGGGGTCCCTCAACATTCTCGTAATCTGACTCTGGTGTTCTGCACACAGTCATAATATTCCTATACATTACACTGCTGTCACTTAATTTGAATCATTAATGTCATAATAAACARAACAGTCTTACTTGCTAAGTAATTACTGTATATCTGTTAAAATGAATTAACTCTCTATTGAAAGGGCTTGTTTGTTCCATATGCATCCTGTTAACGTGTATCYTTTCCTTCATTATATCTGGTAAAATGTCAAACCCGCTATGTGGGGGAAATCAATAATTAAATAGCTTTACAGTAATTACTCCAATAACACAGATTCTTGCCACTTAACAACACAAATTAAATCTGCTAAATTAAACTTTACACTAACAGACCAAGATGGGCATGTCAAGCACTAATGCTCAAAGAGCGGCTATATTGGTCAGAAAGTCATTACATTGAAAGACAAGTGTACTGCAAAACATTTCATGCAGGATTTTATTTGCTCATTTGTCTTTATCATCAGTGTTCCAGAGGACAGGAGGCAAGTCAATATCAAAACATGGCCAGCAGCAGCTACAAAGAAAAAAAATGTGCCTTGCTCATAGAGCACAAGTGAATGGAAATCACTTGCAAATGATGTCAGCACAGCTGACCTCCACATACCCAACCCATTACTCTCTGCTAACGCCTACACTTAGACATATGTTAGACGAAAGCAGTTTAAATATAYCCATACATATAAGATATTTTCATATATTTGCTTACATGTACACATGCAGTGCTTTGCATTAGTTAATCAGTTATTATCAGATGCATAAGATATGAGGCATTTTTTGCACCTCAGGAGTTCTTAATAAACTGAATGCTACTCATTTCAGTGTTTTTCTGATGCTATTTCAGCATTTTCCAGCTACAGAAAACCAACGTGTGGAAAAAGATGTAGCCGTGCACATGGTGGCACACACATTCACCAGGGACTAAGCCAAACAATGTTAATCTGCAACAGCCCAGGTTGCTGTTGCAGATTCTCTGCTATAGGGAAGATCAACATCAATTTTTTAGCCCCAGACTTTCATGGATACAAACCATGGTAAAGCTGCACAGCTAAAACAAGTCAACTTGCTCTCTCCCTTCCACTCTGACTGCTTGYTTGCTCTGGTGTCACCAGCAAAACACCTTTTGGCAGATCCAAAGCTGGGAGTATCATGAGTCTTGCTAGAGGACTTGCTCTAGACACCATCTTTTCCTGCAGGCCAAACTATCTACCAAGCTTAATGGCTTAGATTTCAGCCCTGCCTGCTTTATGGAAAATGTGTCTATTTCATAGAAACACAGAATCATAGAATGTTTAAGGTTGGAAGGGACCTCTGGAGGTCATCTAGTCCAACCCCCCTGCACACTCAAGGTCTCCTAGAGCACAGGGCACAGGGTGGTGTCCAAGCGGGTTTGGAAGATCTCCAGAGAAGGAGACTCCACCACCTCTCTGGGCAGCCTGTTCCAGGGCTCTGTCACCCTCACCGTTAAGAAATTCTTTCATAAGTTCCTGTGCAACTTTGGATGCCTCAATTTGTGATCATTTCCTCTAGTTCTATCACTGGCCACCACTGAGAAGAGGTTGGCCCCATCCTCCTCACTCCCACTCTTGAGGTATTTATATACATTAATCAGGTCCCCTCTCAGCCTTCTCTTCTCCAGGCTGAAGAGGCCCAGCTCTCTCAGCCTTTCCTCATAGGGCAGATGTTCCAGGCCCCTAATCATCTTCGTAGCCCTGCGCTGGACTCTTTCCAGCAGCTCCACATCCCTCCTGCACTGGGGAGCCCAGAACTGCACACAGTACTCGAGGTGCGGCCTCACCAGGGCTGAGTAGAGGGGCAGAATCACGTCCCTCGACCTGCTGGAGACGCTCTGCTTAATGCACCCCAAGATCCCATTGGCCTTCTTGRCCACAAGGGCACACTGCTGCCTCATGGTCAACTTGTCGTCCGCCATGACGCCCAGGTCCCTCTCTGCAGGGCTGCTCTCCAGGAGGTTGGTCCTCAGCCTGTAGGCGTGTCTGGGGTTATTCCTGCCCAGGTGCAGGACCCTACACTTGCCCTTGTTGAACTTCATGACGTTACTYGTCACTCAGYTGTCCAGCCTGTCCAGGTCCCTCTRGATGGCAGCGCAGYCCTCAGRGCTATCAGCTAYTCCTCYCAGTTTGKTRTCATCAGCAAACTTGCTGAGGGARCACTCCATCCCTTCATCCAGGTCRTTAATGAACAAGTTGAACAGGACCAGMCCGAGGACTGACCACTGAGGGACACCGCTAACCACAGGCCTCCAACCAGACTCTGATAACCACCCTCTGGGCTCTGCCATCCAGCCAATTCCTAATCCGCCTCATCGTCCACTCATTTAATCCACTCTTCTGGAGCTTGCTCAGGAGGACGCTGTGAGGGACGGTGTCAAAAGCTTTGCTGCAGTCCAGGTAGATGACATTCACCRCTCTGACCTCATCTATTCATCCAGTCACTCCATCATAGAAGGCTATCAGGTTAGTCAAGCATGATTTCCCCTTGGTRAATCCAAGGGGAAATCATTTTTTCTACAAGGCACAAAACTGAACAGCGCAAAAACCCAACTGAAGTCATRGTAGTACCATCAAGAATTCTGGATTTACTTTAAAACAAAATTTGTCATCAACATATTACATCCAAACAGCTTCCTGCCTTTCTGTAGACCACAATAGGTATCTGTGCCCCCACATGGGGTTAACTAGCAAAACCTCATTTCCCAGTTGAAGAGCCCTAGGTATGAACATTATCATGATTTTCACATTATCCTATAAACGGAATAATTTCATTTCTTAAGCATCATTACCCTCCATGCTGAGCATAGATGGACGCACGGGCGACCTGGAGCTTGCCGCTGGGAGTTGCTCTCCAGGCATGAAGGCTCAGGATCCCCACAGTTATCCAGGCATTTCTCTCATTTCCTTTAGAATATAGCCTTTTTTTTTTTTCTTTCTTTTTTTGTCTCTCTTCACTCCAATTTGGGTTTAATAAGCCCTTTTCATTTGTCCTCTCCGCACTCAAATATTAAAAGTTAAAACTCATAAAGGCAATCCCACTAAGAGTCAAATAAGCTAACATTTATATGCTTTTGATGGTAGGGTAAAGAGACCAAGAAAAATCACGGTCTCTGGACCTACATGGGAAGCACTGTTATTATGCCGAGGCACCATAGGAAAAAAGAAGGAAGAAAAAAGATAGAAAATACTTTCCTTTTGAAAAGCTACAAAATAATGCAGACTTTGCTGTGTGCTAAGTGTGCAGCTACTGCTGGCCTGGCAAATGCTGTGGGTCTTTTTCACATTTTGCTTCAGGAGGTAAAATTTTTTTAAAAATCCAATAAAACACTTGAAATGAAGCTGAAATACAATTCTTTCTGCCTTTTGGGTTTTGTTGCTAGATGGCTGCTTGACGTCTCCCTTCACTGCACCTGTGTTCATCTAATCCACTYACCCAGATTTTAAACTGTACATTAATTAAGAGGATATGGCAGCAGCTTCTGAACTGCTGCCCTGACTGCATTACAACGAGGAGATAGGATTGTATCAGTCCTGCTAKCCAAAAATATAAATAGCATGCAAGATTTATAGGCTATGAATTATCCATGGCTCCTAAATGAACGGCAGATAACTAAAATATATGCTTTCCATCATCTTCATCCAGAGTGGAACAGAGAGTGCCAAACTGCCAGCAGTGGTATGATTTTGAAAATAAAAATGCTTGTACCTCATGTCCAATATCTGCATCTTATGCTGCTCATAAGCTCTTTGCCCTCTCGGTCCAAGGCCTCCACTCTGCTCTCTCCGCACACCAGCACACGGTGCGGGGAGATGTCCAAAGCAATCAATGCAATGGCCAACCTCTACAGCAGAGCACGTAGGGGACAAGGACGATGAGTGCTTCTCCTTCGCCGGTGGCTAATGCAGAGCTGGGAGAAACCACATGTGATGGCTCCTCTAACGAGAAGCACAGACCTCTCGCCCCGTTTCCCAGCTTTGGGAATCTTGGCTTTATCCCAAGCCCACATTGGTATCACCGAGCCAAGCACAGCTCCTCTCTCCAACTGAGCAGGAGATTCCTGGCTCGTTGGATGTTTTTCTTGGAATGCTCTGAAGTTACAACAAAAATGAACATGCTTGGAAAGGAGGGCCATATTATATAATGTTAAACTTCTTACTGAAGAAAAGGAAAACTTAGTATTTTCAGATTTTCACTCATCCTTTCATTCTAAAATTAAAACTGATTGTGATACTCATTTGCTAAGTTTCACAACAAGTATTAAATATAAATCATAATTAAGCCTGATGCTCACACCTGCAAGATGGTGCTGGAACCTAATAAAAATATAATAGGGCATGCTATCAGTTTTTATAAAAAATGACATTTTWAATTATGCCATGTCATCTATTTCAGATATAAAAGAAGAAGAGAGTCAAGTAGGCTCAAAGAAGCATCTGAAATCTATACTTTCAGCCCCTAACTGAGCTGGTGAATATGAGAGGTTCTCAATAAAGCCCAYTTCTGTGGTGATAGCCTCTCTATCCACTAAGTAGAGCTGCAAAGACCAATGAAGATATTCTTTGTTCAAGCCACCTCTGAAAAATAATGATTACAGAAAATGCAGTCTTGYTTATTATGTCATGAAATGGTCCCTTCAAGCTGGGGGAAGGAGCTATATTTTTTTTCTAATTAAAATATCATTATTACTCTGTGTGTACTGTTTAAGGGAGCTTGAAAAKTCAAAGTTTTGATTTGCTTATTGATTGCAGAATACACTTATCCTGTATATCATCAGACAACATCRAGGACTCATTCATTTCATAACAGCAGGCTTATACTGACTGTCCAAATTTTATAGTTAGRTAAATATTTGGGTAACAGAGTTTGTCTGAAGCCAAATTAAAAATCAAATAACTGATAATATTACATACAATCATTTCCTGTGTCTGACAGTTTAATAACAAGAACCAGTTGCAGTGCTATGCCAACTTCATAATCCTAAAATTGTACACATTAGAACACAGATCTCTTCTATTATACTTATTAGCATCTTGCTAATACTGTTCATCTGACGCAATATTTTCCCCAAATCCTCTGCTTGGAACAGGACAACTATTCTCTTATGACTGAAAAATCAGGAAAAACCTCAGCAATCAGACAATAAGTGCATAAAGCAGTCTTTTTTTTTTTTTTTTTTTAATTATGCTTTCTCAGTTCTTCCCCTTTACTGCAATCCAAGTTTGGATACACCAAGACGCTGCCATCCAAACCACGGCACAGAGCAGAGCGATCACTTAGCTCACAGCAGATCAACCGCCCTGGACACTACATCGCCATTCCTACTCACTCCTCAGCTTTACCCGTGGATGCAGCCAACAGCCCCAGTGGCAGCATTACTGGCTCTGATGTTTAGAAAAGCAGATCAAACAGCACGAACCTCAGTGGCAATCCACCGAAGCATCAAAACACATTGGTTTAAGGGGTCAACCTGAAGAGCACATGCTCACTGCCACTGCTCCTCCTGCATGGTCCCTGGTGGAGAAGCCACCACTGCAACTTGCCATTGCTCCTCCACCAGCCAAGGTCCCCGAAGCCTCCTGTGTCACACCGAAGTGACCTGCTTCCACCAGCACCAGCCCTCTCAGCTAAGCACCCTAAGGGCCCCGAGCAAGAAGGCATCGAGCTGGTGTCCCATGACTGCACTGCTTTATTTATAATACCCGTTTCTTCTTCTAGAACCTAGGTAATTGCATTTGAACCCCCATGTGAAAGAACACCAGCAGGGCTGTCATCACTAGAGAGTTCACGAGCACAGCAAATTCCCCATGTGTCACCTCCCTGCAGCTCCCTTCTCCAYGGGCAGGCATGACGACAATCCAGAGCACGCAGCAAAGCCAGCGGCCGGATCCACGCTGCACAAAATGCTCCTAACATTTGCCTTTCTTAATTCCCAGCTGCTTGGCATCACCAGCAAACCTTCTTGTTTAAAACATTATTGAGAGCCCTTTTTTTTTTGACTCCTTTAKTAGGGGGCTTCCGAGCGGTGCAACTGCGGTGTGGCCCGGGCCACCTCGTGCTCGCTGTGCCTGCTCTGGGCCGCTTGGCACTGAACCCAAAGCCCCTAGAGGCCATCAGCGTTTTTGTTCAGTGGATGTAATCTTTTTCTAATACGAACTTATATGCAGGGTTTGTAGCAAAAGATTCCTCCGGGCACACACTAATGCTTTTTCCTCCTGGACTAAATTGTCRGAATGAGCCGCTTTGGAAGCTGTCACAATGACATAAAACACTTAGGGTATCTGCCTCTGCCTTTGCCGCCAGTGGGCAATATCATTACATAAATAGGCTACCTCCCAGCTGATATTGCCCACAGTAAAAACGAGCCACAAAGCCAAAAAGGCAGCCTTTTCAACACACACGTTTTAAGCATCCCATAAGGTCTAACCACATGTACAGCGTCACATAAAAATAAATGGGAATATTTTTACACTGCAAACTAAGTAGCTGGCATAAGCAGAGCAGGAACAGCGGCAGTGCCGTTATGGCATCTTGAAAGACATTTGGAGATGTTGATTCAGACTCCCAGCAAAAACAACATGACCAAGAGCCCGTGCRGACTGCAGGGACAGGCCACGTTGCTCCTCCTTTCCCATGGCGGGCAAAGCATTTCCTTCTGGTTGCAGTGCAAACAGGGAATATTTACATTTCAGCCTAGACACAAGGTCAGGCATAGAAATGAATTTTCTGGCTAGCCAGTACTGTTGAGAAAGTAACTATATGGTAGATACGGCCCACATTTTTTTGTGAAAAAGACTCTTCTAACAAGAAGTATCCACCCCAGCCAGCCGTAGATATGTGCGTTACTCCAGTGTCTTTGAGGAGGAGCTGCTCGTTAGTCTCCTGCTCTCATTCTTTGTGTTCTGGTCTTCAAACCGGACTGCAGCAGCCCTGCTATTCACAGTATCCTTTTTTCTAGCACACCATTAAAATCACGGGGCACGGTATATAAGGAAGCATGCAATGCAACTAGTTATGAGGACCTTCACTGACAGCTTTTTTTCCWAAATGTCATACTTTTCCAAGAGATATAGAAAGCAAAACCCGAACACAAACAAAAATAATATTTTTTTTTTCAGTAACTCCTACAGATGGATCTTTAATCARCTCACCTGAGTTGGAAATTACAATTGAATTGTGAAAATATTTTGCCTCTACYGTGATATACTCATCTTCACCTTCCTGTTCATGAATGCAATACTTATCTGTATGTAACTGCATCCAAACAATTTAAAAAGCCACTAATATCTTGATCCCGTTTTACTCGAATCACTGCTGCAATCCAAAGGAAAAATCGTAGTAGATGAAAAACTATTTTCACTAATGCAATAACGATAATTCTATAAACATATTAACAATTTCCCGACTCACCCTTAGCTTTATTTTCTCTCCCTATATTCATCTGGGAGGGTAATGGTATCATTTGTTATTCTGCCTAATCCTYGTTGAACATACAGCATAGGAGAGAGACAAATGAGAAGGTTGCYGTGCAGACAAAAAGGCAGATACTGTGGGACGTAATTTGGGTATAACAAATTATTAGGCAGGTACACACCTGTAACTGGAACTTAGTTCTGTGAGGTTATTGCAAATGTGGTTCCAGCTGTAGCAGAGCCACCATGTACCTGAAGCCGCTCCTGGAGTGAGTAAATCTTCCCCAGGGTCATTCCATAGAACTTATAACAAAATCTTTCAAGATTAAGGCTTGCAAACGTTGGGGCAGTATGAGTTGGGGCGTATGCTCAGTGTTGTCACGTGTGCTTTCTTTCTTTTTTTTTTTTTTTTACTTTATAGCTTGAAAATTAAATTTATTTGTAATTTCATTTGTAGAATATGGAGATGGAACCTTAAAGGTAGTACGATTTCAAATAAATCCTAATTGCCAATAAATGCAAATGCATCCACCAGGCTTGGTCACACAATTAGATGGCTAATTATTATTTAAAAAAAAAAAAAAGGAAAAAAGACAACTGCCGATTATAATAATTGCTGTCAGGTCCTGTGCTCATAAAACCTTATAATATCTTTAAGTGGTTTRGGAAGAAGCCTTTGCTGTTTTTCATGGGAGAGAAATGATGGATGGAGTCACTGACGGAATTAATAAGGTCCTGTCACAGTGGGAGGCAGCAAAGTGTCACCTCGTGCTTTCCTGTAGCTCTGCTAATGCTCTACAGGCCCCGGTGCTGGTCTCACAGCTGTCCTGGAGCGAGCGCAGGGTTTGGGGTAGGCACTGAGCTCACCCAGGAGCATTTCCAGGTCATGCACTTCTCCTGGGCACAGCCCCATGCASCCAGGCCGGGATTTGAGCAGTGGACAGGTTAGAGAAATGAGCAAGAAGAGAATCTGCCAGTGACACGATGTCAGTGTATCACTCAGGACACTCCACTGAAATTCATGCATTTTCTACAGTTCTGCTCATCTGCAAAGAAATGATCCTTTTTTCAAGTATATGGTCTGATCCATTCACTCAACTCTAATATCCAACCTGCTATGGCTAAGGCTGGAATCATGTGCAGCAAAGATGGYAGAAAGAGAAGTTCTCCAGAGCAAATTTCCATTCTTATGGTGCTTAAAAATATATAGCTGACACAAAGGTAATGAGGAGGAATCCTTCTCTACATGGGCCACAAATCAGCAGAATATGATTAGAGTGAGATCATGATAAAAACAGATTTGCCTCAAAAGATCTGCAGAAGCAATAACTTGCTAAATGATACACCTCACAAGCTGCTCACTTGCTGAGGTAACAGATCTTAATCCTCCTAGAAAAATTCACTTGGGATGAATAAAAAGCTGTGTTTATTTTATAAGTTATTTCAAGCATTTTTCCTGTTGATAAAGTCTCTGCATTTTTGCAGATGCTTTTGAAACTTTATATATCATAGCTCTGATAGCAATTAAGAAAATGTTAGACTAATCCATCTGACATAAGTTATTTTTTTGTGCCAGGATTTTGCTAGATAACATTTCTAACTACATTTTTTTGAAATGTTATTACTGCTCCTTACAGAAACTTAAAGCAAATCTGTCACTTACCTTTTTCCACTGTACCAAACACTCCAAAGTATAAAAATGCTGAAAGCAATTTAAACATTCCCAATTTGTTTTGCCTACAAGAAGCTAAAAAAGTTCTCTGCATCAGCCAACTAATCAAGTGTCAGTAGAAAACGCTCCAGCCCAGCCAACTTGCCCATCAGACCCCTCAGCTCCATTTTGGAGCCTCTGGCACCAGAAGGAGGTTCATCCAACCGATGGATCCAGCTGATTCCGGGAGTCACTTGTCATCCATGGCAACAACAACAAAAAGCACAACCAGGAGAGAGGTGGGAGAAGACCAGGGCATGAAGATGCGCCTTGCTATGACTCAGCTCACCCATCTCAGCAGTGGCAACCGTGGCAAGCTGAGACTCATGAGACACCTCCACGTGGCACCTAGGAGCAGTGCAAGCACATTCGGGAGAAGAAAACCCCAATGCTACCCCAATACATCAGACCATCCTTCTGCACTGGAGGTTTTTTGGGGCATTTCACTGCCTATGGAACCCCTTCTGCCTCCCTTTCCATTTTCAATGATGGACTTTGGAAGCTGCTGCTCAAAATTAGTAATAACTCTCTACTGTGTGAGTAGATCYGTTCCAAGCAAGCAGACCCTACAGGAAGCCAAGTATTCCCTCAGTGTCATTAAAGGATCTTGTGTGATTAAATAATATGTTTTTAAAGCATTTCTTCCTTAGCCAGCAATTCACAGTCCCTTTCTTTCCAGGCACACATGTCATGGTTTCTAGAACTTTGCCGAGCTGTTTTTGCTCCTASAAGTCCCTTCCGTGAGGGTCTTCCTTTGTCCTCACTCACACCTTTTCACAGTGTTTCTGTTTACACAAAGCTCAAAACTCAGCTACTAGACAAACTTCTCTTCCTATTCCAGCATTCAGGCACTGTACGATCTTGTTTCCCAAGGTAGGAGCCAAGCGGRGTCGCATCCGTTCCACCCAGTGCAGCCGGAGGAAGACACACCAGGAGCCAGGGGGCAAAGAGCAAGGGGCTCGAAACCACCCGCAGGCAGGACGCACGCGCTGCGTCCCGGCTCTGCTCCATCTCAGACGGCTTAGGCAGCAGGCTAGGCCAAGATCCATTTCAATAATACATGAACCAGCTGAGCAGCATCTCACTTAGCAGATTCAATCATTTCTTGCTGATGGAGGGCAGAAATCACAGCTAAAAGATGCCACTTACAGTACTTTTCTCCCATGACCGTAATGTTTTATCGCTTACAATCTTTTGGACAAGATTTCATATCTACTCCAATGTGTCATGAAAAAGGGAAGACAAACATGAGGTGGCAGCAGCAGCAGCAGCTTTGTCACATCTGGACTAAATTCATTAATTAACGTTTATGTCATTAGCGATCCAACAGCAACGCAAGGCTGCACAGGCCTAGAAAGCTTCCTGCAGCTCTGGATTCCTTTTTCCAATGCAAATAATTTGCCTGCACTTCATACTGCCAGAAGATATATCTACTATTCTATTATTCAGCAGACTCAAGCACAATTAACATTTTATGAGCCCAGCGTAAAACCCAGTTGATTAGTTCATGTCAGATTATCAGTCTAATCCAGGAACCTCAAGCAGATGGGTCAGATTAACAGTACTTCACGTCATTTGCAGAAAAATCCAATACGTTTAAAGGTCTGGAGCCTCTCCATTAGAGAAGTATGGGAATGCTGTGATTAATTTGTATGAGAACTGTTTCAAAGAGTAAAACCAACCAAACTTTGTTGCAGTAGGAAAGAAGTCTATCTAATCAAAGGTAATTTAAAATATTTCATATTTCATTTAAAATATTTCATATTTCTTTTTCCTAAATAAATAATTGGAAAAGGTAATTTATAACAGAAAACATTAAAGTGCTCCAGGGCTATATATTTTTCTGCGTGGATAAGCAGATTACTGGAGCTAATTTTGTTTCCCTACACATTCTGTACTCCAGATTGAGGAGGAGGCAGAACCGGTGGGTTTTTGCAGCAAGAAGCGTTCATTCAAGGAATGCCCTTCGCTGCGTTTATGGCAACATCAGCTAATGACTATTCATTACGGTAAGCGAACATCTTTACAGCCAACTCCCCAGCTCTGCTGAAAGGAGCAACAATTAAGTCATTAAGAAGAGTCTGGAAATCAGGCAATATACCCCTTCGTTCAGCCTTTCCAAAGAGCTCCCTTCTCCAGGGAAAGGCCCCATTTGCCAGGGGTGCTGAGCATCTACAGTTCAGTTAATGACATCTCTGCTGTGGGCACAAGACTGAGAATGGATTTRGGTAAAACTGATTAATAATAATAAAAAAAATAGAGTCCCCTTTCAAAGGTTGTTCTACTTGTTACCACATTTTATCTACCGTTTGCATGAACTTAAAGCCATACAAGACATAGAGGATGATTTACCCAGGCCATGTCTGCTGCAAACTCTGCACGGGAGCAGGTTATGGCTCATCCCGTGGTTTGAGCCATCTGCCCTCTGCTCTCCTTTGGAGCTGCAYGCCCAGCTCCACTTTGCCCCTTTCCCTGGTGGCTGCTCTTACACATACTGCTCAAATCACTTGCCCCGAGGCTGTCAAACCCTAAGGAAGGGTGTTTGAAAGGGCTTCCTATCCATTTTCCATTGGAAGAAACGTTCAAAACTCCCTCTTCACTACGCATAAAGACTGTAGATGACTTTCTTTATGAGGAGAGACTCTGAACCTACAAAAAAATACCAGATTCCCATTACTGCCTGAAATGCTTCTCATGCTCAGATCTGGATAAGCAATTAAACTACTGAATAGAAATTATGGTCATGGATTTTTCTGCTAGCACCTACAGCAAAAGCAATTGGATCATGGATGAGCCTCAGTATTTCCAGCTCTGAAATACTCTCCACCTGACACTCTCAATGACTAGTTCTATTTATTGGAAGTCTGAGGACATTATTTACTCTTATTTTATTAATTGCACTGGCATTCCTATCATCCTCACAGTTTAGTTAAATCAAACAATAAGTGCTCAAAGCTCAAAGGCCACAAAAGAGCAGCCATTTGAACAGAACATTTAAGCAGCATTTATATAGTTAATTGACATAAATGAGAACGAGACCAAATGCCTGAGAAACAGCCACATCTCTCAGAAAGGAAACAAAACGAGGACCTTCCCACCTTCACCTCCGGGTGATGCCAGACAAAATGGAACAGACCCCCGACGGCAGCCAACTGCACCCTGCACTTCCTGCACGGGCCTAATTGACCTGCTGATGCWGAACACTAAAATCTACGAGGGCACCTGTAGGGATCCTATACTTTACCCCGCTGCGAGACAGGAGTAGAGGGCAACGGGGTAACCACTGARGATGTGATTACCCGGCATGAAAAGGAATTTAATGACCTTGGAATGCCCGCTTGTTGAYAGCCATTTGCTCGGCGTGATCACAACTATGAGGCTGCATACTGTACCATAGAGCATTTTTTTTTTTCTAATAATAAGCATTTTTTCTATGAAATGCCTTTCTGAGCACCAAGAGACTATAGATTTCCACAAACGCAGCTGACCTTTACATGACACTTAATTCCCAGGTGGTGTCCAAAAACGATGGAACCATCTGTAAAATCCTTCTGTCATCAAATTAATTGTTTGACAGCATCCAGCAGATTTAGCTTTCAAGTACACAGAGATATAACAACTTTCCTTGTTTTCAACAGCGTGAGTTTGAAGGTGAATACTGATTAACTATCTCGTTTCTTAAACCATTGCCATTTTTAAGACAGAGCGTTGACTATTTGGTCTGGAATATGCCTATAAAGTAAGGATTTCAAATAAACTAAGTTGAACAGATGCTGCATTTGAGATTGAAAGATAGCCAGGTGTCAAAATTCATCTTTGACACCCTACCATCCATCAGCTTTGAGTTTCTTTTGAAAATGTACATATTTTCATCCAATGCTACAGTAATGGCGTTTTGCACAACACATCCTGCTCGAGTTTATATACTCCTGTAAAAATGATCTTCATTCTTGTMTCTAAATTGGTATCCAAGCTTAACTTAAGCTTCATATTTTTGACAAAGTAAATGATATGAAAGGTGCACAACTGGCAAAAACATACACATTCATATTTTAAACTCCTCACTGATTACTAGTAAAGACAACACAAACCCGATTAAGAAGTGCTCGGCTTTTGTATACCAACTTTACTCTTAATGGCTGTTCTCTCAGARTAAAATCACCTCATTAGCATAGTGGAATGAGCCTGGTAAATTACTGGCACCTATTTTATCAGGAAAGCTGAAATACTATTACAGCCTCCTTCTCTAGGAAGAGCCAAGTGAGATTTAAATCAATTCACAACACATCCTCCATGATGTAAGAAGGGGGCACATCTGGTGTGAGCTGGCCTTCCCTTTGGAACACCAAACTACTGATCACAATCCCTCTCAGCATCTGTTAGCTGTCACAGTAAATACAACCAAATATTTGGTAAGCTGTAGTTATCACTTGTCATGTTTTCTTGCAGGCAGGAATAGCCTTTCCAAATTCCAATATTTATCTTTTATAGTATCCATCCCCATCGTCCAGGAACAACGGCTGGATTTCAGCAATCATGAGGAAAACTCCATCTCACATTCCTTGCTTAACTCAGACCTCTGAGTTCTCTCTAACAAGAAATGACAATCTCCTTTCTTTTTCATCTCCTGATTTCTTTACCCCTCATTGGACATTGACCTGTTCAACACTCAAATTCACAAGTGCTAAACCAATAAGCTCTAATTAAACCATTACATATAYACCTAACAACAAGGTAATTTAATAAACTAAATATTGTCGTAGAGAGAGGGAGTTGTTAACATGGCAGATGAATACCTGTATACAGTTCAGATGATGCCTTCCTGTGGCTCCAGAATAAATTTAGCATCACGGATCCAGAGGCTCTTTAAAGCAAATGTGGTTTTACCRACCAGTTCAATGAGCTGCATTTTCCTCATGCTAAACAGCATCATTCTCAGCATTTACTAACTATTTCTTTCCACTAATCAGCCAGCTCTGAAAAGACTGAATATCCAACACCTCTCTCTTTCCTGGTCAGCTTCTCATCAGTAAGGATTGTGCTGGATGCTGCTTTCTCTCGCTRCAATTTCTAAAAGACCCTGGGGGGCAATTGTGAAGCTACTCACATAATTGYGGAAAATCAAGTCAATAGGGGGAAGCATTACCAGCATGAGAGCTTGGTCAGCATTTATGAAAGAGCTGCTAGCCAAAAAGATGGAACTGAGAAAAGCCAGATCATTTGTTTATAAATGAAAATAATAATAATAAATAATATTAATAATAATGATGCAATCACAAAAGTATTTTGTCTATGTTAAATACATTTGCATGAAAGTTTTAACGAAACCTTGCAAACCTGCAACTACCTTCACACGTGAGCTGCTGAAGATACGTAACTAAACCAAATGCTCCAGCCAGACCTCAGCCTCGAGAACTTCAGGAAATTTGCACAAGGTCTATTATTTGGTGCCACCAAACGTTGCTGAGCTGAAAAGCGGACTCCGCATGGCTAAAGCCACCAGCCCTTGTGTGACATTTCGGCATGGCCCGGCTCTGCGCTTCTCTGAGCCAAGCGACCACGGAGGGAAGGACTTGCTCAATACAAGATCCAGGCACTCTTCCAAAATAGGCTGGCCTGCCGTAGGGGACCTCTGACTAACACACCACAACCTTCTCTTAAAAATAGCTGCTATTCAACAGCTTTGTTSCATTGCAAGATGAACTTTCTGGGAGGCTTACCTACAGAGCAAATCTGAAGGTTGAAAGCAGCAGGAATTGAAGGGATAAATTCTAGTTTCCAAACATGCTAAGATGTCCCCTTCATATTTTAATAGGACCTKAAATCTCAAATTAGTTTCTGAGTGACTGCTCGGGAAGAAAGGTGCCACTTAATAGGAATAAGGACCTGACACTGAGAGATCTGTAAGTCAAAAATCATCAAACTTTGCAGAAGATTTTTACCAAATATTCAGCCTAAGTAACTTCATTATTTTACCTTGCTAGAGACATCAGGTATAGCCTTAGAGCCCTAGAACAAAGTTCATTTGGTACTACTGCCTCTGCAGACTGATTAAAAGTTTTCCTGTGGCTCTTCTTTTTCCACAGTTCTCAAATACTTGGAGCATTATGAGACCCTGACCAGCAGTCCTCCTTCTATCCCTGCAAAGGGCTGAAGGCTTTTATGCTTCTTTTGAAGGACAACAGAATTCAGCACTTGACAAACTGTCTCCATTGCCCTAAATGAGGGCTTGCCCAGCTCCCCTTCTCCTTTCAGCAGCAAAGGCAGACCCTGCAGAAGGGGGAATAGAACTCCTCTCTCTCACTCAAAACGGGTTGAATGCACATAATTTTGGCTCATGGCCAGCTGTTTTTCAGTACAATGCAGTGACTGTAAGTTTCCTACATGTGGCATAACTAATTTTCTTGTATTTTATATAAAGGAGCCTCTTCTTTCCCCTCTGTTCTTGCAGAGAAACGGGTTGAGTGCTCGGCCCTTTTGCAGCACACAGCGAAACGCCTTCTGCGTGCTCACAGTTTTCAAGATCCTATTTGAACATGGCAAAGGAGCAGCCCCTGACCCTGAAAATCACTTAAATGTGGCCTTTACTCTGCTGCAGTGACCCTATTAGTTTAGTTTGAGGGAGTTTATTATTTTTTAAAAATCTATTTTTTGAGATTGAAAAAAACAGAAGGGGGTGCCCTATGAGTCTTGCTGAGGTTTAAGGAGTTTTGCCCTTTTTCTGGTTTCACGGGTCAGAAGAAGAGGCAGAGAAGCAACACTGCTTCATGACTGAAAAAAAGGGGACAGTCAGCTTTGCCAGCAGAACTTGAAATCTTCTCTTCCCTGCTTAAAAGCAGTTTTCAAAGGAAGTTGAAAGCCTAGAGGAAAAAAAAAAAAAACTGGCTTTCTATAAAACATTAAGGCTTTATTCTCGATCACCAACTTGTGTTTTTGACAGGAGAGGGTGAAATAACAGCCTCACAGCTATCTCCGTGATAAACAAGTGGGAGCCTCCTCGGGACAGCCGACTCCTTGCTTAAGTGGAAACACAGGCTCGCCTGTGAACTCCGGGGACCCGGATCAAAGCAGGTCACCCGCCTCGGCCAAAGCGACCATCTGATCCCCATTTGGACTCGGCGATGGATGGGCTGGCTGCAAGTCTGACATAATAAAGGCAAAAAGCTTTCAGCCTATATATAACCTTACCTCAAGGCTACAGGAATGCCTCCTCCGAACGCTTCCAGGCATTGCTTGGTCTGTCTCACCCAATTAATAGCAATGCATTACTCACCTCATACAAGGGCTTCAAGGATTTGCTACCCATCACCATGATGGCAATGAAGCATATGGCACAAGGTAAGAGTTATAAAGCTTTATTATTATTATTATTATTATTATTATTTATTATAATCTTCAGTGAAATCAAATTCTAATATTATGCTGCAATATGTTTTTATTATCTGGAAAGTTCAGAATTCCATCTTGAGCATCCTGTAGCAGAAAGCCACTTAAAACTACTATTTAAAATATTATTATTATTATTATTTATTATAATCTTCAGTGAAATCAAATTCTAATATTATGCTGCAATATGTTTTTATTATCTGGAAAGTTCAGAATTCCATCTTGAGCATCCTGTAGCAGAAAGCCACTTAAAACTACTATTTAAAAATACATATAAATTCAGCTGTCGTTCACTTGCATTATCTTTTTGTCTTTAGGAAATTAGTTTTTATGTATGCACATATCTACATTTGCGTAGGTTCAAATGCATGCTTTAGAAGCCACAATATTTTAATCTGCACTATCACAAATGAACCATTTGGGGCAGTTTCATTCTGGAAAGAAAAAGCTCTGTATTTCTGCTGTATGACAGAACGGGAAATTTCCAAATTCCTTCCAGATATGTGTACGGGCAGGCAGTCCTCTCTACAGCAGCATGAAGGTTCATTTACCTTGATGAAAGCCAGGGCACGGGAATCTCGGAGGAGCCTCTGCACACTCCCAGGGCTAAATAGTTCCTCCAAGGCTTTTATCTACGGTGAACTCCCCCTGGGAATGTCCACATACCTTGATCTTGATCTCTTTGTACTCTATTCCCCATCTATAAAATGGGGATATTAGTCAATGCCAAATAAGAGCTCTGTAATGTATTAGAGTGTCAGGTTCTTTAGTCACACGAACCACATAAATTCCTAAGTACCACTGCAAAATAAAGCTAACTTTGATCCAAATATGAGAAGTTTTTGGCTTTCACTCAGCATTATATTTTAATATCTCTTTTCAAAACTGAAAAAGCCCTCTCTTTTCCAGAATCTGAACAAAAATAATCTCCTGAGATGGCTGCAATCACAGCCTGGTAATTATTGCTTCTTTTAATATGCTGATTTTAAAAGGTGCACTTACAGAGAGAGAAAGTACGTGATCTCTTGCGTTTGGCAACACCACGATCTAAAAACCAGCACTATTAAGCCCAAGAATGCGTTTTATGGGCAGAGGGCAACATCTTTCATAAAATCAGCCGTATTATTTTGCATATCTCCAGACATTGGAACCTCTCTATCACAAATGCTCTTACAACCAGTTAACCTTGGGTTTCAACAGACAGCCCATGCCTGACATTTAATTAGTGACCCAATTAAATCGTTTTCTGTTCTCAGCTTATTTTGTCATTTAGGAGCAAAGGAAAGAAAAGAAAAAAAAAGAAAGAAAAAAGCAGCATAGGCTTACATGAGAAAGAAATTATAATTGCCATCATTGGCTGCTGGAATAGTCACTCTGCCAGTACAATGATATAAGGACTTTCATCATTTCACTCAAATTGGGATGTCTGTCTCAGACCCATTTTTGGTGCTTCTTTCTGTAGTTTTCTGGGAACGAGGCATTTGTAAAGAAGTAGCATCAATGCACTGCGTACTGGCCATAGCGACATTAGCCGCACTAATGCTTGGTTTGCCCACTGCATGTGGATAAAGAGATGTCCATAGGGATGCTAAGCTCTTATGGACAGATCTATGGGCAGTGTCTAAATCTAGACCTGCAGAGCTCACTGACTGCAGCTTACTGACCCTACAGAAATTTTACCGGTATCTACATGTGTATCCCTCTTTGCTGAGGGAACCGGTGGGGTTATTGCTGAGCTGCTCTCCATCATCTTCAAAGAGATCATGAAGAGCAGGGGAGGTGCCAGAGGACTGGAAGTCCAACATCACTCCAGTCTTCAAAAGGGCAAGAGAGAGGAGCTGGGAAACTACAGGGCCGTCAGCCTCATATCTGTCCCTGGAAAGGTGATGGAGCAGCTTGTCCTAGAGACCCTCTCTAGGCCTGTCAAGGAGGAGAAGGTGATCAGGACTAGTCAGCATGGATTCAGCAAAGGGAAGTCATGTTTGACAAACCTGATAGCCTTCTATGATGGAGTGACTGGCTCGCTTGGATGATGGGAAAGCCATGGAGGTTGTCTACCTTGACTTCAGCAAGGTTTTTGACACAGTCTCCCATAACATCCCTATAGGAAAGCTCCAGAAGTACAGATTGGATGTGAGGACAGTGAGGTGGGTCRAGGACTGGTTGGATGGCAGAGCCCAGAGGGTCGTGATAAATGGGGCCGAGTCTAGTTGGAGGCCTGTGGTGTCCCTCAGGGTTCAATGCTGGGCTCAGTGCTGTTCAACTTGCTCATCAACGATTTGGACAAGGACAGAGTCACCCTGAGCAAGTTTGTGGATGACACCAAATTGAGTGGAGTGGCTGACACTCCAGAGGGTTGTGCTGCTGTCCAGAGGCCCCTGGACAGGTTGGAGAGTTGGGTGGAGAGGAATCTCATGAGGTTCAACAAGGATAAGTGCAGGGTACTGCATTTGGAGAGAAATAATCCCAGGCACCAGTACAGACTAGGGGCTGACCTGCTGGAAAGCAGCTTCATGATGAAGGATTTGGGAGTCCTGGCTGACAACAAGCTGACCATGAGGCAGCAGTGTGCCCTTGTGGCCAAGAAGGCCAACGGGATCCTGGCTGCATCAGGAGGAGCGTTGCCAGCAGGTCGAGAAGGGGGATCCTGCCCCTCTACTCAGCCCTGGTGAGGCTGCACCTGGAGTATTGGGTGCAGTCCTGGGCTCCCCAGTRCAGGAGGGAGAGGGAGGGTCCAGCATTGAGCAACAAATATGATCAGGGGACTGGAGCATCTATTGTATGAGGAAAGACTAAGCGAGCTGGGCCTGTTTAGCCTGGAGAGGAAAAGACTGAGAGGAGATCTGATCAGTATGTATAAATACCTGAGGGGAGAATGTAGGGAGGAGGGGGCCAAACTCTTCTTGGTATTTTGGCCAGTGACAGGACAAGGGGTAGTGATTTTAAATTGAAACACAGGCAGTTCCACGTCCATGTGAGGAAGAACTTCTTTCCTGTGAGGGTAACAGAGCCCTGGCACAGGCTGCCCAGAGAGGCTGGGGAGTCTCCTTCTCTGGAGATCTTCCAAACCTGCCTGGATGCCACCCTGTGCCCTGTGCTCTGGGTGTCCCTGCTGGAGCAGGACTTGATCATCTCTAGAGGTCCCTTCCAACATTAAAGATTCTGTGATTCTGTGATCTTGAAGCTTTCASAGCATCTGCTCAAGGTGCTTTCACTGTGCTTTTATAGCCCCCAAACCATAACCGTTCCCGTATCCTCCTCTCATCCAATGCCCTTTCATGGATCTCATGGTTCTCCTGGCACTAAAAGTGGAGCGGATGAGGGGACTTCAGCAGGGGACTTCCAGCAGAGGAGCTGACGTAGGGTCAAGTATCACCTTGAGTAACTACACCAACCGTCCCAGGCAACCAGTCCAGTGCTCGGGGCAACTGAGCTCCAGYGCTTCCAGGAGGGATCGCAGACTGGGGAGCCATGCTACTCTTCAGCAGGGAGGGAATCAAGGCAGGAAATCTCCGCATCCCAAACCATTAAACGAAGGMTTTCCATTTATGCCATCACATTTTTATCTAAAAATCAAGAATTTTCTTTTTTTTTAAATAATCATTAAAGAATTGTTGACAAAATATCATCAGTAAAGTCTGTGCTAAGGTCTGCGCTAAGGATGTATTTTAAGAAGATCTCTTTATAGATTTCTATAATCTATTTTTCATTCTCATAAATCATTTTGAAAGTGACTAACATCACATCATTTTCTACCTTTACTAATTACAACTAAAGAGCAATATTAGGGTGAGACAGTTATAAATAAAGCTTGCTGAGCAGTATGTTGTCATTATTTTATAAAGCTTAAGTCACACCAAGTTAAGAAATAAAACTTAGAGCATATGTAGAGAAAAACACAGATTTTGTTCGTTTTTGCTGGGCTAGTAGCTGTAGTCCATTGCTATTTCTTAAAAAAATACATCGATATGTGGTACATCAATATTTACATCACTCTTGCTGGCAGCACAGAAGTTAACAAACATCTGGAATCTCCCTTTTTAAAGATCATGAACACGTTCAAACCACTTTTTATGTTGGAAGTGATTTGATCTATCTACTCTACTGTGATATAAAACTAAAGGAGCTGTCACATACACTAACTGAATGATTTGAAGGGGAAAATATTTCCAGCTGTAACATACAACAGCTTCCAGACAATTCAGAATACATTTAGTAAATGATGTTTTGCATGAGAAAGGGGCTAAGCTGCATCATAGAACTAAAAGATCGCCAAGAGGTATATACGAAAGCTAGAATTCTCAGTTTGTTACTGGGGATGTGACCAGTGAAATGCACATTAGCAGGGCTGTGGAGTGGATTTCACAGGGGTGGAAATCCTARGGCCTTCTTACTATGTAGATGGATGGGTGGCGGGCCAGCCCAGTAACAGATCACTGCCTCTTCTGTTCACAGTTAATTGGGATTTGTGGCAACCTGTAATTTGCTAAGGATGGGCTTTTGCTTTTTGCATTTCTGTTCATTCTGCTGGGCTTGTTTTCCATTTTCTTTGTTTTGCACTCTAGGATTTAAGAACCAATGCAAAAATCACCAAAAACCAATGCACCATGATGAACTAGAACTGTACCTAAACCAAAGTGTGGTTTCTAGCTGAATGGCCAGATAAGACTGACGTGGCAAGAAGAGTGGCGTCTGCTTTGCTTCCTAACTTTGAGGAATACAACTTCTGTGACAAAGCACGCTAGCTGAGAACAGAGACACGAAACCGACCTATTACATCCTCCAGGATTAYAACATGCACATGTTTCACCTCAAATATTTTGGATTAACTTACTGTAGACTTATATCTTATATAGCACTGTGAGGTTAGGCAGCCTCCTTGCATATTGTTCTCAAGATATGGAGATTCTCCACCCTGAACCAATATTTCATCACCCCGACCCAATACTAGCTAGCAAATGATTTTCAGCTTCTCCTCAAAGGATAAAGACTACTAATTTGTAGAGTTTCCAGGAAGGAAAAAAAAAAAAAAAAAAAAAATGACTGGGTCATCCTGTAAATTTGTTAATTGGATGACTAGGTATCTTTACAGTACCCACCAGTTAACGGAATAAGTGTAGATAGGGAGTATGTGATTCATCTAAAAATGAACAAAAAGAAATTATGTCAGTGTGTAAAGATCACCTTAAGCAATGAAAGAAAAGAAAAAAAAAAAAAAAAAAAAAAAAGAAAAAACTTCCTACCATTTCCTGAGAGGTTTTTGCACTATGGTTTCTTTGTAGTCCACTTTCATCTCCCACACTGTGTGATTTTCCCGGCTGCACAAGTCCAAATATATCCTGTTTCACTGGATTATGTCATATTTCTGGTTATTCACTCTCTGCTTTTTGAAGCTGATGAAATGTCTGTTGTGCCAGAATAGCTTTTTTTTTTTTTTTAAAAAAATGCCTTGCTGAGGAAAATAAYGAGTTATTATGTCACTGAAGACTACCTCATAATACTCTCTAATATCATTCACTCTGCATTTTCTCCCATTCTGCAACTTCATTTTACACCAAATCATTCCATTTATCTGTCTTTTTCCTTCTTTTCTAGAGACCTTCCTTCCCTGATTTGCCATATTCTTAGTAAATAAAACCATTGCGCTGCTTCCAGAAGATTTTGGCCRTCCTTAAGGAAGCAACAGCGCTGGCATTCAGTGCTGTGCAGGCTGCAAGATGGAAAGAGAGAGCCTGTCACCACCAGCTCAACAAAAAGCAGCATCATTTTTACCCTTCCTCCCTCTGTACGGCTACCAGCCTCAACTTTCCACCAGAGGCCCTGTGTTTTGGGACAGAATAAGAAGAACTGGCCCAGCCATGAGGTTGCAGTGCACTTGAGGCCAGCTCTGCTACGCAGAGAGCTGGTCCCTGCTCCCACAGGTMCCCGACGCTCCCAAGAGCAGTAAATCTGCCCACACAGTTTGGAGACTCCTGCGCGTTTTAATTTCAAATAAGAGCTTGAAATGGTCCACGCTCCCGTCCCAAAAGACTTCTAAGGAAGAATGAAAGTTATCTTTATAAGGTGATTTGTTTTCATTTCATTTTATAATAATGARAAGTAATTTTAATCTATGCATGAAATTAAGTTTCCCTGACAGGAATGAAAAAGAAATAGTTAATCTTCTTTAAAAACGTTCCCAGTTCTGCCTGGTCTGATTTCTAAATGCAACTTGCACCACAAAACCCCCACATGACTTACTAAAGCATAACTGCATACCTGAGCATTTCACACGCAAAAATACGTCGATTAAAAATTCAGAAGCTTCATAAAGCCTCCAAAATCCTTCCACCGTGATCTCTTTGCCCTCTTTTCATTAGTGGTGTCCCAGTTACCCATGTTTCCACACTCGCTGTCCTATTTGGGCACRGAGAGCAGTCGCTCTTGCCCACCTGGCTCACAGGGATCGTAGTACTGAATCATGCAACTCTTTTACAGCTTTRGAAAACATTTCTTTTTCCCATTTCCCCCTTATCATTGCAAAGACCCAGCAGCAAACCTAGGTGTTCTGCKCTATGGATCTATTTGCTACTGGATACTCTTCTTCCTCCTGAGGTCATAATCTGCTAAAGTCATCATGTGGTGGGGAAACAATTATGCTGCCACAAATGGACCGTTTTGATGACTTCAATTTGGGAATCATTTACAGGTACTGTGGAACTTCAAATTAAAGGCAGACAGCCTAAAAGAAGGACAGAAATGCATATCCACCAGAAAGAATACATCATCTATCCAGCCCATAGCTGTCCTGCAGCCATTTAGGTTAGCTGTGCACCTATGGACCATCCACAACTCATACAGAAAGCAAACCAGTTAGGATAACAATGAGGAATATTATTACGAGTAGAAAAAAAAGCTGAAAGCTTTGCATTAAAATCAGCAATTTCTAGGCATATGCTTGTATGCATCAGGAAAAAAAMCCTATATCACTTTAAGGCAGACAGTGCCAAAAGACACTGAACATTAGTCTCTTTTGGGAAATAACTTGATATATAACTTGTCAGATGTCACAATCAATAAGGCATCTTTTATTTTAACATGGTACACACCGGTGTTTACCAATGTAATCTTTTGCTGCCTTTGGAAGAAGATGCAGAGAAGACAGCATTACCCAGTAAGAGTGCATAAACCAGCACAAACCAGGCTTTCTGGCCCAGCTGAAACAAAACCATTGGCAAAATCCTGCCTCGAAAGAAAAAAAACGGCAACGTGCAAGTCCACCCACAAAATAAACACTCTGATGTCTTCTTCTGGTCTTTGAAGAGAACCAGAAGTCGGCACCTAAGCAGCTAACGAAGGCATGGCTCGGGCCCAGCCAAAGCACTGTTGAAAACAAAACACATAGATACCCATTAAACGTCAAAAGGAGCTCACAGGCAAATGGGCAACACTTTCTCCGSAGGGAATACGCAGCAGATGATCAAAGACAAGCGAGGAGGGCTAAAACTGGCTAATAGGACAGTCGAGGCTGGGAGGATTTGCTGAGATGAGAACGGGTTCTCGGCGTTCCGGCAAGCGCGGGGTTGTCGGACTCCGGGAGCTCCCCATTTACACCGWCACTGCCTTCCCTTGTTGTGTGGAGAATTAGCACACGAGAACATGAAGCCTGGAGCTTTGTGGGCTTTGCTTACTAGCTAACTGAAAGCATGTGGCTCTGTACATTCTGATTTAGAAAATAAATAAATAAAAATTCCATCCACCCTTCAAATTTCTTGCATTCCTGAAAACACTTACAGCTTATCCCAGCTCTGGTAACTCTGGTCAGGTAAACAAAGAACGCACAACGGCAAGCACTAAATTACAAATGCAATTTCACAGTATCACAGGCTATTYGAATACAATGTATTTAATATTCTATTCAAATGCCTCTGCTTTTATTTCATGATTATACAAGGGAGGGGGCTTTGCAAAGTTAATGATGTGCTGCAACTAGGAGCTAAAGGCAAACAACAGAAGATAGAAAAAACAGCATTTATSAGAGCTGAGACTATCAAAACCTGTTTTAATTGTGCTGGAAACAAAAGGAGTCATAAGAATTTTACTTGTTGATAAAGGAAAATAATGTACTTGCCAATACTAAAGTAAAAAAAAGTATGAGTTCAATAYATTTCTCTCTACTGTTTCTGGAAAATAAGCCAGAGGATGCAGTGATATCATTCAATGATGATATTTACCTTTTTTCTTTCTCTTTACGCTAAAGAGAAGCTTCTGAAGTCTGATATTTTTAAAGCAGCAGGTCTGCACAAGCCAACACTATCAAAGAGTATTTGTCAAGGAGCAATTTCTACCATTAATGTCAATTTTGAACTGCTCTTTGAACACTACAGGAATTCAAGAGGACTGGGAGAAAGTAAACATGCTAACAGAGCAAAACGAGCACTTAGTGACAGAAGCCCCRTTACGGGGCTGCCACCTGAAATCAATCTTGGGCAAAATTATGGAACAAGCAATATCACCTTTTTAAATAAGTAATTGAAGGAGGACGCTATCAATCAACAAAATTCACGATCTTGTCAGTCCAACTCAGGCTATGTGATGATGGCACTGCATGCTGCAGAGTTACTGAAGCTAAAGCTGCTGACATGATAAACTTTGCTAAGGTACGCCACTCCGTTCGGTGCAATGTTGTGTTTAARAAGTAAGAACACTACAAACGCAGTGTAATGCATTAAAGATATGAAAGATCAGCTAACTGACAGGTTTTTAAATTGAATTGGATGCGTTCCAAGCAGAGACCTAAAACCACCAAGCCTTTACTGCTAGTGAGCATCCAACCCATAAATCTGGAAACGAAGAATGAAAACCATATTTAAAGAGTACAGACTTTACTCTAGAAAGAGGCAAGTGAAAAGGTTACGTCTGTCATGATGGTGAAGGGTGCTGGGCAGCCAGTCAATGCCACTGCAAAGTCATCCCCAAAAACTTAGGGCAATCACGTCCCTCTCCAAGAAGGGAGAGGAGGAGGATACTTAGTGTCACCTCAAGTTCCCAGGAAGATCATGGAGCAAATCCTYCAGAGCCAGCCCCAAGCACACGAAGGTGACTGGCAGAAATCAGCAGGGACGGACCCTGGCAAGTGATTTCTGACTAACCYGGTTGTTTCCTGTAGCAAGATGACTCCGTGAACCAGAGGATGCTGCTGACCATTTCAGCAAAGCTTTCACCACACCACCCATGGCATCCTATAGCCAAACACTTAAGATATGGTCTGGAAAATGGTCTATAAAGTGGAATCTCCACCCTCACAGATTTTCAAAACTCAACTGTACATGGCCCTGAGCAACCCAACCCTGCTTTAAGGTTCTTTAATCTTGCAGATTAAGAAAAATGGATAAAAAATGATGTTTAAATAAATTTAGGCTARAAATAAGGTGTAAATGTTAAAGCAAGGCAATTGAAACTTTAGTGACATTGCCAACAATGATGAATTAAATTAAAAAACTTAAAACCAGTATATTTCTATATCTTGTCTTTTCCAGGAAGTCTATGAGTTGCTCACAATCCTCTTCTCTGGCCKTATAATCTCTGTATCTCCAACATGGAAACAAGACTGCTTCTTTGCCTCCTAATTCTTAGGAGCCTCACGCTCCGTTATTGCAATCARGGCAGGAAGGAAGCATAAGGAAAGGTGAAACAACTGCAGTGCAAATAAACCGAGAGCTATGTTCCAGCCCTGAACAACCCAAACATTGCGAGCACTCCCGGCAGGACAGTCAATCACTGCTCCGGGATGCCATCAGGAGCATAAAGCTGGGTAAACTGTAAGAAACTCTGGAATTGCAAGGATCACTTGGGGAGAATTTCTGACAAAGGGAAGTGATAGACGCATCATGTTGTGAATATACAGTATTATTTCTTTAATGTTTATGTGCCCGCAGTGTTCCGTAAACAAATGCTTTTGTGCACAAAGAGACATAATAAAGATTCTTGCTACTTCACAAGATCTCATTTTTTGTGGAAATATCTTTTGCTATAAACGTTTGATGTAGACATCTGCTACAGCTAGAAGAATAATTACAAACTTTTAGTTTTTGAAAAATGACTAGTATTAGTACCCACAAATCATGCACAAGTCAGGAAACAAACTGTTAATAAACTGCCTGTTAAGTTCTTATACACCTGAAAGTAAAAGATTTACAGGTTTCCTTTTGCAAACCTCCCTATTAGAAAACAGTGTTTKGAAAAATTTTCTTTTTAATTGTGTAAAATCCCCTTTGTCTTTCAGCCACATCTGTGCTACTCTGTGCACTGAATTCTGTGGATGCAATTTTCAAGTAAAATTAATTGTAATCAGGCATATTCCCATAGGCAATTTGAAGATCCTAATCTATATCCTCACAAAAGGGCTTTTTTTTTAAAATTAAAAACAGAACTGACACCAGCATTACTTATCATAATTATATCATTTTATTTATGAATAGGATACGTTTTTATATCACTGGATTTATCCAATGTGTAATTTACTTCTGTGACCAAGAAGGCCCCATCATAAGATACTGGTGACTTCCAAAATAATGAAAATTAAGCTCAATAGATTTAATGTACACAGCTAAAACTCCAAGACATTCCAGATTTTAAAAAAATATGAATTAGCAGAGTTCCATGAAAGCTGATGCAACTTGGCCAATTCACCTCCTTTTAGATCTGTCCCCTTAAACATTCAACTCTTATGAAAACATAGTCCCATTTTAAATAAAGACTCCACTCATTTACATTTATCTTCTATCTTTTCTTTGTTATTGAATCGTCCTTTCATCTCTGACCACCCACACAGCTTTATGATTTGCATTTCTACAGAATCTGTAGACATCTGTAATGTCCTCAATATAGAGACAGAGTATTTATCATCTGCACTTCTCTTATCACTTCCTTCCTAAGGATCTTTCTAATGTCACTCTTGGACTACTGGACAAACGAAGAAATAGAGAAGAAAAAGGATTGGGGAGGAGGATGAAACCACTACCATGATTCCTTCTTTTCCAACTAAAACTCAGGGATAACTCCCCAGGAACCAGTGGTTACACTGGGAAACCAAAGAGGGGGTGAACCCAATGGGTGGTATGGTGGCCCCAAGATGGAAACATCTGAAATGCCACAGAAAAACAAACAAACAAATAATCCACATGTATGCAATTATGTCCTGTATCCTCAGGATCAGGAGGAACGTGGATGAGCACAGCTGATGACCCCTCTCTGAATGTGAATTCTGCTTGATCCAAGCGGAATTTTGTGCAGAAAAACCACTGCCAAACTTACAAATACAGAAACTCATTTACCTCCTTTTTGCACATTTTCCTTCCATTTCATTTCTAGCAAACTCACAGGCCAGAAAAAATACCAAGCCCAAAAAAACCCCCCAAATTTTAAAGAGAAGTAGAGAGCAGCTTCTACATATCTATTGCAATTTTTTTGTGACTTGCATGCAGAATAAACATCAGTTACAGTTTGGTTACAGTTACTGAGCTAATAGGTTGTATATCTGACAGTAATTTTACAACATTTTGGTGCAAGGAAATAAAATGCAAAAGAAAAAGATGTGGTAACAGAAGATTGTAAATACATTAGCAGCAATAAAAACGAAGGAAAGGCCTTTCCTTTTCTGAAGGAAAGGTATAAATACTTAAGTAATGTATAAATGGAGATGAAATACATTCATAGCCTTTTTGCTTCATACTTCACAAAAATATTTCATTATGAACATAATTAAATTCAACAACGACGAAAAGGGATAAAAAAAAAATGAAGAATACATTTAAATATATTAAGGTAAAAGAATTATTAATGGAGCCTGATGAAATTACTGTGGAGAGCCCRGGAGAATATTGGCTATTCTCCTCAAAAAGTCATGGATGATGAGAGAAACCCCTTGCTTCTTACTAATCCTTTGGGAAGGAAGAACAGGAAGAGACTGAGGATTCAGGAAATTACAGAGCAATAAGACACACTGGAAAGGTCCTACTCTAGACAAGCTGCGTAACAATCCCCATGCAAACATCTACAGGAGAACAAAGTGCCCAAAGTGGCTGGRATGGGTTTGCTAACAAGAAATGCTGCTAAACCAAACCTGCTTCCTACAGTRGGCCACACAGAAGGCATCGGATGGGATCTATCTTGACTTCAGTAACGCTCGTGACGTATTCCACTTGACAGATTCCTAGCAAATGGCAGGAATCAGGTTAATAGAAAGGTACAACAGAATGGGCATGGAACTAACTGAAGGGCTGTTGTCCGGGAATGATTATCCATGATTTATGGCCAAAGGCATCTCCACGTGACACTATGGTGTCTCCATCCTGGGTTCAAATCCTTGCTTACATATTCCACTAATGGGGGAATAAATACACACTTCAACTGGGCTGACAAATAAAGCTCAGGGAAAGGGAAAGGACCCCGAGAAGCAACTCTGGCTAAATTGGAGAAACAATCTGAAACCGGCAAAGCCAAGTGAGAAGTGCTTCACCTGCGGTACATAACTCGGAGAGTGAGAGACGGTTGGCACCAGGTTACCCAAGCAGCAACACTAGAGCATAGGGAAAAATAAATAAATAAATAAATAAAAATAAAAGGGAAGATGCAATGCTTGTCGCAAAGGATAAAAAGCATAATCCTAGCAATGAATTAGCAGGAGTATTACTTGTAAACTCTGGAGTAGTTGCTCTGCTCAACACTGATGAAGTCTAAGGTGGAGTGCAAACAATTATATAGGCAAAGCRGGCAGAATCCAGAGAAGGACACAGAGAGGAACTTCAGAAACAGTGCTTGTGGGAAGGCTGACATGATTGCATGTTTTCAAACGAGAAAAAGGTTCCTGGGATGTCCTTCCAGCAAYGTGCTCAAATGTGATGGAACAGACAGTGATCATCTACATCTGGTGAGGGGAAATGTGCTAAACCCAGGCAAATCCACAGCAGCATGGTTTTTAGTGAGGGATTGCATCAAATCTATCACTAGATCAAAAATACATTTTATTGCATTGTGGCACATACGAGCCTTCAGCACTAGAGATCCGTGTTTGAACATGCCCTGACCATCTCCTCTGTGATGACCACAGTGCTTTAACAGCAGAAACAGCTCCTTCCAACTTGGAACATCCAGTCCCCAAATGGTTCTTTTTTATGGCATCTTTAGACACAAGAGGAACTCAGATCTGGTCTCACACTGAAGCTCCAGCTCTAGAGACCATCTAGGCAGGGCAGCACCCTCGCTAACACTGAAGTTTCTGCTTGAAGCACTGTCACAAGGAGAGAGGCTGCTAAGAACGAGCTTATTCCAGAGCTCCCTGTRGAAATCACATTAATCATAAAACCCACCTGACAATACCTAAGCATCCACAGGGCTGATAAAAGCAAAAAAAAGGGAAAAGAAGGTGCAGGGCTGCCAAYGTTAACACACGGCACCTTCTGCAGCAATTGGATGTTTGAGTTTTCTYCTCTTGAATCGCACATTTGGCCAGCAAAACCCGTGCCCAAGACCTCAGCACTGCTCCCAAGGGCGAGGGCTGCTCACAACGCCTGCTTGCGTAAGMAGCAGCAATATAAAGCAATGCTTATTTTTGCTTCCAACTTTCTAGGCTTTGGGGTTTTTTAAGGTTCCAGAAAGAGGAAGATAAAATGAGCACGTGTCTAAAGCAAGTACACAAACAGGATCTCTCGAGCAGTAATTTATAGCGCACCAATCTTCAGCAGGGCAAGCAAAACAAAACACAGAAGTGCTATTTTGGCACACAYGCAGCCTGTAGGGTTTGTTTGTGAAACGCTTGGGATGAGACCTTCAACACCAGATGCATAAACTACACCAGAATAAAAAAAATGAAGTGGGGACACCACTCCAGGAACATATACATATATCTGTGTCCCAGGCCATCAACTCTACATTCTTGTATTTTCATATATTTTCTTGGATAGTTTCAAAACATAAACACTTAACTCTAAACATATGCTAATGGGGAAAATTTGACCTAATATTAAAATCCCCCCCCCAAAAATCCCATCAAACATTTTTTCATCCTTCAAAATAAGAACAAGAGTAATCAGCTCTTACCCCRCTCCTCCTATATGAAAAACTGTCTTTAAAAGACCTTTAGCATCAAACTATCACTAACTGGTGAGACATGTAAATATTCCATTTCTTTCTGCAGGTACAAGCAGAGTGAGATGGAGGTCCCAGCTGGAAGCATTTGCTCCCAGGAGCAGCTGTATCACTTTGGGGCTAATTCTGTGACACCGCCGCTCCACGATGGGAGCAGATATTCACAGGTGGCTGTAAATGATTTGCTTAAGTTCACACCACAAATCATTATCAGAAATTCARTTTAATCACAGGAGTTGCCAGGGGTTTTTACATGCTCAGTCCATTACAGTAAGCTGTGACTAGGAACAATGATAAGGTAATAAAGTGGCTTCTGAAAAATCTTATTAAATGTGCTTTTTGTATTACCGACACCTGCAGCAATGACTGAGTTCTTCAAAATAGCCATGCCCTTCTATGGACTGCTTTACACAGAAAGGGTCAAAAGCCGTTCAGCTCTTTAGTTTTCGTGTCCATTAGCAATTTAAAGCAAAAAGTTTCTTCTGGCATTGTGGTTTATCTGGAGCAGGGCTACACAGAACGAGTGTCGGGTCTGTAGAAAATTAATGGTGCAGAAAATAATGTCATGCATGAGGGCTACAAATTGCAAATATAAGAGGGAAAGGCTGGTTCACAGAAACCACATCCGAGCCCTGGCCTATATATAATCCCACCCACACATTAATTTCAACTAATTACACTCTGGACTGTGTTCAGAACGCCAGAGCTTGGGCAACCAAGCAGAGCAGCAGCTCCTGCGAGCCACCCATATTCCAGGGTGTGCGTATGTGAAAAGATACCTCTCTGTATGTATATCTTTCTGTCACTAAAGCTGCTCATAGTCAGGAAGCAGCGTTTTTCAAGGCTCCCTGCGACGTTGCCCCTGCTGCGAAATGGGTTTTCACCGGGCCGTGTTACGTCCCATTGCTGGCAAAGCAGCCAGCAATTCACTCCATTTGCAGGCCTTACAAAAACGTAGTCTCCAAATGATTAGCTACCAGGTTATTTTAAGAAATTATCACCACCACTCACGCACACAGTTACTGAAGGAGTAAGTACAATATGTCATTGTCAGGATTCTGGCTATTTTAAATTAGGCCCGCTCTCCACAGGAAAGCTAGCGGAAAATGAGTTAGGACAGTGGTCTACAAGGTGCTATTTCACACCAATCTCAGGCTAGCTATTTTCTGCCTCCATTAGGAGTACCTCGCCCAGAGGTAGCTTAATGTGCTTGAGAACACGCCAAGGATGGGAAGACCTGAAGCTGCCCAGCTAATGGCATCGCAGGAGCTGAGTATTTGCCGTGACTTCCAGGTGCCCAAAGGCTCCTTTTGGCAACTGGTGCCGAGCAAGACACCCCAGGAGACAATAATGATCAGAAGAATAAATCCTCGCTGGATCCCTATGAGAAACCTTCCCCACGGCCGGTGTCTCTTTTCTTTCATGCTGCCTCAGCTGGGCAATATGTGTACCTTATCTGAAGGTTCCTGTCACGTTTAAGTCTTGTCACAAAAGCTGTGGAACGGGGATTACAGACGTTATTATTTCTTAAATCCTGGGTAGCACTTTGCCCCAAACCATCTGGGTGATCCACTCCCAGGTTACGCATGAGCTAAAACGATTAAGGGTTSTTGTGAATAATTATAATGCAAAATTGCTCTCCAAGAAGCTCAGTATTCTATAACAAATGCTAAAAGGAGATTAAGGATCTGTGCTGAGGTATCACTTTTTCTCAGAAATACCATGAAGAAAACGTCATTTATTCACCCTAACTAATATTTATGCATGTTATTCACGCAAATTCCATACTSGTTTCCAAGACTAGAAAAACTGGTGATTTTAAAGTCTTACACAAGCTAGCACTTGAAACACTTGGAATACACTTCATTAATAACAGTTTTATATTTACAATCTAAAAGAGGCCCATTATTGTCTCTGCTGGTCGTTTCTGGAAGGAAATCCACACTAGCTTAGTAACATCAGTAACAGTAACATCAGAGGATGCCAAGAAAACTTATGACACTGAAAATGTTGGCCATGCCAGACCTTGCAAATGTCAGTTAAAGATGAGATGTGCCTATTACAAAAAGCACAAGGTTTTTTTAAAACTTACCTAGACACGAGCGGTAGTGAGCCCCCCGCAACACGCTGCTGTAATAGAGACAGACAAGGCTACAGAAGAAGGGTTTCTGACAGTAAAACGTGACAAGTAAAATCCTCAGCATATCGTTTACAGTAACTCAAGCCCACCAYGGACAGTGGAGTCCCAGGAGGATTTAATGAGGTGTCAGCCCTTGGATGGGAGCTGTAAATGTCAGAGCAATGGACGCAGTTACCTGATGATTTGTCCCAGCTGAAGGGAAGAGCATATGGGCAAAGTGTCCTGCTCCTGGCAATCCGTACGCCCCCCAGTCTCATGAAGGGGCAATGAAGAAGGGAGATTTAGTTGAYAAATTTTCACTGAGGCCCAAGTGTCATGTTGTATGTGGTACAGCTGAAGTTGATGCTGCTCCCACACTAATACAATGCTCTAATAGCTGCTGGCAATGCAAAATTGATACAAACTTTTTGCTAAAAGCYCCCAAATGAGCAAGGGAAACCCCCCTGTCATCAATGACACAGAAGGAAATCTCCTTAATTGTCCCTACTGTATTTTCTGACTACTCCCCTGCCGTCAGGCAAAACTAATACATTTACTAGTTTTACTARGCTGCAAAGAACTTCCCATCTTCTATAGCAACTGCAGATTTTCTGTTTTATGCTTTTCTGCATTCACCTACCTTTATTTAAAACAAAGTAAAGAGGTCATGTTCAGTCACTACATCATGGAAACCTCAGGGTTGGAAACATTACTTTGGTACTATAAATCACTGCTGACAATTATTCTCCCTCTCYTTCCTTTCTCCCAATTGAAGTTTATCCTCCACACTGCTTCCTATCTCCATTCCTGCCCTAAGGACAAATCTTTCCATCTATCTCKAACCAACTGTCATCAAACTACTTCTCTTGGCTGTTTTGTACCAAATTGTCCCCTGCTCCAAACATTTTTATCAAAATATTCCTTTTCAACACTCCACTGGCATGAATCTCCATTTCCCTGCTTGTAACGCACAGGCCCAAGCTCAACTATGGTGCGTGACGCTTGTCTCTCTCTACTCCCCAAAATGCTAAGTATCTTGCACGGAAGTAAATTCTAGGATTTTGTTATTTCATCTCAAAAAGCTCTGCTGACAGCAGAAATGGTGGCAGGCACCTACTTTTGACAAAACTGGTGAAAAACCCAAATAGTGCAAATCTAGAGAGCACAGTCAGTGTTGAGGAACTGAGACCAAGAGGGCTTTCACTAAGGTCCCCAAATTGCACAGTGGCCCCGCTGMTCTTCTGCCCACCGAGGTTGGCAGYCAGTTGCTTAAGGCAGAGGATGAACTCTACACCAATTTTACAAGTGTTCTCTTGTCACTGAAATGATGATAACAGCTCCAAAGCGGTTTCACTGCCCTTGCTCTGKGACCTCTATCAACAAGCACTGCTTCCAGGCCATGAGCCTCCAGCAYGTTCATCTCAGACTACATTTTTTCCTCTTGCTTTTCCAGATTCTAAAAAATTATGAAGCAACTTTAAGCTGTGGAGTATTTTCTGTAAAACTGTATCCAAGGCTGCTTTGCAATATTCATACAGTCCAATGAGCAAGACATAGCACTGGATCATTTACTGAAAACAGTAGAAAGGTACACGGCCATATCACACCATTGATTTTAAAAATGAACTCTCGATTGGAGTCAATAATGAAACATGCCTAAAAATCAATGGCATGCCTGCTGTGTGGTGATTAAATCACTAAGATGAAGTGAATCCATTAAAACTTTGAGACTTACACACTCCCAAGTCACTAAAATCACTGTTTCCGAAATTCATCTTAACTACATGTCACAAAAATACATTTGACTCAACCTGCAGCACTGTTAATTAATATTTCAACTCTCTCTCTCAAAAAAGAAGACTTAAGCAAATTATTCCAAAGAAACTGCAGTCTTTGTAAGCAGAGGAGAAGTTGCCTCAAAGTGCCTCAAGGACACTATTTACATGTACAAACAAAACCCTTGTTGCGATGCTAAGAGGGCAGCGAATGTCTACGACAATGTCTCAGTACGGGGCTGTTGACTGAATAAAATTAGATGCAGCTCTCGCTGTCTAATCATCCGGTTTTGATTTCATCATAACAAAAATTCAAAGCGATCTTCCATCCTCCCCTAGGAGGYTGTTACTACAAATCGCTGGCGTTATATTGAAACAACATACAGGAAAAAAAAAATCTTGTCATTGCAACTGAGATGAAACCAGGTCCTGGCGACACGGTCTGCAGGGAAGCAGCCTTCACAGACACTGAACATTAGCCAAAACCGAGGATGAAGTGATTAGCTCTCGCAGACTGTCCCTGCGCTTCAAAAGGGAAATAATCTTTGGTTTCAGGCTCTCCAGCTGCCAGGGATGTAAGTCAGACAGGATGGACTGCCGCTTTGGTCCAGATGGCAATCTCTGTGTTCCTGCACTGGTTTTTGGAACTTCACTGAAAACAGTGCAATTGTTTTCTCACTGGTAAAAACCTGGGTAAAAAGCCCAGCCCAAGAGCATGTTACTGCACACGTGTCTGCACAGCAACTGCTGATTCCCACTGCCTCTGCTTCACTCAGGTGCAGCCAGCTTCAGAAAGAGCCACTTTTGAGTATCTAGGGTTTCATCCTCAAAATTTAAACACCACCATCCAAGCGCCCACCCAGAAATGGGGAGAAGTCTGTAACTTCCCTTGAGTGTCCTTTACAGCTCATACTCCTTTACACAACAGCAGGGTTTTGTTACYCATTTGCAAGGCTTACGATCAAGGGAGCTCTGCTGGTAGGTGGGAAAGGAAGCTCTCTCAGGAAAAGCCCTCAGTGCTTTTAATGCCAATGCAAAAGAYGCAAGTTTCTCTGTAGGCATCATATTCCTGACATGGAATTGGCCACTGAAAGCCACCACCACCACCGTGGCACACGAGGCCACATGGCTGCAATGTCATCTCCCCATGCTGCCTAAAAAGACAGAGCCTCTATCCCGGAGCACATCCATATTTTAAACGCCACATCGTGCAAGGAGCTGCTACTAACACCCCTGTTCAGCACTCACATCTCCTAAATTAAAGGGCTTGCGAGGCCTCCCATTTCTAAGGAGTTACCTCAGAAACTCCAGGTAGCAGCGAGGCTGGGGGCTGGCACTGGTAAGGTGCATTTTACTGCCACTGCTCCAAAAGCCTGGGACAGATTAGCAGATCGGTTACACAAATGTGGGGCAGAGCTTGGGGGCTGAGGTGTTYTTCCTCTGGTCTTTGTAAGCGTGGATTTATATTTGGGATGCATCAGCTGACCTAGAAAACATCCATAGTTAGGCAGTTTTTGTTGGCATTAACCAAAAGACTGGGTAAATTATGGAACTAATAAAATTGCCAAGATTTGTACTTTTCAAAACTAGTTGCTGCWTTCCTGATTTATTAGCTAGAACTTCAAAGGTTTGTCACAAAGATAAATAAAAGAGCATGGATGGGACCATAAATACCTGTACTYGACAGTGCCTAAAATACACTGTTTACAGTGAACTGGGAGAGAGCAACATTTTAGGTCATATTTTATATCTAGCAGAGCGAAACATAAGAATAGATAGAAYTGATAACTGCTGGAAAGAGTGCAAAACTATTTTCCCAAAGATGGAAAACCTTTAGATGTAGCTGACCTGAAGTCCAACCTTAAAATGTAGGAGCAGTCAATGTGTTAGGGAAGGATTCCTCAACAATGTCATCCCAGGACCCCTCTCAACAGAAACTGATAGTTCTCTGGAGAGGRAAGAAATTAAGATATATCTGCCATATATAAGAAAAAAAATATAAAAATGTTAATAACCACAAGTTCAATTATTATGAAAATTCATGGATCAGAAAGAATAGAATATATATAAAAATATACACCAAACTCCCCTTGTCYTCCGCCTTGATAAATCCACAGCAGCAAAGATTATGATCCTTTACCCTTTAAAACTCTCTGCTGATCCATATGCTGCAATGCACAGAACCTGCTTGGCCAGGGGAGCRGGCAGAAGACCCGGGAGGGCTGAGAAGCGGTTCAGACAATTTCACTCTGCACAGGAAAGGGGGTCAATGCCGCGTCTGCCGCTGCATTTGCTGAGACGGGGCTTTCACCGCGTCCCTTCCTGTTGTGTCTTTGCCACATGCACCACCCCCCTTTTCACCTTGAGGACCTAACTGCCATTTTTCACTTTGTTCACCTGCCCTTTAGCTGCCACTCCAGTCACATTGATGCATAACCCAGGAAATAGAAGGGCATTTTTTTTAATTATCAAGTGCAAGCAACTCGTCCCCTTTCAACCGTTACAGTTGCTCAATGGCTGTTGTCTTGCACCTTACTAAAACCACCACTTACCATGTTGGATTGTGCACAGCACACCCTTTAACTGATTAACAAACCTGAATTTATTGTTCATTTGCCTGGGAACGCTGATTTTTGAGCTCTTCTCTATYCATATTACCTCTCTAAAAATGACTGTGCTCTCTTATTTACATCCAGCTTTGCAAACCTTGTGTTTTTTTTAATACCTATAAGCAAAGAACTAGGCTAAACAAATATTGAAATTTCAAGTTATTGATTAATTATTGCTAATAAATAAAAGTAATAATAAAAATTGAGAAATATRTATGTTGTGTGACAGAGAGGGCTCGCCACTGCTGGGGAAGTCACCAGCGCCCATCCTGCAGGCATYGCTCCGGAGTGGAGCTCCCTCCCGATTGCCTCCTCCTTGGGTCTTTAGAGAGGGAAACTGTCACCACTGAAAAAAMCCAACAATTTAGTGGCCCCAAATCCTGAAATTCTCTGTCCAAACTTCCTAAAAATGCCACCGCATTTCAGAGAAAAGAGAGTTATTGAGATTCTGTGCCCATTTCAACACTGACCTCTGGCAAATCTGAACAGAAAAACAGAACAAAACAAAAAACAAAAACACAGATGAGCAGAGAAAAGCAGGTTCCCCTGATCCAGCAGACTGTTGGATCACCTTCAAATTTGCTTCAAAAAGATGARCACTCAGCAATACCACAATTTTCTATCACAATTTTCTACAATTACCTAAACACACTCTAGCTAAAGTGGTGGAGTATAACGCCTCTAAATTGTAGTATTTGCATGCTAAAACTAAATCTATCACTTAAAAAGAATTCAGTTTCCACAACTGAAGTTAACTCCTGCCTATATTTGATCAGCCTGAAAATATTTTCTCAGTGACCTTATATATTAACTGTAATATTCTCAATTAAAGTTTGAATTAAACAATCTGAAAAGCCCCTTTGTAAGATTTTTCTTATGGAAGTGCAAACCTCAATGACCAGGTCTTTCCTRCACTAAAATTAATGTTCTCCAGAAACAGAACAATTTCAGTTAACTTATGATACCAATATAACTGTGACGCAAAAGCAATGCATTACTTCCAGCTTGACAGTTTACTGAGCAGCACTGGTATTTTAGAAAAAGTAGAAAAGAGACAGAACTAAACAACTAGATATATTCCACCCTGAAAGCTTGTAATTTCATGTTCAATTAAACTAAAGCATGATAAATTTAACAGTTTTTCTCCTGTTTTYCTTTGTTTTTGAGAAATAACCTTTGAGTTAGGGCTCTGTGGAAAACTTCCCTGTAAAAAAGAAATTGTTAAGTATGTGGAAAAAGAATGGGAAAAAAAGGCAGCCAGTGACAATCTAGTGTGGGAAACCAGAACAAACTATGCTCAATTTGCAATCCCTATCCAAACAATGCTTATGAACTTCTATKCCTTTATTTCTTGACATATTCTGCTATCTTCTGTCACTTAAAATTGATATGATTCCCCTCGAAAAGCCAGGAACAGAAGAAACACAAGGAAAAAAAAAATCTGACAACTGCAGAGAAGGGCCATATAGCTCTTTCTCCTSTAGCTTTCTACTCCCCTAATGAGGCAGGATTGACCCTATGACAATTTCCACCTGTCAGCATTGCTGCACAATGCATTATCTTTTAATGGCTAAGTGTCTCCGTCCTTAAAGAAAGGTATATTCTGATACACTTTTTTAAAAAWTTTTTTTTTGAACTGAGCCATTTTGCTGCCTCTCAGCCTCACAAACTGTGTCATTAGCTATTTTCAAAGCCGCGGGATTTAGGCAATTTAGGAATCAGAACTCTRGATGTATTTCCGGGGAATTGCGTGCCGTGCTATTCTCTTGTCAGCAAGCAATACCCATAAAAGCTCTATTTCATGACATCTCAAACACACTCCTTGAAGCAAGCGGAAGATTGAAGTCTTCCCAAATATCTGACTCTCYTCAAAAAGTGATTTTATGCCTCCAAGTTAAATGTAGTAAAAATATGATCCAGAGAAGTTATCAGTAACTCTGAACGTACTCCGCGTTGTGCTCACCAAAGACACTACTTCAGATCAACTAAATCTGTATGACAATCCAGGCAGGTTTTTATTTTTGTTGTTTCCTCTGATGACAACCCCAGTGCCATCGCTAACAATATCAAGCAAACAACCGGTCTATGCAAATTAGTACCTCCTAATTGGCAGCAGCTGAGCTTAACTTCTAACGAGCCAATCAAATTGTCTATGCAAATGTCTTTGGGGATTGGTTATTGAAGCTAAACAATAGTTTGAGGCTTGGGAGCTTGTTTGCCTTCTCCCCATGCATTTCAGGACACTCTCTAGGTATGCGATAAAGTCTTGGTTTGGCTACAAGCTCTCTGGTTGTCAACTTCATGAATTCCACAAATATTTTATTTAAACAATTTTGAGTTCTGACCTCACTGCCTACGAGAGAGGGCAGCCCCACGATAGCACTTCTTGAAGCCTCTTTGTCTAACACCCTAATGCACCAATACACCTTCTCGAGAACCACCCTTTCGYTTCACAACCACACTGCCTATCTGTCCGGGTTCACGAGGCATCTCACTTTTTCTGGAAGTGCTGAATGGCAACAGACTACTCTCCTGGGTTCACATAGCCCACAGGCTAACGTGGCCTGAGCACACCCTCCACGCTGGTCTTGAACCTTTCACTGCAGCCAGCAACGCATTGGTTGGAGTAACGCCGGCCTCATGGCACGAGTCACCAACTCACTCTGCAAACCACCACTGAGTCTGTAAATAAACAGCTCGGTTGGCTATGAACATTTGTTCTCTGATGTTAAAAACCTGGAATCAGGGAAAATTCGGATCAGCTGTTTGGTCCCTAGAAGACAAAAATGTATTATGTAACACTGGCAAATGGGCCATGGGTATGGGTAGAAACATCTGTTCCTTCAGCAACTTGGGCTTTGTTTTTCTTTCAACAYGGCCATGCGCAGCACCAAAGAGAAAGGACAGCTGGCACAGAATACTTTATTGGGTACGCTAGAATTTTCCTAACTTGTCAATGTACTTAAACTGTGCATACAGAAAAACAACAAATACTTTTCTAGAATAAAAACAGCGGGTAGAAAACAAACTTTAAAAAAAATCCACTGAGAATGAGGAATGTTCTTCTCCTTTCTAAAAATAAACAACTTTAGAAATCAAAATATTCCTAATTAATTTATGTAACTAGAGTAGGCAAACGTCAAGTGACAGCTGGCACCTGAAATCTGTAGGAAATGCCACTACTATCACTCTTCAGTATTGTTACTGACCAGATGGTTATTTATGGGCCTTTTGACCTCAATTTCTTTTAAACTGGGAGTAGTAGAGTTGAAACGCATATAAGATAAGGGTAATTATTTTTAAAGAACAGCAATATAAAACCAAAGCATTATTTTTTTTTTCCAGCCTGACATTAACTTCAATGCAAACCAAAAACAAATTATCTGGCAGGAAATGAGACCATTTCAACGGCTGATTCCAAGTTTTACTTCACAGTTTTTATTTCCCTAGGTGGAATACATCAGCTACAGAAATCATCACCAAATTTTGTTGGAAATYGCCCCAATGGAATATTCAGTCTATACAGAGAAGTAAAAGATTTACCTTGGTATCACTTTGAAGCTATATGGAAGTGCTCTGCTTTCCATGAGACCTCCGTTAAAGGCACTACCTCCACATGTTAGATATTCATACGATTACAGGGTGTAAATAATTACGTTTTCCCCTTTATACAATGGCAGTATGGCACCCTAAAGCTTAGTAAACTCACTCTTTTTTTTTAAGACTAGCTCAAAACCTCATGTGTTTCTTAAAAAATCAGTTCAAAGCTGATCACATCAGAACTTGCAAATCAACCGTGCATGGATTTCTAAGGGAGAAAAGAAAGCAGTGTAATGGCTAGCTTACACATCATAATAGTTACAAACACCATYAGCTGCAGCGCCAGTGCAACTATGCAGGTTTACACCAGAAGTAATCTTGGGACATTTCATCCTTTCTTTAGGAGTATTGCAGACCATGCCCAGTCTCCTACACCCTACCCCACAGCCTTCCCAGTTCCAGCTGCAGCTCTGTTTCCTTATCCTGCAAATCTGGCACAGCTTCTGGTTCACTTCCAGCTCCCTGCAGACACTGCTTCAGCTAATCATTCTGAGAAAGCTGATAGTCATTTATCCTGAGACAAGCATCTTTTAAAGGAGGCCTCAAGATCCTTTTCTGGTGCAGTTAGCAAGAGCCGGCCTGCTGTAGGCAGACYCATGATTGCAATGAATGTGCATCCCCTACAACAGCCTTTCATTCCACTTTATGGTGGCCCTGTTCCCTGTGACAGAAAACACTCCATCTGACAAGCTGTAAAGAGCACATGATGCAAGGAAAATAATGCACTGGGTACTTCACAAATAGGTGTCCCTCAAGAGTTCCTCAGGACTGAAAAACCCTACTGAAAGCCAACATCAAATAGAGTAAGTGGAGGACACAGAGTGGCAGAGAGGCACGGAGAAAACAGGGGGAACTTGCTGGTGTGACAAGCAATGAAACCAACCTCCCGAGACAGGATGGATGGCTGTGAAAGAAGCACAGCAACAACACCATGCACAGTGCAGGACCACAAATTCTTGCTCCGCTATAAAACTGCCATAGCTAACTTTATCATGTTTACATGGGATGTTGGCTCCAGTTTAAAGGAAACGCTCGCTGCACTATATATAGTTGGCAGGAAAAAAAGGGTTTTCTCCAAARCTTCTGGGAGCATATGTTTTTCTGAAGACATGGAATAAAAGTACCGATTTGTGCCATTAGAATATATATTACTCTGCAGTGTGCCTATACGGCTCAATCAGATTTCTTCATTTAAAAATATAATGCAATGTAATTTTACTCAACTTTTTAGAAGTGAAATACAACCCATGAATAACCTCTTTCAAATCTCTGCCATGAGAGCAAGTTCTCTAAATGTTATTCTGAAGCACCAGATAATGAATCCCAGCATCTAAACCCCAAACCACTTGTGAAAATTCAGCCTTTCAAAGTGCTCTAACTCTATTACTTCCAGCTGCTTGCATCTGCCCAAATGTACTGAATCTCACACAAAAAGCCAGTAAATCAAAAAGGGAAAGTGGAGGAAAACGAGAGTAGCAGAACTCTGAAAAACAYACACTGAAAAATAATTTGATGCTATTAGGATCCACTGAATTCTGCATATTTTCAAAGACACTACAAGCACTGCAGTTCCTAGACAGTTCTTTCCAAAGAAGAAAAGAAGCCATTTCAGTCCTAAATGCATCTTGTATTTCAAAGGAGCTTTTCCTCTAAACCCTGCATATTACCCACAGTCAAGCATGACTCCAAAAGAAATCTCACAGTAAAATGTATCCCRGTGCATGACTTCTAAAATGTACAGCAAGTAGCATCAGACAGCTGAAATAGTTTTGTTAGAAGGTAATATGCTTTAAAGAGGAAACTTAAATACATATAGAGACCATTCAAGTAATCTGTACATTCCTGATCAGACAAAAATGAAATGCTTGGGTAGTTCTGTTTTGTATTTTATTTTCTAACCATCYGGGTTATCTGGACAAGCCGGACACTGTGTTTCCAGTATTTCTCATATTCATTGGCAAGGTTTATTTTCAACCAACATACAGCTGTGAGTTGAGTGTAAAGTATATCTCACAGGTAAACGCACTGCTAAATGATTTCATTAGAACAGGGCTCCTCACACTTACCTCTAAAAGACTTGCTCTGCCTCACCTGAGCCGAGGACACTTGTTCTGCTCAGCAGTGACAGTGATGCTCCCGCCCACACATCTGTACAACATGGGCATTTGTTCTGCCCTTCCCGTCCATAAAACGGTACTGTCCTCTCTGCGCYCCTTTGGAAACGTTCAGTGCACAAGAGGAAACGCAAGGTGGAAGGTACCAGTGCACTGGGTGCATCTTCACAGGACTCTCTCCAAAAATCTTAACTGTACCTTTTAACAGCCCAAATGTACTAGACATTTTGACCTTATAGATCAGCTTCAGGTGGGAGGCACTGTCTAGATTAATCTTGTAGATGGCTTAATTATACTTATATATCAGCATATCTGGCAAAATGTTTTGTAGTACAGCTAAGCACAGGAAATAAAACCCCGATTTCATTGAAACCAAAGAGTTTATTATAAAATTCAATGGGAGTAAAATTTCCATTAAAGAACAGGAAAGTGAACTGAACTTGAACCTTGAACAGAAACAAATTAAAACTGAAAAGAAATACACTATTAGATTTCAGATTAAAACCAGTTAAGACTAAAGCTRAAAGAAGATTCTTAAGAAAGATCCTGCTTGAAAATACACTCAAAAACTATGTGAAACCTATTTTCTAGCTCCTTTGTCCTTGCATACCATCTGCACATGTGAAYGAACATTCACTTGTACACACATTGAGCCCACTTAGAATTAGCATCATTTCACAAGGAAGATGGTKGTGACAAACTGAGACTTGACAAATACCCAGGCTTGCTCTTAACTCCTCCAGAACTTCCTACTACTAATATGCTTGGGTAAAGATGCTCCATATTATACATTACCTTGGCATCTAAATAGTAGGGAATGGAAAAAAAAAAAGATGACACACAGGGATGAAATTGTATGTGTGCTGATTCTTTTTCTCGTCAAAATTTAAAACATCAATGGAAATGTGGTTACATCTTCATCTCACACTGAAGTGAGGTATCGTCCACGCAGAATCTACTCATGAAATGATTGACCTTTGCGAATCAGCTGTCAGAAATGTGGATTCCCCTCCAAGTAGCTGCAGGTCCCAAAGCAAACATTCCTTCCTTCTCTTTGCTTCTCAATGGTGTGTCTTTCCGCAAGCAAATGGGACTATTTTAAGAACTTGAACAAAACAGAGTGTCGAAATGTTCTATATCGTGCCCTTAATAGTTCTGTGGTTAAACAAAAACAAAGCTATCCAACGGATTTCATATCTTATTTTACTGCTTTGAATAGTGACAGAAAATTGGGTTTACTCATTATTTTGCAGCAGTCCTGTTAGTATGGTTTAGTGCTTGCAATAATTCAGAGACTAGATCTCGAAGAAGAGAAGAAACAACCCACTTCATTCCAACGTTCAACCACAGTTGAAACATCACATATGACTCATATTGATTGAGCTGGAGATTGAGGCAAATTCTCAGTAAACCTGGGCTGTGGAGTGCAGGGGTGCGACAAGTTTCTCGGCCCGTTTGACCCTGATGTGAGGCGGCCTGACTGCTCTTTCCTACAGCAGCAGGATGAAGAACACATACGAGCTCTACCCTCACTGTTTGTGCTGGCAGGGTGAGGGCTCTCTGGCAGCACATTAGGTCTGCTGACCATGTGCTGGATTACCAAATCTGGCCACTAAGTTTTCAAGTGGTATAATGCAAGAATTCAGCACTTTTAACAGTTAGCCTCAATAGTATCTATTACAAATTGCTCAATTTTGAGTAAAACACGTATCTTAGACACTCTCAGAGTAAGGAGTTCAAATTGAAGTTTTATGGGAAGATTTGTAATAGAAATGTAAGTAAGCCTTCTAGGCTAGGCAAACAAGAAGGTGAGGGTTACRGTTCCAAAGACACAGCGTAACTTAATCTCACCAACGAATAATCTAGTTAATATAAAAGCCAAAGCTATTAACTAGGAACTCTGAGAAAGAATCATCCTGATGCAAAATCAACATTGAGAGTCATTCCATAGTGTTCAACACTGTACTAAAGAGGGGAAGGATAAATATTTGCAGAAACCACTGATAGACAAAAATTGGAGAAATAATTTTTCATGCCAGTGGAAGTATGCAGAGGAGGAGGATCTGGAAACATGAAACAGATGAGGAGCGTAGTGTGTGCTAAAAGGGTTGAAAAAGTGAGGCATTTGGTATTTCGCTAAGAAAGTATGCATTATGACAAGATTTCTTGGGACTGTGAACATAAAAAAGGGATTTTTCAAGTATATGATTCTAAACATTTCAGCTAGTATCAAACTCAAATCATCATTGTTACTTGAAACAACGATCAATTTGAAACAATTATATCAACCCTCAAATCATTTTAGAAAAAAAAAAAAACTTACTTAAGCTGAAATTCCTTTTCTCTGCTTTCTCTTGCTTTCTCGGGACTATAAGGAATGCCTTCATCGCCCAAAATACTTGTAGCTTTGGTTATTTACTGGGCTGGTCATCCTGCCCCATTCTCCTTCTTTTTTCCTTTTTTTTTGAATATGACAGTTATTATGCCAAGTGAGATGCACAAAAGGTGAACATCATCCCATTAAGTCCTGTGCTACCTGTGTTTATATCCAAAAATCATGGAAATCCCAACTAAAAGACTAAGCAAATGAGTGAGGCCTGAAATGTCAACATGCAACATCACAGCAACTTCTTTTTCACACAACTTTGAAAGTAAAATTTCAATATTTCCACGGTTTGTAATTTCAAACAGAAAAGAGAGGTTTAGAGTCACAAAATATCCAAACATTCCCTGCTTCYGTGACCAGGATCTCCAACGTTACGAGTTGCTGTGGGCAAAGTAAGCAATATTTTGCTTACAGAGCATGAAAACGTTCTCTCTCCACTTTCGAACGTAAAGCAGATAAATGTTTASGAGATCAACGCCGCACAGTTCACAGAACACTCCTGGGAATTCTGTAAATTCAAAGTTGTCACTTTTGACAAACAGTTTCTCAAGGGGAGGCAAATTGAGTCTCATCATTCCGTATTAGCAGGTTTCCTGGAGAGCTCATGGCACATTTGTCTGATGATTCAGACACTTGCCTTTAAGAGTTAAAATACTGCTCTACACAGACTTACAGCCTCTTTCAAAATACTAAATCCTYTCCAACCACATGCATATGCAGCCAAACATCTAATTATATTTTGTCACACAAGGTAGTATGAAATAAACATTCACTTTAAATATCATTATCTTAATTATGATAATGGCTTCAGGAGAAGCCCACAGAATTACGGCTGATGATATTAGTCTGCTCAGTCTTAGAAAATAAWACACACCCAACAGCAACAGAGATCTAATAATGAGACAGAGCAGAGCAGAAAGGAAAATATAGCTGGAGCTGACGATTTAGTGAATGCTGCAAAAACCAAGGCAGTCCTGGAAAAGACACCTCATTTTAGAAGGAATCAGAGTTTAGTCTAGCCTTTTAAGCTTAGCCAAGGGAAAAAAAGTTCTTGTTTTTATCCTGATAAGGTGCACATTGACCTCCTGGTTAGTGATACACCAATTTCCTGGTYTGGGTAGCCAATTGCTTCATGAAATAAACAACCACGGAGGAATTCAGAAATACTTTGCAAGGTTTTCCTGGCCTGTACGTGTTAAGCTGCAACCTACCGTGAGAACACAGGAGGACACAAAAACAGGAGAGAGAGGAGACAGGAAATTTTGGAGTAGGGATAAACATAAAGGATCTATGACTGAAGGAGAGGAATGAAGGGGCAAAAGGGGACTAGGTGGTCCTGTGCAGCGAGCGAGGGTGATGCTCTCGCGCTGCAGCAGCTGAGCTGTCCTGCCCAGGCCATGTGCAACCATGGGGATTAATGGAAAAGTGCCAAGCAGACTACTGCTAATGAACAGAAAACTTGTAGAAAGGAGGTCATCACACTGTACAAAGGGATGGCCCTGATGTCACACATTTTTCAGAGAAAGACATGATTAGTTTTTTGTTCCATATGGTTTTCTGAATCAGAGAGCATCACCACAGCACCGTAAATACCTTGATTTTGGAGTCCTGCATTAGACTGCTTATTGCAAAAACTAACAAACAATACAAAAAAAGATTTTATTTTTTCACTTCACTCAAGTAGCCACCAAGAACACATTTCTTCCTTTCATTTCTTCCAAGGAGTTCCACTGAGTAACAGAAAGCAGACTAGATCTATCTGGAGAGYGACAAGACTTCATACTCCCCACAGCAAATCTCAGCCTATTATTCTTAGCACAATGAACAGCTGGCTGTCCCCAGGGTGCACTTTCTGGAGTGCCAAGGGTGCCATGCAGAGAGTGTCTGAGCAAAGTGTGAGCACATACACATACATCAGGCTGCTCGCCATCTGGGAACACCCCCCAACTCGTCACGGCCGGACGGAGGTCACGGCCATGGGCAAGGCTCACAGAAGAAGTATTGTGTGAATGGGGAAGAAAAACTCTGAATTTTACAGTCCTCATGAAAGTGACAACAGGAGGAGACAGAGAGATGGCAACTATTTCTCAAGTATTATGCCAAAAGATATTTTGAGGGAGGACTGAAAGCGTTTTGGTGGATTTTAATGAATGTTCTAGGGGAGAACAAAGGGAATCCCTTTGCTGATACATGAAAGGCCTTGTCTGGGATATGGGAGCAGGAGAGCTCAGCCAAGAGGCTGACATCTCAGCATGGAATGATGCACATGGGGGAAAGAGGCCACTGAAGTGAAAATCTGCAGCTGTGATACAAAGAAAGGAGGGAGATGGCCATGGGCTAAGCAAATGTCCTTTGCAGAAGCATCCCAAACAGGAAGAGGAGGTCGGATCTGGATGTGAAAGGTCCAGACTGCAGTTAAAGAAATCAAAGAAATAGGATTTACTTTAAAAATCTTCTGGTCTTTGGTGCAGCATGTGGTGTCCAYTGCTAGAGAGAAGTAGCAGCAGCTCGGCATATAGGAGGAGTGACAGCAGTTTAGGTTGTTTGGGCTGGTGGAAGAGGTGGGGAGAACTGTCTCAAGAATCGTCTTTGTGCCTGTTGGCAGGGGCAGCAAGGACCTGAACACAGTTAGGCTCATGCTTTGGTAAGAGAGAGTTCACCTTCAATTAAATATATGTGTTAATCAGGTCTCTGAAAAACAATCACCACCACACACACAAAAAAAGGGAAAAAAAGAAAAAAAAAAGACCAGTTTAAAACTTCTGTACTATCTCCCTCAAAAAGTAATTGAGGTGACAGCACTAGTGCCATTTGCTAAGTCTACAAAAATGAAGTACTTTATTCTTATGAGAAATGGTTTCTTAGAAGAAACTCCCTTCGTTCGCTAAGCTTTGTGTGCTTCAGTCATAAGGATGCACAAAGAAAATGAGGGGAGAGCTGTGTATTTCAGGCAATTAGACAGAAGATGACATAGCTGTCACTGCTCATTGACTTCCTTTGACAATATCTACTGCAAACGGCACAGATCCCTACGGAAGACTTTCAAAAGCTCACACTATTTAATCTGCAGGCATTTTAATTAGAAATAAAAGTGGTATTTTCTTCAAACAGCCTGAGAACGGGGTGAACAACAACGATCTAGACAGTCTAAAAGCACCAGAGGATAAGGCTTTCAGTAAGTGATATGCCTTCCACATGCTCCCAAGCCATATACTGCAGCTTGGCCTAGCTGGAAACTGCACAGCCAAATCAGGAATATGTTCTCAAAGGCACGAAAAATGGGTGTTTTGGGGGTTGTTCTCCAAAGAATTGCAATGTCTGGGTTAGCCCACAGGCAAAAACTAGAGGCAGAAGGTGGGCAATGKATCCAGGATGTGGCTAGAACATGAAGTCCTGCCTGGCATGTCTTACAGCAGGTTATTGAACGGATGCTGTATATTAGAGGGGACTGTAACCAACGATGTTCCCTGGCCCAATATGTATATTATTCAGACGTGCTTTACCAGTGGGCAGCATCAATGGCAGCTGGCAAAGCCCAGTCTGGGCAGCAYGCAAAGCAAGTGCCCCTCTGCCAAACTGAAGAATTATCCCTCGTTATTTACTGCCACTTTTCTCATATTTTACAACCAATTCCAGACAATCCAAGCCACACCACAGCAAGCAGTGATTCGCCGAAAAGTCTTTGTGTTTATCTCGGCCACGCACCTCCTCTGGGAGTCATCGAGCTAACACACGTCGGAGCGGCTGCAGCGAGGGAAGGAAACACAGGAAAACAGTGCGGGAAGAAGCACAGGGCTGATTTTGCAACTACCCATTGGAAGATGAGGATAAAAGCAGATGAAAATGGTAATGGTAAATGGTAGTAGATGATTATTTACAAATTTTTAAGTATATCAAACAAAGGTGTGTTTTAGTAACACTGAAAGGCTGCTCCTTCTCCTATTTGGGACTCCCAGACATATCTTCTGRGAGCTGCTTTTAGCAGCTAAGGAACAATTTTGTTACTTATATATATTGAATAAGCCTCAACTCATATAGCAGCTGAGAAGTTCTGCAGCACGTCAAAAACAGAACCAAAAAACGACCAGATTGTCCCAGCAACAGAAGCAGCCGTGAAAGCTTCACAGCCTCCACTTCTAGCCTGGCAGCGGATTCACACAGAGCAGGGAAGCTACGGAGAGAAGGGTGCAGGCAGAACAGCAGAACAGGCGCAGCACAATTCACTGGGAGCTTTTAATTTATTTTTAAGCACAATACGGCTTCTGCTCCTTTAACAATTTTCCATGCTCCTTAGCAGTACAAGTTCTGCGTCTCAAGATTTTCCCTCCGGAGAAATCTTGCACAGATTGCCTGTACCAGCCCAGCCACAGGCTGAGCAATCTGTTCTGGAGTTTTTGTCGGGTTTGGGCTTTTTTTTTTCTTTTTTTCTTTTTCTTTTTTTTTTTTTTTTGAGCTCTTTAAAGGTACTGCAAGCTGTTTCCTCCTATACCAGAAAACAAAATACTGCCCTGAAATCTGAGTTCACCCTTTGACTTCTTACATTTCCTACCAACAAATACATGCTCAAAGGGGATGTTTAGCAGCAGAGGAGTACAAGAACAAAGATTGCTACCAGTGATTTGAATGTTTATCATTTTTGACACAAGACCTTGCAAAAGTCGTTTTTTTTGTTACATCGTTTCTTTTTTCTTTTCATCTTTTGGAAATGTAATCACACATAACAAGGTCTTAGCATAACCCAATAACAAGTATGTTTAGCTCATAATGCGTTCTTAGATATACCAACAGTATAGTAGCTTCTTGTTACTGTGAGTACTAAAGGGGTCTACAGAAAAGTATGAGCCRTCCAAACCATCAGTACACATGAGACAGAAAACTTCTTCCTGTTCCTTCCCGAAAAGGCAAAAATAGGCTGTCAAAAATTGTTTCATAGAAGGTTGGAAGGGACCTCTAGAGGTCATCTAGTCCAGCCCCCCTGCACACGCAGGGTCTCCTACAGCATGTGGCACAGGGTGGTGTCCAAGCGGGTTTGGAAGATCTCCAGAGAAGGAGACTCCACCACCTCTCTGGGCAGCCTGTTCCAGGGCTCTGTCACCCTCACTGTTAAGAAATTTTTCCTTAAGTTCCTGTGAAAGTCTGTCCCTCTGGACAGACTTCTACAAAAAGAACTGAATTGATGCATTACTCTTTTCTAAAATGTCAATCAACGTTGTTGAGAGAGGGGAGGGCTTTGACCACCTTTGGTTTATTTAAACCTGTATTATTTCCCCATTTTATGGGCAGAAAAGGCAGCAGTGATTAACTGATTTAGAAACACCCATCAACCCGGGGAAGGGCCAGCAAGGAGCTTAGACTGCTGGAGTCACTGCCCTTGCCCCAAACAACAGACCTTGGCTGTCTTGCAGGACTGAGCTTTTAAAACACGGTCACAAAATCTTGCTTCACGCCCAATAAAAAGTGCATTGTTGCTGCCAGAGATTAACTGCCCTTGGGAAAAATAGAAGAGTGAAAGAGTGGGTAGAAGAGCAAACATWTCTAAGTATTGACAGCCTGTTCCAAATCTCATGCTCCTTAGGTCATCTAACTGTCTTTACAGATCTGCATCTAACCAGGGAGGAATTTGTTCAAACACTGCTGAAAATAAGGACGAGGTTTTTTGTTTTTGTTTTTGTTTTTTTTTTTCTTCTTGTAGGTAGAGCCATAGAAAAACAGCTGCTTGACTAAAATCATTAACCTCAGGTAGGATCATGTGCTCCTCTGGCAGACATCAAAGGCAAAAATACTCTTCTTTAACTATATATGCCCRCATCAGTGAATTGAGTTGTGCTTCTCATGCTGAATACTGCAAATGTCTGATCATTTCACAAGACAAAACTTATTTCTTTCTCTCCTGCAAGCAGAAAGGACCAGCAACCAAAGCATGGTTCTTTTTTCTCCTTCTTAAGTTTTCCTGTTGGGCAGAAAAATATGTGCTTTTAATGGAAATGAAATGGAACATGGCTTAATAATGAGAAAGAGCAGAAGAAGGAATTCACATAATTCAAACCCCCTTTTGTGATATCCAAAATGTTTGGAAAATGTTTTATCTGCATTACAGCACTCSAGGCTGCACTAAGTTCCCCTCATCCCTAACTTCAATAGTTAGCTCGCTAAGTATTTTCCCAGAAGGAATATGAATTAAACATGAAAGGAAAAAAAATCCACCAAATACAGCCTAGAGAAAGCAGGTGCAGCTCTTAAGAGAAGTGCCTGGCCCCAAATCAATTTGATGGTGTAAATTACAGCYCCAACGTCCACGCCGCTGGCATTTGATTAAATTAGGAGCAGATCCTCTGAAACCAAAAAAAAAAAATTGTGCTGATGTAAAAATGTGATAAGTGATGGGAGACCTGGGAGTGGGAAAAGGGTGATGAGAAAAGAGGGATTGAAGCTGGCAAAGCAGACTACGTGGGCGAGTGGGATGAAGACGAGCTAGTCTCCACTGAGGACTTTGCTTCCTAAACTTACTCTGCTGCCTCAAGGCAACGTAATGCAATGGAGAAATCYTTGTTTTACATCACGTCTCTACTCCCTCCCAAAATTTCCAGGACTCRCTGACTTTGGTAACTAGACCCAAACCCAGAGCAAGGCCATCAAGATGGCCAGCCCCATCTTGAGTGACTCTGTTCTGTCTCTTTCTGGGGATAGGCACAAACACTGCTTAAACCTGAAAAAATCAGAGCAATTTCTGGCCCAGCGCCGTTTTGGCCGTACACAGCACATTTCCAAGCAGCTGCTGAAAAGCACAAAATCAAAGCAGCAGCAGTCAGGCTTGCTAAAGGAAAAGGAGCTTTAAAAAAAAAGAGACACAATAATTTCCCTAGAAGGAAAAAAAAGAGAGAGAGTGGAGGAAGAAAGTGAAAGGGGGGAAAAAAAAAGAAAAGAAGAAGAATCACCTCTCTCCAATCTGACAGCATCTCCTTCCTATAAAGATAGAGCTAAGCTAAATTTAAGAGCATATGATTTCAGMCTGTGATTCAAAATGCCTGACATAAAGAGATGAGACATTGAAAATACCCCTTTCTAAAGCCTGCGGCTCTAATTAATTGATTTCCATTTAGTGCTTGCCAATATAAAGCTTCTTTATATCTTTTCCCTTTTCAAATCTCTGTCGAGATGACAAAAACTGCTCCCCTGCTCATGTTTCTCTTTAGAACCTCTCCAGCTTCGAGTGGTAAATGGGAATTGGCAAGATGAGCGCAAAAATAAGTGGGGCCTTCCTCACTTTGGCACCTCAAGCCCCAGTMCAGCCATTAATACTGCATTTTGGAGTTTGAAATACGACTGATAAACCCAAAAGGTTTATATGGCTCTTTCCATTTAAAAGAACAGCACTGGTGGCGTTTGTCCTTAAGCAAAACCCTGGTCCAGAGATGCAATTCAGATGTGTCCTAATGGGTTTGTATGACTACAACCTAAGTCAGGAGACCACCAGTCCAAAGAGCCTGGGGGTAATAACCTACAGCACAGCACCCCAACAGTCTATCAAACGCCCGAGTGTTTTTGGAAACCTTCAGCTCTGAGGAGAATCAGGGAATGGATCAGAAGTCCCAACATGATATCTGCTCCCCGGAGCAGGTGGAAAGGACCTTGCAGAAGGAGCACCAGGAGTTCACATCCCTRTGTTGCTCTCCAGCCCATGGCCAGGAGGGGACAGCACTAAGGAGATGACTTGTACTAAGCTCATGTTCTCCATTAAAGCATTTCTGCAGCCAGATCATGATGTTGTGGCTGCAGAATGATGGATGATAAAAATGAGCCCCTGTCCACGAGGTTGACTACCTCTATGACTCCCAAGTAGGATGCTGAGAGTTCAGAGAAGTAAAATAAAAACAAGAGAGAAATAATCTAGCTAACTCCATTTAAAGATTGCATTTTACGGAGAGTTTGAACTGCATTGCTTGGCGCTGGCCTCGAGCTTTGGGAGCTAAGGGAAGGAAGGATTTGCAGGAGTGGATACGTTGCGGTATCGTGGCAGAGGAGGAGGTCCTCTGCTCAGCTGAAGATGTTCATTAAGGGTTGTAGGAAGTGTGCTAAGCGYATGCCTAACAGACAGTACCCGTGAGCCCATAGCCCATCATAGCCCCAACAAGAACCGCCCCCTCTCCGGTCCCACAGATGAACCAGGACAAGTGAAAGCAAACGCACCACTTTCTCCTTTGCATTTGCATGTAATTATTGTAAGGGCAAGCTACCTCCAAATGGGCACRAATAAATTCAGATACAAGACACAGGAAATTCAGGATGAATGTCAGGAAACTCCTATACCCAAGGTCTTTTTATGGTAAGCAGAATAAGAATTACTGCCTTATGGGAAGACCCAAGGCAATTAGGGACTCTGCTTATTACCACAGGGTAGGTGTCCTCATCTCAACATGGTAGATATGACCATGACTGCGCACAAATACCAGATGTTTATACACGACTACATATTGGCATATTGCTATCTGGATTGCAGTGGCAGTCAGAAAGCTACTGGCCAAGAAAATACACACAGCAAAAGCAGTAAAAGGCTACAAAGGAAATCACGGCCTACAAAAGCCACTGACTCATGGATTTCAACAGAGCTGGGGTGAACCTACACTCCCCACTGCCAAAATTTTCACATTTAGAGCAAAAAAARGCAACACAGATGATGAGGCATAAAAATAGTTGGACAGCAAGATGAGTGGAAAGTATAATTAATACTTCTGCATAATAAGTGGACTTCTATATTGACTAACTAGACTAGCAATATTAACATCATTGGTACTTACACTTCCTTAAAGATGACAGATAGGTAGTGGACAAYGAAGATAAGAGATTTTCAGTTTGTCTAAAGTTTTTATGTGATAATGTTAGAGGAAGAGTTCCATTATGGTGAAGTATTCAGGTTAAAATAGAGGTAACAATGGGCAGGGCTTTATTAGCTGATGATGAGGGRAAAAAAAAGAAGAAATGCTCAATTTCTTCTGTTCGATAATAAGAGCTGTTGAATAACGAGCAGCTGTTTTGAGCATTATTTGTTGCTTGGTATCTTTCTAATAAGACAAAGCATAACACTGAATCTCCTCTAGAAAACATGACAGATAAATTCTTTTGCACATTATTCGTCAGCCTGTACTTTTACTTTATTGGTAAAAAGTAAAAAAAAAAAAAAAAGTAATTGATTCTCTCAATCTATACAATCTACAGCTACATAGATTAAATGACATGTTGAGCTCAAATAAAGAGAAAATTCATATGGTGCCCGTATTTCTCCATTAATGTAAAAGGGAAAATTCTTCTCAGGATGGCTATGCAGCTGTGAACAGAATAATCACAAAAACTAGAAATATATTGTACATATAATTTCACTGTGCCTAATGAATAGTTGTTTCACTTCCGGAGTAAGTGCAGTACCTAAATGGCTTTTCAAAATGCTGAAATGTCTAGCATGTAAAACCAAAAATATTATTGCTAAATACACTTCTTTAGGAAAGGATATCTCCAGGAAAATCTTTCTAATCAACAAATTGTCTCTGCCACTGTAAATCTAAATGGGAGATGATGACACAGTATGAGCTAACCTTTTCTTCTAACCAAGATGATGCACAAAGAACATAACACCTGCTATCTCCTAGTGAGGTCCCTAAAACAGGGCTGTTGCACCAGTACTTGGTTATTTTAAAAGTTAAACATATTTCATGCCAGAATTTGCTGGATTCTTAAAGTCACATGACTTAATGGTATCCAGTACAATTAAAGAGTGGGAAACTCTGCAAACTGTTTGTTGMGTTATCATTTAAGGAGAAAGTTTTGTGCACTCTGGTTGGAATGAAACGTTTGTTTTGAGGGGTTTGGGCTTCTGCCTCCTTTTTAAAAGCAGAACATCAGATTCTAACATTAAATTAATAATACGAGATTCATCATCCAAAGTGTTTCTTAARATGACAACTCCCGGAGCCCCCTTCCTGGGGATCCTTTCCAAGGGCGCAACTGCCTGAGATTTTCCAGTTGTTTCCCTCTGCTGGGAATCAGCGTTGCAGCGTTTCCCTTCGAAAGCCCAGCAGCTGGGAAGTCTCCAAACACCTACCAGTTATTAAAACCTTAAACCCATGACTGYCAGCCTTATTTGGTAAGTTTCGGGGCAGACCAACAAGGTGAGAACATCAGTCACATTTAGCGTTGCTTCTCCTCATCAGTAACAGAAAAGTAGCTCATTTCTAAGAGCTAAAAGGGAGAGATTTCCTTAACGCCTGTTATCTGATCCTGGTGCAAAAGACCTTATGTAGCAAAGGTTATTCCTGAATAAGATTTGGAAAACCATTTCAGCTTAGTTAGTAGGATGATCAGCCAAAAAGTATTAGACATTAGTATGTCACGTTTTGGTTCTGCTCCAGTGCCTGCAACAGAAACTTTTGAGCTAACTCAGCATACAAATGAAGCTGATAATTCCAGACAACGGTAGGACATAGACCTAACTGGAAAGGCTCTTAGCTTTAAATAATTCCCTTCTGTCTTCAAAAGCACGGTATCAATCACACGGACTGCTGTACTCATCCTCCTTTTCTGGCCCTCTCAAAAGAGGAAATGGTAAAAGTGCAGAACGTATAATTCATTTTGATATAAAAAGGAAATGCTTAGGYAACCATGTAAATGAAACCCCAGCACCGTCATGCAGGTTAAAGGCCATAAAATGTTTTGTGAGGCCCTGAGTCTAAACAGCATAAATGGAAATGTCTAAACAACATAATGGAAACCTGGTCCACGGCCTCATGCAGCAATAGGAAACTCTATCTTAAACAAACACACAAGCTAAATTCTATATGATCCCATAAGCCAATAACCACAGTGAGATAAGGCCTCAGCTGTGCGYCTTGCTCTGAGTTGTACTTCGGTTTTTGCATTTGAGCAGCAAATATTGGATTGCAAATTAGATTAGCCACTCAAAATTGCTTCCACATTGTGAAAAATATCTGGGTTGTTTTGAAACAGTCTTTCTTTCTTATTTAGAATTAGCTAGAATTCAGGGATTCAGTGGAACTCAAGATCCAAAGGTGATGCTATCTCATAAAGTACTGCAAGCCTACAGTTGTCATTAGTCACGGGATCCATTACAAAAAGTTATCAGATAGAGAATAAAATGGAGTTTGCCTTGTTCAGGACAGAACTATGCTGCTATCTGATATGAAAATAGAAAAAAAAAAAAACAGGTAGTTTGATTTTAGAAAAGAGCAGATTTTTTCCTTCCTACTCAACACATGCCATCCTGGGCAACTAAGACCTGTCCACATATGCAGACTGTGGACTCTGCAACATACTGCCGGTAACTGCAACTGCATTCTGATTATTGGTATATTTGTGTTTGTTCAGAACTGGCAGCTCTCAATGTATCCAGAACCAAAAGACATAATAAGATATGTCCGTCCTTGAAGAAAAAAGCTAGGGGCTGAAGCAGCAGAGGAACAGCCTCGGCTGTTGATCCCTGTATGTACCCAACYGAATATACTGATATATAATGTCCTTCATAAAGTGCTTTGAGATTTGCTAATGGAAAATCAAAACACCAAGTCTGTATATATTAATAATATACAGCAGTGTGAAAGAAYAACTGGACCCCTGGCAGACTCCTTAGTGAATGCAGGATGCAGAAAAAAAGCAGTTTCATATATATATATGATGAATATATAAAGGAGAACATTTTAAAAGATACAAGAATTTTACTTTACACAAAATTATCATTGAGCTCTTTAGGTATTAATTAACTTTTAGGAAAAAATTATTAATAAAACAGTGTTCATTTCTAATATACCTTTTATCAAGCTGTTAAATATTCAAGTTACTTTACCACTGCTAGGCAGATGCAAATGAGCATGATATACTGCTCCCCAACAAGCAAAACCTGAGAGTTAAATATATGCGCTACAGAAAAGATATTCAGCTATGACTATGTAATGCTGCACTCCATTTAGCATGCATTAAGGAAAGCTAGGTAAAATGCCATAGGTATTTAATAACAACATTAACATGGGCAACAAATTTTATTTCTACTTTCTGCAAACTAGCAGCCAATACCATATTTCAGAAATTATGGAGATTCCTCTGTCTGTTCTGCAAATATCAACACAGTTCCTACAAACCGGCAAATTACTCACATTAGCTTGTAAAATTTAACTTCCATCAGGCACCATKAGTCTTCCTGATGCTTTAGATATTTTTAGGCACCTAGACTTCTCTCCTGATTAGTCCCTGTAGGATTTTAGTTGCTTACTTTTACAATACTCACTTTCGTAGTATATTGAGTAAATTTCCCTATCTTTTTCAGGAACTTCTTTTCTCCTTTGTCACGAAAGCAGAACGAGACCRAAAGCACTTCTGCTGCTGAAGCAAATGCTGACATTCAAACGGGACAATCTGATTCACATCTTAGGAAACACATCAAAATACTGCCAATAATGAGGGATTTTTAATTAAATTAAATTTGCACTTTTAAAAGTATTTTTGCAATTAAAAAAAAATCATCACAGTCTATGAGAATAATTGACCAGAAAAGTCAACGCAGAAAACAGCAATTTTTGTTAAAGCAGAAGAATCTCAAGAGGTTTTAATTAATAAAAAAAAAAAAAAAAAAAAAAAAAGAAAGGAGTCCTATTTATTTGACTTTGAAATTGCAGCAGCCTTCCCTAAAGGTGGACAGCAGAAATGGACAATTTCATCACTGTCTTACCAATGCTCTGCAAAGTAGTAATAGAGTAACCTATTCATTTGTCTAAGCCTTATCACACTGGCATTGAACCCAGAGATCTCACCTCCCTTCATAMAGCACTAGCAGCTCACTGCCCCATCTTTTAAGGGGTTTCAATCAAATTGAGCAGTTCTACAGAATGTGGGGGGTCACCTTGGCCTGTAAACATGATGTATGGGCCTTTTGCCAAGATATATAACCTTGCAACGGAGCCYGTCTGACACACAGTTCGGATAGACAGATCCATGAGAGCAATGGGATAAATAATACAGAAAGCCCAGCTTTTTTAAGAAAAGCCCAGCTTTTCTTAAATCAAGGGTGTCTCTAACCTCATGAGGCAAAGAGTGACTGGTATAAATTTACTCCTCAAGACAACACGTGAGTCAAAAATTGTTTGGCTGCATTGATTTCCCCCTTAATTAACCCATATTAGGAACTTGCTCTGTCTCCACCCCTCTCCTTGTTCCTAGTAGCCCATTAAAGCTCTCACAAGCTCTTTATCACTTGCTTCCTGTAAAGTGATCACATGTCCACATCAGATAATAATCTGTATTTCTGTATGATTAAGTTGTGCACAGATATAATATTTATAGTCATAACTATATATAACTAACTGTGGTGTAATTTTCTGGTTCCAACTATTATTTACCCGGCTATCAATTCTGTCTCTGCTGKTTTTTTTCCTGGAAATTGATGTAAAACTTCCATCCCTACCATGAACAGTGATTCTGGACTCCATCAGATACACATTTAATACAAGTGTCCACATGGTCAGTCTTAGAAARGCTCAGTGTCAGGCCACCCTTTCATCTCAAAAAGCAGTTCATATACAATTCTTACTCCAAACTCTTTAGATTGAGTGACACTGAACTAAATGTAATCACAAAAAATTGCCATGCAGTAAAAGGAAACTATAATAAACATGAAAATTGATGATATTTTTCATAGCTTCTTACTTGTATTCTTTCRCATTCCAATCAGAACAGTGCTAGTTATGCTTACCATTTTTCCTCTAATAATTTAAATAGTTACAATGGCATCTATTTCCACTCTTAATTTTCAGGATGAATTAATATTTTGCGGTTGATGAGACTTAACAAGAAGCAATCTTGWTTCTGGAGTCCTCACATGATACACCCAGCTTGACATCAGCAGAACCACCTCAGCAATCTGCTGCCTTTCGTGTATTCTTGATAAGGCTGAGAGGAGGTTAGAAAYTGCACTTAGTTGTCTATTGCTACAGGGACAAGAAGAACTTTCCAAAAGACAAACAGACCAGGCCCAGGCCAGAGATGGGCCTGCAATAGTGGCTGATGGGCTGTCATCTTGAGGAAGCAAACTAAGACCCTCAGATCTATTGGAGCATCGTCTAAAACAAGACTTCTAAAGGGACCAAAGGGTCTGGTTTCTTCCGGCCATGGAGTATATACCAAGCTCTCCCAAGCCYTGCAGTGGAGAAAGCTTATGCCAAGTTATATATGTCTAATATACAGTCTGTCTCCTGACACCTAATCCCATAGGGGATGCTCACACAGTCWCTTACCCAAGCACCCAAGCCAAAAGTCTCGTGACATCTCACTGTGGTCTGGCTTAYGCCATCACAATCCACACAAACAAAGGGCAAAACTTCTCTCATTTAGGCGATTGGGTCATACTAGGCTAAGTGTTACTGATTACACACAAGGCAAGTGGTGTGGAACTGCTTTAATCAGTGGGATATGCCTTTTTGGCAATTTTATGAGCACATTGCCTTTTTTTTTTTCAAGTTCCATCCCTTGGTGACATCTACACATATCAATGCCTAATGACATGGATTACTCAAGGGTGTGCCAACGCGGACAATCCTTCACAAAGGAGGCCAATAACCTCATACAAAATATCATAAATAAAATTATTTTTGTTGGACCTTTCATTCCTCCACAATCATATAAAGCATATGACTTAACCCTAAAACGATACTGAATRTATAAAACAACCTGCTCCTACAAATTCCTATTCTATAGTTCTCAACCTTCCATACCTCACTCATCAGTATCTCTTCACCCATTAGTTCCCCTTGTTTATAATCCCTGTTTGTAACTTCCTGAAACAAGTGAGTAGCACTATGCTGARTGCATTTGCCTCCTGCTTATCTTGCTTATTTTTGTACGAGCTGTGAGAAATAATCAATYCTAGACAATTTATTATAAAATGTAGATGTTTGCCATTAAATGACRTTACGTTTAAAAAGTGAAGAGGTTAATGAAGGAGTTTGTAAAAATGTATTGGCAATTATTAGGCAAACAATTCCAGTTTACTATACTACTTCTGGTAACAATCAGGAATAAGGTGAACCTCCTGAATCCATAAAAAGTTATTACAGTGTCATCTTGCTATAAAGTCCCATTTTCAAGTATGGTTTTCAATTGCCAGTTTTGGTAAATGGAAGATGTAATAGTTGTCCTCACAGCAGGACTAGAGAACTACATCAAAACACGTATTTTCTTATCCACATTCTTTTAATGTACTTCAAAATATTAGCTTATATTGAGCAGTTGCTGCTTAAAACTAAAGCTAATGCTTGTTTTGGCAATTTCAGGTTTCTTATTGCTAATAGGAAATCTAGGTCCTYTAAGCAGATATGCGTAACTAATGCAAACACCTAGATGAATCCAAATCACTAAAATAACCCTGGAAATAATGAGGGGCATTCACAATTTCTTCAATCTCCACTGCTGCTAATGTCTACACAGGCACTGCTACCTCAGCTCTGTTTGCTGTGTGCGGTGCTGAGAGTCCTCATTGGACTGACACAGGTCTGAGGGCTGCACGTGTCCTCAGCACTGCCAGATCCCTACAGAGTCACCAACTAGAGAAATACGAGTCCTGCTGCTTGGCCTATACACCAAACCCCTCATAACCCAATCACTGCACTGCCATTTTACTATTTTTACCAACCAAGCTTCAGTAAGAGTTTCTTAAAATTTAGCTTAGTGCCCCTCATCATTGGTCCTATCACATTCAGTGGGAAACAGAGGTGCTCAGTCCCTCTGAAAACTAGGTGGTTACTATAGGTACTTTGGGCAGCCACATCCAAAGGCCTATACTGCTTCCCAGATGACAAGTAAAAGGCCTATTGCCTCTCATAAATTTGTTATTAAGACTTTCTRTATTCTCTTAAAGTTTGGACTATCTTAAATTTGCCCAGCTGCTTGCACAGATCCTTAAAATCTGCCAGAGATACTGATTAAACGTCATCAATTCACATAATCGTCTGCATCAGAAAACACGGCCACCCACACACTCCAAGACGAAGCTTTAGGATTGTGCCTCAGATTGGCTGCGTGGGCCCTGGGGTTCTGAAGAAACCACCACAGGGCACTGGAGCTTCTGGCAAAGGTAGCACCCTGTGGTCAACCCACCCTGCCACTCTCCAAAGTGCTCCATCAAAYTGCGTGGCCAGACCATGAGTTTAATCTTCTTCTGTCTCCTTGCAGCCATGCAAGAGAAGGGAACGTGTCAGTAACAGAAGGTGAGAAGTGCTTTGTACCAATATAGGAGAAACAGCGGACCCTTCCTGCAGGAGAACRTAGCTTTTCCTCTCTGTAATGAGGAGGATAACGTGACCAGGGCAGCTCAGCTTGGCAGCTTCCCCAACCACAGCTATTCCACCAGGAGCCCGGCTGCCGGGGAAACTCTGGGCACTCATCCATGCTGGGAATGGCAGGAGGAAACGTGATGAGGACACTGACTGGATAAGGGCTGTAAATACCGGGGCTCCTCCTTCTGACAAAGCAAAAACAAGCCCATGTCACCCATGTGCCAGGAGAGAGGCAACAYGGGAGAGCAAAGCTGCACAGTGTGGCAGCATGAGATGATGATCACGTTCAAATACCTGAGATTACCACAAAATTCCCTTTTTTCTTTTCTTTTTTTTTTTTTTTGCCTTGCAAACACCTGTTTAACATTAGCAGCCACAATCTAATTTTTACTGCAACAATAGAATAGAAAAAATTTGTCATAGATTTAACCAAAACCTGCATTTTAATACAAGCCATATATTTTCCTAATTCCACACAACACTTTCTAATTGTCTGCACTAAATTATTCTCTGCATAACAAATCAGATATTATTTTATTAGCATATTTCATTTCTATGCCTTTTCAACACAGAAATCTTTTTTTTTTTTTAGCAAGAGGCGACTCTTGTTAAAGAGACAATGAGAAGATATTAAATTGTAAGTTTTAAATTTTTCTTTTCTTCTGGAAATTCATATATTTTGAGAGAGTAACAGAACAATTGTGCTACCTCCAGCCTCATTACCTGCTGTGCTCATGAAGAGACAGGAAAGAGAACACGAGGAGTGGTTTCATTTCAATATTTCATTAACTCTGATATTCAATTATTGTAACAATGCCACTCCGGAGGGCTTGGACTGAATGTCAGCTATGGATTGTTATTTCAAGAAAATGATAACTGGTCAACCTGAGCACTCACAGAACTGATTTCCAGTTTCATTAGCAAGGTTCTATTACTAACAATGCTCCCATCAGAACCAGGAAAAAACTGCTTATGTTCTGCTAATTTTTTAAAAAATTTGAAATAAAGTCACTTAAAAACAGAATTTTAAAGTAACATGTTTTCACATGAATAACCTCTGTGATTGCTGCAGCTTCTCTGTTTTACATAACGGAACACATACAGGAAAAGTAGTATCTTTTCCTTTTACCTCATAAAATGCTGCCTATATTATACACCCACAATGGYACTTGTTTTCACATTATATCCCTTCTCAAAATGTTCAACATTTCTCAACTCCTCTCCTATAGGTTTGGGTAGCTTGCAGGAAGTCTCTTCCTTTTAATAATTAATAGGAACATTTTTAACTTTCAGTAACTAGACATCTGCAATGCGAATGGCTCCTATAAAATACTTGCCAAACCGTTAAAGACCCTCAGCAGAAATTATCTTTAAGTTGCTCTCAGAGGGAGGTGATGGAGCTTCCCCACGTCACTCCCCAACCTCTTTGGCCATCCAGAACTAGAAGGGGAAAATCTGCTTTAGCACCATTCCATTAAGCTAATTAGAAGAAAACCAGTTTCCGAAGATAAATTTACAATAACAGCTAGAACAGACCCAAGAAAATCCATCCCGTATCTTAGCTGATGGAAAACAAGTTGTCAGTTGGAGGTATGGCAGYTGAGTAGGAAAAAATATGCAGAAGTCTACATGAATCTGAGAAGGTTGGGAACGAATGCCAGTTAGAGGGTTTGGAAGCACATACAAGGCTAAACACGCTGATATCCATAATCCATAACCCCTGGGCACTTTGTTCTCTGTGAAGGTGGAGAACGAGGAGGAGATGACCTGAGCACCCAATTTCTTTCAGTATAATTGACTTYGGTAATAGCGGAGGAACAGAGCTGTGAACTGTCTCTAAAACATAAGGACTAGGACACAACAGCCAAGGAAGGCTTGCCAAGAGACTGATTGCCATCAGGTAAACCAGAATATGACAGACTAGAAGCTAGATTCTACGTTCTAATATTTTCTCTCAGGAGATAAAAAATACCACAAACATATATTACAAATTCCCTTTATATTATTCTCAACATAACCTTTTTACTCCAGCTAAAAATGTGTTTATTAAAGGTTCAATGATCACAGATAAATTACTCTTTAACTACTGCTGACAAATGATTGCTTGGGGACTCCTGCTCATCTAATAAAATGGATCTGCTCTCCCCACATTTCTCCTTTGCTATCACACCATAAACTACTTTTATAGCATCTTCTATGCAGTGCATCATCAGCCACTTTACATTATAAGACTAATCAGCAGAAAAAACACTACAGGAGCTTATAACATTGACATAAACGTCAACATCTTGCAACATCTAAATCAAAAAGATAAGTTCTCTACATCGATTYGCAAACGAAACGAAACACATCCTGCACTGAAAAGTGGGGGGAAAGCACAGGGAGGTGGAGCACCGCACAGCAAAGCCAGCGTCCCCATAAGTCATGCTGGGAGATCTCGAAGAATGTCCCTCAACTCACACAGTCGCCAGTTTGGAAAGTCATAGCAGCTGTTTCACTCACTGCACAAGCTGTCAGAATATTTTATTGAACTACTAAGGAGATGGAGAAGCAAAAACACCCTGAAAGGTCAACTAGCTGAGCTGAAATCYGATGAGAAACCAAATGATTCCACACTTGGATATTTTGCAAATCAGCCTAAACTGACACTTCATTTCAAAAATATTTGTCCGGGAACCCATGACTACCGTGCTCATTCATTAGGATTTTTGTGTGTTTGTTGATAGGTAGCAGGGGCTAAAAAAAGCCAAACTAGTAAAAAAAAATCAACATTACAGATTTTAAAAAAAAAAACAAAAACACTTTGTGAAGGAACTGAAACTTAAGCAGATTACAATATTTACACCAATATTACCAAAAAATTCATATACAGGAATAATATTCCTAGAATTATCAATCAGATTATGCAGGCTGAATTCAAATCTCATCCAAGTCRATCTTCAGAGCATTTCAGGCACGAGAAAGTTTAAGAAACTGTAAAATCAGCAATAAAGKCAGAACTGAGTAAGACCAGAGGTTAGATACAAAACATATATAGATACAACATATATAAATACAACATCAGTTGTGAAAAAGATRGGAATTTTGCCCAAAATATGCCCAACTATACAACGTTTTGAAACACACAGCAGCAAATGAGGCACTTCATGCTGAAAACTGTAGTTTCATGTTTCATGTGAACAGTGTAAGAAGTCCTCARATAGGAAGAGGGGTATTTATTACAGGTAGCATTTCAGAACTTTATAGACTATTGGTGGTAAGCATTAAAGAAACTGGGCTGAAGACTTTTTGCATAAACTGTCATGTGGTAATCAAACTAAAATGCCTCCTCTATAGGAACAATTTTTATAGCACTAAACGAGGAGAAGGGGGTTGAAAACTTTTGGTTGATAAAGTAAAAGGATAATCAATCCTATTAGTGATTCCAGAGTCTACATAATAAAACACAATCTTGSGAGATCTATGTGTAATTATACGTATTATAATTGGATTTGCAATTTAACAGTAAACATGCTTTCAGCTATGTACTGTGAAAATGAAAAATCCCTATAATTATATTCTTCTACGTCCAAATAACGTATGAACAGATACCCAACTGCAGTAAGAGGTTTTTTTCTTMTTATTGCTGCAGTCACAGTAGTTCTAGGCTTTTATCAAAAAGCTGCCCTATACATCCTGCTGCTCATGACACAACACAAAAAAACAAAACGAGATAGTGCACCTGAAAAATGTCACTTTGATTTAAAATAAAAGAAGAAGAAGAAGAAGAAAAATCGTTTGGATAGGTAAATCTGAGTTTTTGCTTGCAGACCTAGAACTTGCCTATATCTACAATGTGCATACAGACTGCCCATATGTCTTGATACCACTACGTAGATAAGCACCATGTCTAAAGCTCCAGGAATTCCTATTGAGATGTGCTTTCGTGTGGGGGACACTGTGGCTCACAAGCCTCAYGTGACCTGGCAGAGGGGATGTTCACATTGCCCTGCGCTGGGTAGCACCCCATCATCATCCTCAGAGCCACGCACTGCACTCGGTTACGTTGTCTTCGGCAAGAGCTAGTTAAAAGACCAACCTGTCTTCACTGCACCCTGTGCTTTGCTCTGGCACAAGGGCAGATAAAGGAACAAGCAGAGTTTTTCTTACAGGGCAGAGCAAGGAGCAAGGGAAATGTGCGCCACCAGGTTAATACMTCAATGACAGAGGTTCAAGTTCTGTATTCCGGGCTGCTGTTCCAGAAGAGAACGCAGAAATGAGAAACAAGAAAATTATTAAAAAGAAAAGTATACTTTGGTAAGTGGCTTAAAATCCTTGCAAAATAATCCCCAGTCCTCTTATATTTTTTAGATCTGATCCACATTAAAAAAAAAGAAGAAAATAATACAGAGGGAGTAACCTGGGATATGGATGAATGCCCTTGCAAGAAGGAGCGATGCAATCCACACCATTACCTTTACAAGGTCAAAACGAAGCATTTCCAGGTGCTTGCACAGCTCCTCCTTCATTTTAAATCATGCAGGCAGTAGATACAGTGGCCGCAGCACTGTCTGCAGCTAACACAGTAGACGGGAGCCCTCGGCCAAATCCCCTCGCACACAGGAGAACAAGCAGGAGAGCGCGGAGTGCAAGCCGAGCACCGGGCACGGAGAGGCAGAGTGTGAGTCTTTGTGYGGCAGGGTCACTGAAAACCCCTCCTCCGAGCACCACGCCTGGGAAAGATCTGCTTGAATTGGCCAAAAATCGACACGGTGATCAAAYGTAGCATCAGCTTCACTGGATAACAGCAGAAATGTGCTCCCATTTTCATAGGCAGGGCGGGAATGGGGAACCATGGGCAAAAAGTTGAGAAGGTAGCCCAAGTATTGCAAATCAAGGTTAACAYGTGGCCACTCATTCAAAACTCAGGTGGGTTTAAGATTTTTTAGCAAGAAGCAACTGTTTTTCAGCCTTGGCTCAGGAGCTCAAGCACAGTGGCTTAGCGTGACAGAAATGACATCCTCAGGTTTTTTAGCTTTTAATAAATGGTTTGGATGCAGTGGGGACAATGACCAGAAGTTTCCACTAACAGAACTAGAGGGCAGGACAACTTTGGATGTTGCCACTTCATAGATCTGAGTGACCAGTGTCAGAAAACAGAACAAAACAAAAMCACAACCGAATTAGGACCTAAACAGTCCAAGCACTCACAAATGTTCCCCTGTGATCAGCGACCAGGACCCGCAGGGCTTCGCGACACCCAGGAGTTGCAGCCTCAGCAATGCTGGAGTCCAAATCCTTCGGAAAATGTTTCAGGCAAACCCTTCCCATTCAAACAGTATCACGTATTTCAAGAAAGTCTCTCTTGCATCTTGCCTCYACGCGTGCATATGCTTTATCTATCCAAGATACCTGAAGCCCAAGAATATCCACATTCGACCTTGGGCTTGTCCAAAGCAAACGTGTTTTCAAGCTGACAGACTCCTGATGCAATCAGGATGTGATATTATTGACCCTAATACCTCTGCAGTTATGTTAGCAGAACATTTCTATTAATAGGAAGATGGATCACGTTCAAGAATTCACTGTACCTTTCATTAAATGATAGACAAGAGTCTATTCCCAAGAGTCAATACCCACGGCAGAGCCACAACCCTATGCACTTCTTCTGCAACATAGCAAGAAAAATAAATTAAAATAAAATAAAAGGATTTATCGCTTTTTGTAAAAGTTTTCTTTTACATATCTCAGACTCCAAAATCTCTAATTAAGCTGTGGACCTTCATTAAGTCTGGCACTTAACTGTATTAGAAGAATTAGTAAAAGGCAGTCACTTGCCATGTCCATGCTTAAAAAACTGAACACCAGCAAGAMAGATATAGGAAATCATATGGCAAGAATATAATGGGCAGTATTAAAAGTACTATTGAGAGAGAYCCAGAGAACGCCAGGAGATTAACAGATTTCTATACACTCAGTGTCCTTGAAGAGCTTCAGTTTGAAGGGCTTAGATAAATACAAGTGCAAATAGTAAATCATTAAAATATCTGAGCAGCGTAACTAAACACGCGCTTCCTGGCTTAATTATGATCTAGTCAGAGAAGTACATTTTTATATAAGGAAAAAGTCTATAATCAGCAGGACCATTATCCGGGAGTACACAGTTAAATGGGAGATGGCAGCCAACAGCTATATACATAATTCACATAGTGAGCTGGGATTACTCACTGGTTCGCATCCTCCTGAGCCTGAACATTAGTTCTAATAGTCATCAAAACAGCAATGCAACAATACAAGTTGATGAACTTACAAAGGAAAATCATCTCACAACTGTGAATAGACATTTACTAATAATATAACATAAAGGAATGAAAACTCAGGACAGTATTAAGTCTAAAATTTGTAGGAAATGCAGATCTAGGAGAGGAAGCATCTCAAACAGTTCCATTTCTCACAGTAGGAAAACTTCTTAACAAAGGTGACTTCCAAGTTTAGCTGCTTTTTCCAAACATTCAGCAGACTCTGAGCAGAAGATACTGAAACTCGGGCCAGCAGAGGAGAATTCAGCAGCTGCAACAAGCCACGTTATTGGGGCTTGCAGACCTGCAAAATTCTTGACAGAGTGAAGAATGTCTTTCCAAAGCAGGCACCGGAGCTCTGACCCATGGCAATCAAATATACATTTTTTTTTCTAGTCTGATGAAGATATCAGAATCAAAAACTGAAGATTAGATTGTGGYTTCAGTCACAGGAGTAAAAGCAGGAATAATTCCAGCGACATAACTCCCATACGGCTAATATTTAGTCCTTGGAGCCTCAGAATAAAAGCTAGGAGAGACTCAGCCATCCTTCAGAAAGGGGCAGTCCCTGCTTCTCTTCAAGCAAGCCCATGCTGAATTCAAGCATGGGCCAAATAGGGCCACCAGTAGTTGGACAACGGCTAAATCAGCCTTTTTTTGGTGCATCTGGTGTAAAGTCTTCTGTCAGCACCCAGCACTGACACGAAGAGCACGAGGTTGTGTAAGGCCTTTGGGTTCTTAAARTGACTTGGTAATAAGTGAAAAAATATTGGAAAGCTGCAAAAGAACTCGTGGCACAAAACTGTGACCTTGATGAGAGAGTAGAGGCAAAATTAAAAGCAACAATCAATCAACAGTGAACAGTTCAAAAAAAAGAAGGGGCAGAACAGAGACTTCAGTGCAACGTGAGCTGCCTTTCAGCTGCACTTCCAGACTATACAGAAGAGGAATCCACTTCTGAAGTTTAACACAGTTTCTTCACTATCTTCTCACAAMCAGATTCTTCCTCTGGAAAGACAATAATCCTGGAATGCCTGAAGGGACTGTGGTGTTTCAAGGGACATTGCATACTTCAGAACATCAACACATACTTTTATCTTCATCTGAGGTCAGAAATATACGCACAGGTAGGGCAGAGCAAAGCAAGCATCTCACACAAGAAAACTGATCCAACTAACATTTCATCTTACAAGCATGGAGTTTAATTAAAATAAGTTTACATATAAAGTTAATGAAGACAGCAAGCCTGGCTGAATGAGGAAATGGAAATCTGGCTAAAAGCCCTGTCACAAACATCTTAACTCCTAATGCCTTTTAGCTACATTAGCCAGCAATAAAAATAATTTCATTCCAGATTTTAAGCATGACATCTTGGAGAGCAAGGTCCATCCTTTGCAGGAAGTTAGCTTTTACTAACTATATCATATATGCAACATTAGGCAAAATGTGGAAGAGAAAAATGTGGACTTAGGGAAATTCACAACTCTCGTTTCAGATGCTTCGGAGCAGAAATAATAGAATTTAAATAAAAATGTCTCCTATAGATATTTTAAGGTCATATCTTTCACTCTGTTCATGACTTAAGAAATACATCAGTAAGTTCCWGTGAAAACTACTTTAAAATAAAATCCATGTTACTGCACCCCAAACCTGCCAGAGGTCAGGGAAAATAATCTTCTAAAATTATATAATGATTTCAAAAATAAGCTCCTTCTGTACAGCTCTTAATAAAAGAAAGCAGACTTAAGAATGAATTTCTGAGATTTCCTTMAAGAGCAGGAATATGAGGGCCTCGTATTACTGCAGCCCTTGCTCCTTCACAGCCATTCCGCACTATTTGTCTCAGCTGCCTCGGGGAATAGTAGCCATGATTATACAGTGCAAAAAAAAGCAGCATTAGCCCTGWGGTTGGATGAAACACCTAAAAAATTCCAACTCCTTTTCATGGTTATGAAAATGTACATTGACTTTTATTTTCCTTAATAAGACGAGCAAGTTGTGCCTGAGGCCAGCAAAGTTCCAAGCAGCTTAGCTAAGGAGCCTGAGCACAAGTGTGATTATCCAGTGGCTTCTCTCAACGACCTTCCCTGGCTCCTCTGTACATATAAAATATTTATTTAAATATATATGTGTATATATATATACACACACACACATACTTTGTGAGGTTTTTTCATCTAAGAAACTTTCATTCAAGGTAGCATCCCAACAATTCACATTACAAATTTCCCAGGTCCAACCCTTGGGGAAAACCTGACTTTTGGCATTTTTCCAAACCTCCCCAAAATAAGAGGAGAGGCAAACGGAAAGAAAAGGCTCTTTCCCAGCCAACAGTGTGGATCCGTGTAAAGTGAATGCTGAGCTTTTTCAAAGAGGAAAGGAATTATGGAGAAGGCCAAAGAGCCTCACTAAAATGATCTACTGCACAGGTTGAGAAAACACTAGCAYTGTGAAAACAAAACAATAGGAGTCAATCAAAATGCTACTAAAGTYGTTTGGTGTAAATGCCTAGGATTAACAGCTGTGTGTGCTGCTTTATGTCAGTGTTTTTGGCAAAGGTTTGCACTGCTCTAGTGACAAAYAGCGCCGCTGTCCCCTCCTACAACATGACGCAGCACTGCAGCGAATAGCTGCTTGGTGGCAGCCCTCATCCCTATCTATTTTACTGCCTCCGAAGGCAGTTTTAGCAGGAAAGATGTTTATGATGTTAACTATCTCACACAGCCCCACTACCAGCCTAGGGGGGCAGTGGAGCGAGGACAAGGGATGGTTCCAAGTCCCACTGCATCTACCACGTCCACAGGTATCTAATAACCTCGCTCACTATCTGCATACTGGACCCTCTCACCCCAGGCATCAAYGGGAGGACACTGCACAGCTGGCACTGCACATCAAACTGTATTTATCATTTACGTAAAACAGAGGATGTTTAAAATAAGTGTGATTTCAATTACACTACTTGCTCTAGGGAGCAAGGGAACCTGCACAATTCTTAAGAGGTTATCAGRAAAACTAAGATAAAATATTGAGGTTTGACAGGCAATTAGTGCAAACACCTTTCCAGCAAAATTAAAATGCCTGTTAAGTAATGAAAAAAACCCCATACTTTCCTGCACAAATGCATGAATTGTTAGAGCTTCACAACAAGCTAATACTAAAATCAAAGCAGCACTAGYGTAAAGCCAGGATAATAATGACAAAAACTAAGAAACGACAGTTATTTTTGGCATGTCTGAGAAAGTGAGCAAGGCTCGCGAACCCTAAAAACTTTTAGCAAAACAGGCAAGGTGAGATCTGACAAGACAGACTGGAAAGCAATCAGCAGCTTGTCTCAACCCGCCCGCCCCGGGTGAATTCAGACAGAAAACAGCGCGATGGGATTCTACGCATGTACGTATTTTTCACTTCAAGGTCCTGCCAAAGCCTTTCTAACCAACTGGGAATTGCAGGTTACAGCTCTCGCTGTGTAACGAGGCTCCTTGGTAAAAGGGGGGCTTGCCTTTCACTTCACTCAATTCAAACTTCTATAATGAAACTATAATAGGACCGAGCCAGAAGCTCGGCCCATTTAATCATCTTTGAGTCATAGTCGCTGGAACCAAATCTAGATAAATCACAAAATACCCCTGGCTCAGTGATTCGGCCATGATGGGCTCTCCAAGTGAAAAAAAAAAAAGATGAGTAAAGCAATATGTAGACTAATGGCATGTGCAACATGCTCCCTGAAACCTTTGCTTTCCAGGAGGCACCCCTGTATTCTACAGATACCTGCCAGGCTCCTTGCATGCTTGCAGTGCCTGGAAGACATTCCTGTCTCTCCTGTCCCTTTGGAACCAGCAGTTCCTGACGGATGGAGCAGGAGGCAGCTGCCCAGGAGCCCAGGTGCTCATCTTGCCTCTGAAGCCTCCCGGCTGTCAAGATGCATCTGAYGTTCTGTTCCAAAGCGCACTCCTCGCGCTCCTTGGCCAGAGAAAGGTCTTACTGTTGTTTCTAATCAAATAATCATTGATTTTCTTCCTCAGAGATGCAAATGTTTCCTTAAGACACAGTGCTAGTCCTGGTTATTGAGCAACTCCTTGCTCAAAAAATCCTCTCCCTCCTCCACTTCCACCAGCCACTGCAGTGTGTGTCTGAATCTATATTAGACAGAAACCTCCAGCAGATTGAAACACATGGAGCTCCTGACTGCGTCAAACATGATGCTAATAAATTTAAAAAACTAACAAGAGGCACTAAATGCCCAAACCCCTGTCTTCATAAGCAAGCACAAACTTCATCATGTTGTTAACAAGTCAGCTTATTTAGTTCTTTCTCTAAYCAGCACACAACAAACTAACAGGCACAAAAGCTGCAGCTGAATATTCTGTCTCTCTAGACAAGAATGRGAACAAGAATGGTAAGTGCTTCTTTTCCACATCCTCATGTCACTGTGTGCTATTAGGAACACTCTTAGGCAATGTTAGGTTTGCCTATTATTCTGGCATAGTGTTTCTCCACGCTTTACACCCATTCGTAGATTTATGCCAGCAAGGCGAATGAGCAATACTGTAGCACAGTGTATGAGCAAGGATGCTGGGGACAACAAGAACGATGATCTAAAACAGCATCCACTGCTTCCAAGCATCCTATCTGGCTTGGCTTGTTCTCATTAATGGTAAGTCTAGCATTTTAGCTGTTCAAAGACACCAGAGCAGCTTTGCTGGACATATGAAAAACTATGTTCAAGTCAAAGAGGATCCCTCATGCAGAGCCCCAGCCAGGTACTAGYTGTCTAGGCAGCTTTCTTGGCCCTTCTTTCCTGCCTCTTCTTTAGGAGCATCCATTTATTTTTTGTCATCTTCTCAGTTCTGCTACATACGGTGTGATACAACATCCCCGTGAAGCTCCTCGAAACAACAGCGTTTTTTTCCTACTTAGCTGTGAATTGTCCAAAGCACATACCATCTGGGCAGGGAGGAGGAAAAAAAMCACAGCAAAAACCTGGAAAATCTTTAAGCATTTGAAAACAGATAATAAAATGGGAWATACTGGGCCTTATCAATCTCAAGATTAGCCCTCCTTAAATTATGCAAATTGATGGGATATGCAGATTTATAAGACASGAAGCCACCAGCAACTCTACTATGTTTTGTTCTACTGAACTGGCATGACATGAAACCCMAATGCTTTTTTTCCATGCAGCAAACTCCAAAAACGCCACCCACTGATCTAGGACATTTAGCCCTTGCTCTTCCATAGAAGGTACAGAGATCCCTGTCTGCAAAAGCACAAAAACAACAACAACAAMAAGCTCATTCAGAATAACCAAAGAGAGTCCCCTAAAACTGCAATCTAGAGACCGACTTTTGGGAATGCAGCCTGACCAAGGTTAACATTCACTAGTGCTAACCAGAGTGTTTTCTTTTCAATACACCAAAGAAGAGCTAAAACAAGATGACAGGCCTGGAAAGRGAATCCTGCTCATCCATTCTCGTGTCATGGAGCTTAACCCTGCCAACGTGCCGCTCCMCAGGGACCTCAAGGGGTGACCAGTGCCTCTTGCAAGCCCTTCATCATTCAAGTCCTGCATTCAAGTCCTTCACTGCTCCTGTGAGGCTGCCAAGAAATGACCCAATTCCTGCCAACCAGGACAGCACTTCCAGCATTGTGAAATGGGCACCTGGCACCAGCCTCTCTTATGGAGCTGCTTTCACAGAGGCGAGCAGCTGTCGAATGTTAATAATTCTGCACACTACAGGCAAAGCTGCTATGGGAGCCTCCAGAAAGTCACCATATAAAGGAGAGAAAGAATAATAATGTAAAATACGACATCTTCTTGCCACAACACGTCATCTCTTCACCATGTTTTTAAGACAATTTATTTAGGTCTGTCTTTAACCAGCACACAACCAACTAACATTCACAAAAGCCTGTTTGCTATCCTGATGCTGGTGCCACCAGCAAAYGGGAAGGGATGGGTGAAGACGGCTAAACGAATGAACCCATGAGGATTTTAGGATTAACTATGATCCTCTCCGTGTTATTTTTAAGTACTTTATTTGGGATGGGATGGTAACAGCCATGGCAAAGATTGGAGCATGTGACTACAAGAAGAAAAGCACTCTGTTTTGAGATGAGGCTCTGAAGAAATTCAGTCCTTTTTCCAATTTTTTGACTTTTTAAAAATGAATTAAAATACTTTAAATGCAATGACTTTTAAAAWTTTACTTTATCAAGAAACATTCCTCCTTATGAGCAAAGTTCATCTTCATTACTGTTGCTTAAGTGTACATATGTACTTGACATTTTGCCATATCTTTGCAATGCCATTTATTTTTTATTCAAACCTCGGTGCCATTTTTCATGCACTTGAACCAATTTTCTTCAGATTCACAAGAAAACACTGCTTAGCATTATCATGCAAGATGATTCACTTACTTAAAATACTATGTTCTGTTAAAATTACTCAATTCTGCCAAAACAAAACAAGCAAACAAAATCCCTCCAGAATATCACCCAAGCTATTAGCCTACATAATAGAAGTGTTTTAATGAGATGCTCTCAATTTTTCTTCCAGAATGGTTGATTACAGAACCACACATACAGTGACTRCAGCATTTAACAGATTTACAAGTTGTCCTCAGAAGCATCATTTATCATTTCCGTTTTCACCTATTCCACCTCTCTTGGAAATCCTGAAAGGAAATTTGCATCTGTTGAGTCTTCTTCTCCGAAATCTTTATTGAGTAGCCTGCAGGTTAAGCTGCAGGTTAAGTGGAACTACGCACAATTGGAAAACATTGCATCGTTTATATAAAAGAATGATAAAAATATCATCTATAAATGAAGTTTTTATTACATGTTGTAATGCATGTTGTATTACAACTCCAACGTGACCTACTCTTTCTTCTTGCAATATGTGTGTAGCTCTACTACCRACGGACTGTGCTCCCATCTACCCGTGCTCCAGCAGCTGTATCAATAGCAGAGCACCCTCAGTGGGACAAGAAGTGCTTTAGAGCTCTGTCCCCTGGATTACTCTAACGTGACAACCCCAATAAAGCACGGCACAGTTTGATATGCAGAGGGTGCAATGGGAATGCAGAGGGAAAGAGAGGCAGGCTCATCCGTATTCCCCCAGAGGAGACGAGGCGCCACCTTTTCAACGTTTCTTAATTTTTCTACATATCCTACAGCCTGTAACAAAAGATGACCTGCAGGCACTTTCTGTYGAGTGCCTGTCAAAGTCGCAATGCACATGACAGCCTAGTGGGAKAGCAACTAAAATGTGCTAGCAAAATTCTGAATGCATTACTTGAAACTCTTCCCTGTGTTACCTGCTTGTGTGATTCACACGTTACACGAATTTCAAAAACATTAATAGAGAGTGAGTGCAGGACATGGCTGTTCAGAAATGTCACAGTATAATTACAACAGACCTCTCCAAAAATTACAGCTCTGATTCAGATTCCTGTATAGATAACAGCAACACACAGGGGACCTACCATCCTCATTCTAGTAACTCTACATGGATGCCAGTGATGCACGTTTTATAAATATTAAATAAAGAAACCACAGAGTACATAGATCATTTTTATATCTGTCATTAAAACGCTAGGTCCAGATTCTCAAACCTCAGTGCCTCACATCTGGCCTCTAAGATTTATTATGTTTAAATACTTTGCTACATAGCTCTCCAGCTGCAGCAGCTCTTCTTGCTTATCTGCCCAGTATATTTATGTACTTAAGTGTTTATGCACAAAAAAAACACAGAAAACAACAACAAATAYGGGTCTTCAGAAAGCAAGGGTACTGACTATCCAGGCGCTTAAGTATGGAATTAGCACCGTATCATTAATTGTTCCCATTTGCAAATTTGGCCTAAGAGCAACTTGGAGTCTATGAGGTTGCCCCCCAGAGAGTGGCCTCCTTTTGCCCCGACCATGAAGCGATTATTAAGCTCTGCCTCAAAACCAGCGAAGCCGCTGGGTCCCTTTGCACAGGGCGCTCACAGTTTCTCCACTCTTGTAGTTAAACCTCTTCTTGGCAGTCGGAACTCATTCGTGACCACTTTGTCTCCATTTGCTCCTGTGCCAGCATCRCCCTCCAGCTCCAGCAGCTGCTTTTGGTGGTTACCAGCCTCGTGTAGGTACAGAGAGCAGCAAGTCCCCCTCTCAGCTCCTGGCTCAGCCAGCCAAGCCCTTTTAGCCTGCTCATAAATGGAAATAAGCTCTCCATCGCAGCTGCTCTTCCTRTATACCTGCTCCAGCCTGTGCTCTGAATACAGATTTCAAGGCCTGTTTTTCCCTAGTGTCTTTTTCAACATCATGACTGCTGCTCTGTTTTTATTACAATATCTTGTGTAGGACCTCCCAAAACTGCACCTGCTACAGTCATGGCTTCAACACCTTGCTCYGTTCCAGTCATCCCATCATTTAGCAATCCCAAGTCTTTTTCCTCTACCACTTCTAACTGATGAATTTACATGATGTAGCAGAAAGCTTTATTAACCATTACGTGCCTTTCCACACAACTGCTCTGCAAATGTTATGACGTTTCTGCTACCCAGTCTTCAGTATTATCCCCTTTTCCCTGTAAAGCACAGGTGTGTCGAGAGAGCCTCCCCCAAGTTCCATCAATAAATTCCATTGCTTTAACCTAATTCTCATACCAAGGCTGTCAGTAGAAATAAAGAAATKGACTTAGGAAAGAATTTCTTAACAGTGAGGGTGACAGAGCCCTGGAACAGGCTGCCCAGAGAGGTGGTGGAGTCTCCTTCTCTGGAGATCTTCCAAACCCGCCTGGACACCACCCTGTGCCACATGCTCTAGGGGACCCTGCGTGTGCAGGGGAGTTGGACTAGACGACCTCTGGAGGTCCCTTAAGTATTCTATGATTCTATGAGAACCACAGCCACAGCCTGAGAAGAATCACCGCCCTCTAACTCATTCCTCATCTGCAGTGCTCTTGTCTCCACAACCCCAGGCTGTTCCACAGCCACCATGCAGTTCTCCACAACTCTCCACCATCTCCAGCTAARGAACATTTCCTGCATGACTGTGCACCATGTGTTTTATTAACAAAATCCTTATATTCTTCAGAACACACTAACACACTGGTACTTGGCCAGATGACTTGGCCTCCCTCTTTTGATCGGCCGTTCCTCCTTTGAAGGATTTATTACTTTTCTTTGCTACCGCAGAAAACTTTTCACATTGCCAGGTCTTTCTGACTTCTGCAAAGACGACTATGGTAGCTGCCTGAAGACATTTACAGAAGGACATCAGAGTTTGGCTTCCCCCTTTTATTATTATACTATTGGTTTCCCTTTACTATGTCCTGTGGGGCACCCCACCTCTTCTCTGCCTTCTCAGTCATGAGAAAGCGAACGTCTTTGTTTTGTCCACATCTGTGCTATCTTCGTTTTTGAAGAAGCAGTCAATATTAATGAGTGAGATGATGCTATCCATGTGCACACTGGGAATGCTTTACTCYGAAGTGATGCTAAAAATCAGTGAAACTTCTCACAGAGAGGAATTTGCGGGTATTAATAAAGACAGCATAAAGCTTTTAAGACTTTGAGCAACAGACCAACTGGAAAGTGTCTGTGGGRTTAATCTGGAAGGAAAAAGAATTCAGTCTCTGGCAGAAAGAAAAAAAAAAAAGGCAAAATAGGAAAATTGTAATTGCCTCTATGTTTCTGAGACAAGTCAAAATGGGAAATGGGAAGCTATCTGGCAGGCCATTTGYAGAAAGGGTCAGGACACAGGAGACACTTTGCTAAACCAGAGGCTGCACCTCTACGAGATAAGAAACAGTGCAAGGCAGACTGGGTTGCTCAAGAGGAAAAGTGGCATCTCTGACCCTTCCTTGCTTCGCCTTCCCGTGGCCAGCTGCGTTCCTTACAGCTACAGGCAGAGCAGACCTAGCGACGGCTTGGACAGGATCCTGCTGGGTCAGAAATATGAAACTAATCTATACTAAGCCAGGAACATGAAACTAATCTGTACTGGGCTGAGAGCTGCCAGCTCGGGCGGCGAAAATTGACAGTTAGAGATAGCTCCTGAACGTGCGAACTAAGCCGGGATGAGAAGCACTTTTATAGCGAAAGGTGCGATCAGCCATAGCTGGGAAAAAAAGGCTGCAATGAGAAACGGGAAGCACTAACCCATTATGGCAATAAAAAGCTGTTTGTGACGCTACTGCTATCCACGCAGGACTGCAAATCCTGACGATAACAGCAAGGACGGAGTGAGATGTCTGGGAAAAAGAAAAAATGAATTGAGGGAACAGAGGCAGAAAATCCTGAGGTTCCTCTCAGGAAAAAAGGCAATATCGGCGCATTAGGCTTCATCTGACAACACAGCTGCTAATCAGGAACGGACAAATGAAACAAATTCTTATAAAGAGGTTTATTATAGCAACCTTAAGTAATAAATAAACCTTCCCAGAGACAGTTCCATAGGAGATCCAAAGTACCTTGCCCAATTTGCTATTAGTTTCACGCATCAGAGACGTACAAAAAGAAAATTCCATCTGTATTCCAATCTACTAGCCCAGCATGCAACAAATAGCAACGCCACAGCCCGGCACAGACTTCCCCAARGCAGAGCTGGCCACTCTCTTCCCGTAAGAGAAAAATGTCCCTGAACTGAATTATGCTCATTATCCCTCTCCCTTGACATCCTTCCTTAACACTCACCTTTGCTTTGAAGAGCAGCCAGCCAGTTATGGTTAACTGAGAAGAGCTGATTAAACAAACAAATAAAAACCCCAAGCTTTTTGCAGACAATCACGTAATAAACAGCCAGTGCAACAATGCAATTTTAGCTTGTATTATGTCTATTATCCCCTCTCCATTCCTTTCATTTGTCACATTCTCTTTCAAATTAGACTGTTACCTCTCTAGAGAATGGACTTCTACATACAGCACAATAGGACACTGATATAAGTGCTGGTCACACTAAAATAACACATACCAATATGCGCTCCAGGCATTAAGCAGGTTCTTGCTTAACATAAAGATGTCAAGCAGAGATGCTGCAGTATCACTTATTACACCAGAGTTTGTCTTGTTTCTTATTTTAGTTCTTTCAACATCGCCCTGGGTTCATATTGTTACAAAGGAAAAAGCAGCTCAAAGCTACTTTATGTGCCAGTTTAATGGTAACTACTGCTAAATAATTCACTATAAACAACAAAGGCTAAAGAAGTTACGTGAAAATCCAATGCGAGCATACTGTGCTCTTTCCCCATCTTAATTTCAGTGCAGAATGATTTTGTTTGATTTTTAGCCAAAGGCCAAAGGCAAAACCCTGTCACTGACGACTAGGAGCAAAAACTGCTGATTTCAGAAAACAAAGCAATTGTGGCGATGACAGCATTTAGCCTTGGTCTGCTGGTGGCAGATATGTCACTTTTATGCAATTTCATACAGAATACACTAATAAAACATGATAAAAGTCTGTTCTACTTACAGAGCCGTGCAGCTGACAATAACCAATRGCAAAATGCTATTTTTTAAGAGTCAGCACTGTATTTCTGCTTAGCAATTTATAATTCTCATGTTAAATAACAAAGATTTTTGGAAAAAAATCTGTCTGAGTAGTAAGACTGTACAATCTTACTTGGGTTGGGGATATTCTATGCTGTTATTTAGGCTGAGTTCTAAAGTATACCGCCATTGACAGCCAAGTAGTCCAAAATTAAAATGATCTCATGCAGCAGAGATCATTGGACTTACCCCGGACTTACTCTTTCAGTTCCATTAAGACTCTCTCTTATCCTCCRAAGTGCCCAAGATTGGCCTGACAGTCTTGCAAGAGCAGTGATTCTCGTGCAGCTTGTCCCARTAGATCCAGAGAGATAAATGAGGAAATTTAAGACAGGTAAAGGCAGACCTTGACTGAAAGACTGACGGCATGTTCTTCTTTTCCCACAAGTTTCACTTTTATTGCAGAGATTAAATTTAAAGACTGTTCTTACTTTATGTGAATCACAAAAAGCAATAACTTGGCCATCCAAAGTRGATCACGAACCATGCATCTTTTATAGCAGGGCCCCTCTGCTCCAACACAGCAGCTATACTCTCCTAAGCACAGTGTTTGCTGCCTTCTTTTTCAGTAAAGCAGCAAGTGCAGAAGTGTGAAGTTCTTCTACTGATTTTTACAGAATAAACACTTTTTTAGTCAGAGCATCACAGAAGACACTTTCTTCTAATACATCTGGACAAATGTTTTAAACAAATCAATAGCTTGCCAAAGCCTTATGACCACCACAATATCAAATTTAACCCAGAAAATAGAAATAGAACAACCACTAGGTTTATTAAAACTGAACAGATACTTGTTGTCATTATACAGTACTTAATATTTTCCAYTCACCTGCATTTTATCTTCTTTCCCTAAATCTAGTGCCATTTTTCAGAWCATATTCTCTTTTCCTGCCTCTCTCATTCATGCCCTCCCTCTGAATTCAGCAGAGCAGTGTTACCGCACAGCATATCACTAATATTTGCAAATACCATGGCAGGAACAGTGCACATGTCTAAGAAYTGCCTACAGTGCATCATTTCAGCATGTTCATTTGCATTTTTACTACCTTTAAATTTCTTTTTTATTTATTCATATTCATTTCAAAGGCATCTCAATGCACCATTCTTTCCCTCTCCAGCTGCTTGGAACTCATTGCTTGTGAGTTTCTTTCTCTGGATTATATCTGTCTGTACAGTAGTTTATAACATTCTGCATGGTGAATGACATACATAAAAATAAATTGGATGCTAAATATGTTTGGAAGATAATAAAATATTCTCTGCTAAGCTTTTTGTCTTTTGACCAGCACAAGAAAGAAAGAGCATCTTTGATTCAGTGTTCTGGTTCTCTAACAGACTACAGAACTATTATTGCATCTATATATGTAACTATGTATTGCATCTATAGATACTATGTTTTGGGATAATGATTAGGGTTCCCTGCCCCTCCAGAGTCTTTTCATGTTTTCTGGGGCTGACATAAGGCACCATCCCCTCACTCAACCAAAACTATTGAGGYAAAACTCCCTCTCAAACAGACTACTTCCTATGAGCAGTAAAAATCATACCAAAAGGGTCGAGATTCATGTGGGTCCAGGTGCAATTTATCAAGGRGATGGAATTAAGAAAAAAGCAGCATCACCTTCTAACCAGGTCTTTGCAAGTTAAAAATAGCTACTACTCTGCGCTACATAGTTTACTACTTAAGATCACTGAGGGGGAAACACATAACCATAAATAACACACCACATTTAATAAGGAAACTATAAGAGGGTTGTATATCAAAATCTGCTATTTACTTGACACAATTCACACACTAAGCTCATTTTTGCTCTAAGTAAATCACCTCAATATAAACAAGGACTTTAAAGAGAGGGGGGAGAGAGGAAGCAAGAATTCAGAGTCTGACTCAAGAGAATCATAAATCTGAATGCTTCTCTGCGAGAAAAAAAAAGAATGACACAAATCCACTGCTTCTGTCAAATTTTCAGCATCCAAGAAAATTATCTTGTTAGTGTCCCTCATATAGTTGCAGCAGTATTCACTGAGATGTCAAAACTTAAGACTCCCTGAGCAGCCTGACCTGGACAGATGGGTAAAGCTTTGATGATGTTCCCAGAATGGCTGTTTTCAGGACATGCCTGAAAGAAAACACGGATGTATATGACTCTTTTTAATTTCCTTCCTCCAAGTCAGTAGGCTCCACTTCATAAGAGAGCATTGAGCAGCAGGTCTCCAAAAGTCAAGAGAGTCAGGGCTCTGCTTAGGGCTTCCAAGAAACAAAGATAAGGCTAGCACATCCCAAGTAAATTACCTCTAACTAGGTGGGGGAACAAATCAAATTAAAACCACAAGGTTGTTCTCCACCTGCAGGTTCTGCAGAGCTGTGAATATCACACTTCTACACCCAAGTTAATTTACAAAATTGATCTGGGTGAAAAAATTATGTTGAACAAGAAAAGCAGAGGTCATAAATCTGAAGTGTCATAATTTCTCATCAGCATCTTACCTAACTTCAGATAGTCGGATTGGATGAGAGGACAGTGAGGTGGGTTGAGGACTGGCTGGATGACAGAGCCCAGAGGGGCGTGATAAATGGGGCCAAGTCTAGCTGGAGGTCTGTGGTTAGCGGTGTCCCTCAGAGGTCAGTGCTGGGCCCAGTGCTGTTCARCTTGTTCATCRATGACTTGGACGATGSCACAGAGTGCACTCTGAGCAMGTTCACTGGTGACACCAAACTGRGTGGAGGGGCCAACACCCCAGAGGGACTTGGACAGGTTGGAGAGCTGGGCAGAGATGAACCTCATGAGGTTCAACAAGGGTAAGGGCAGGGTCCTGCACCTGGGSAGGAATAACCCCAGGCACCAGTACAGATTAGGGGCTGACCTGCTGGAAAGCAGCTCCGTGGAGAGGGATTTAGGAGTCCTGGTTGACAACAAGTTAACCATGAGTCAGCAATGTGCCCTCATGGCCAAGAAGGCCAATGAGATCCTGGCCTGCATCAGGAGGAGCGYTGCCAGCAGGTCAAGGGAGAGGATCCTGCCCCTCTATTCAGCCCTGGTGAGGCTGCACCTGGAGTAKTGGGGGCAGTTCTGGGCTTCCCAGCACAAGCGGGAYGTGGAACTCCTAGAGAGGGTTCAGTGACAAGCAACCAAGATGATCAAGGGCACCTATCATAGGAGGAGAGGTTAAATGAGCTGGGCCTCTCTAGCCTAGAGAAGGATGAGAGGGGATCTGATCAATGTGTACAAATTCCTGAGGAATGATTGTAGGGAGGAGGAGGCTAAACTGTTCTCCATAGTAGCTGGTGATAAGACAAGGGACAATGTTTTTAAACTCAGGAGGTTTCATCTTCAGATGAGAAAGAACTTCTTTCTTGTGAGGGTGCCGGAGCCCTGGAAGAGGTTGCCCAGAGAGGCTGTGGAGTCTCCTCCTCTGGAGATCTTCCAAACCTGCCTGGATGCCACTCTGTGCCCCGTGCTCTGGGTGTCCCTGCTGGAGCAGGGGGTTGGACTAGRTGATCTCTAGAGGTCCTTTCCAACCCTAAAGATTCTGTGATTCTGTGCTTCTATAATAGGCAATAATGAAAAATATCCTCTGCAACTACTCACTCCAGAAGTCATTTCTGAACATGCATTTTGTGCTCATTCCCCACAAAGATCACACRAGTTTACCCACACTGCTACTCACCAACAGCGCATTGTAATCTTACTCAGAAAGACATTCAAAAGCAAATTATCTACGGTGTGTTCATGTGCTGACTTTCTGATTCATGCTGAGCTGGCTGCTCATTCAACCTTGTAGCATCAGCATCGCCATGTGACTTCTAGGTTTAATTAGCCCTCCACAAATTATGAATGGCAAATAGTCCCAGTGAACCATTCCTAAATAGTCTGAGGACTAAGAAAGAGATACAGGAGAAATTTACTAACCCTTTACATATTTAAGAAATCAGTCATTTTATTATGAGGAAAGAAACGGCATTCTTGCTATTTATTAACTGAGCAGCAGACCTAACCRTGTCAATGAGTATAAAAAAAGTAATAAGCACAAGATTTCTATTTAGTTTTGCAGCTGAGGTCACTTTGCCTTGACAGCAAGTGAAGAGATGATGTCCTCTCAGACCTTGAAGAAAAGTGCAGCAGGAAAGTAAGGCTTAAAGGTTTCAAAGCAACCAAGAAATCAGAAAGCTCCTGAAGAGCATCTGCTTCCTATGCAGGACTGCACATGCAACTAGTGTTCTTCAGCCTGGCATTATTATTAGGTGTTTACTTAAATTGTATCAGCACTTGTTCTCTCCTCCTGTAATCAGTGCTCTCTAAGCAAACCCTTAAAGAATAAAACCTGAAGGGGGAGAAATTTGTGCCAGAAGACTGTCCTTTCAGTGCCAAGACGACTGGTACAGGGACTAGATGTCTAATCCTCAGGAATGAACTGGGAGCAGCTGCAATGAGGTATCTGAGCATTTCATAAAAATGCTAATAAAACAAAAATAACTTACTGTGTGAACCACAATGAATCTCTGCTTACTCATGGAAGTGTAAAATCTCACAGAGAGAGTCYTGTTGAGGCTGGAGGACCATCAGTGTCTGCGGCTGCTTGTGGATTTAATACAGGTTGGTAAYGGGATGCCCTTGCCATTGATGGAGCCACCACACAACCATTCCTATTCCCAGTGATTAGAACAAGGGACAGTGTCCAGTTCTCAGTCCCGCAATGCACAAAGCTTTTATTTCCTGTTCTGTATCTAAGGTGGCACCCAGCTTGCTATGTCAAAACACTGTGATTGCTCTGGCACATGCACAAATAAATACTTAATATTCGGTTTACATCAAAAGAAGCTTCATTAGTGGCACTGATCGGCAAGAAATAAATTTCACGCTGCCAACATTGTCCAAATGCATATCAATCTCTGTGACTAATGCAAGCAGGACTGGGCCACAGTGAAAGATTCAAGGACAATCTTAAATTTCACAAAACACAGCTAGCACTTCCCTAGAAGTCAATTACCCTGTGATGCTATTCCAACAAAAATGCATTTGCAAAAGTACCTAAAATAYTGCCTGCTGGCATTCGCCAGAAGAGCAGTGACAGGGGCCAGAAAYGTTATTTACCAAATTCTTCCCTGCTGTTCTGAAGCATCTTGAGCTGGTCCCAGCAAGAAGCAGAGCTAGGCCAACTACACATTGGTTTTAGTTGCTAAGGCCATTTCTGTGTTTCTTTGYTACATTTTTACATGATTGGTTTAATAACAGAACTAAAACACATGCAGATCATTTTATTTACCTTCTACTCKGGGGGCCTTTTGCACTGGGTCTACAAGATTCCCCTGTAGCCAGGGGCAAAGTAGCAAAGCTAAGACCTGTGTGTGATGACACGATGGCAGTGCCTCAGGCTGTAAGGCAAACAAATCATGCAAACCTTAGAATAAAATCATAATATTAGCAAAGAGCAAAACTATTAGAAGCAAAATTCACTATGGATTTTTTTCCTGAGGCATCAAGGTCTTTGGGCATCTATCTTCTCTGTGTGCATATGGGGTGAAATTCATTCCTGTGCAGAGAGGCAGCACAAAACTTGTGAACCACTTCAGTCTCATTTAAGACTTTAAATTAGGGTGTAAGTGATGCATAGGCCTTCAGCTGGAGGCTAGCGCGGGGGTGAATTTTATCCACAATGGATATTGATCTCATCACAACTGGTGCTGCTCTTACATTAGGTGTAAATTCATGCATAATTCATCTTAGATAAACAACATGATTTTACAGCTACCAGGCATTAACTCTCTTGCTGAATAAGCCCCATGAAAGTTTCATTAAAAAAAAAATGAAAGTGATTTTTCAGACCCATCCTCATGGAGAGAAAAAAAGGACTCTACTATATTAGTTTCATCTTGCTATTCCTTAAAAACACCGACCTACCAGCACATGCCAAGCCAATAACCACAAATTAGGGTTCAGTAAAATAGTAAGATATTTCCCATCGATATGCCTATAACAACTAAGCAAGCATTTCATAACAGAAAGTCCTTGCAGCCACGGCTGACTCTGATGGGTGTTACTAAGGTTAGCCAGGGATAGAAAATTKAGCAGCTCCTGAATCCTTACACATATCATACAGCAGTAAATCACGTTCAAATTTCTTGCAGGGTGGGGAGATAAGAAAAAAAAATGGTGTTGGTTTTATCAGGAAACAATGCTAGAGGAAAGCAAAGACAAAATTTTGACTGTATTTACATGGTCCTCRGTAGCTCTTCTTATTTACTTTGCATGGAGAACACGCAACCTCAACTCCTGCACTTTGCAATGCACTCGGTAAAAAGAGAGGATCCTCCCTGAAAGCCAGACTTGCAAAAAACTCACGCACAGAGACTATGATTTACTGCACATTTAAAGGTTGCCTTGGGAAGCTGCCAACCAAGTGCACAGCAGTCAGAGGGGCTAACGGAGGACGGTGGCATGTTAGCTGTGTGATACRCACAGCAGCGAGTCCAAAGCTGCAAATAGGGCACCCGAGGAGAGCGGTGAAGAGCCAGATGCTGCTCCTGACACAACACCAGGAATCTCTTCCCTGATACCCACAAGAAGGCAGCGTGTCAAGAGCTGGGGAGAGCGGGCTGCGCTGCCTCGCAGCAAGCACCAAAACCTCCTCCTTTGCCTTTCAGGAGGATGAAAGCTTAATGAGAGGCTACGATTTGGACCACAGCGCATGCAGGCAGAGGCAAGCGTGGCATCAAACTTACATACRAGCATGACAGGCCACGGAATACTGCAGGGCTCACAAGCCTGCCGAGTCACTGGGGAGGAAGGTGTCAGGTCTGCTCACAGCCATGGGGCCCACACGTAGACGTGGKGGTGGCCAGCCCCATGTTGAGGAGTGTGGAGCAGACGGTCGAACGCCAGCCCTGCTAACACCTGCAGAGGTGCTGAGCTTGCTCCCTTGCTTATATCACCGGATGAGGACGTGGCACCGACACCGGCCTGAGCGCAAGGGGCAGRTCTCATTAACTGTGAGGAAGCCGCACCACGTGTTTCAGAGGTGCGGCTATAGATAGACATGCTAGACCAAGCTACTGATCAGAAACACGTGGCATTTCCACTAAYGGTTCCCCTTTCTTATTTGCACTAAGTGGGGGAATAAAATTRTTGCTGCTTCCATTGCACTGGTGGGAGTGGGGTGGGCAGGAAAGGCATCATGGTGTAGGTCTCTCATAGTGCAGCTCCACTGCTTGGTGCTGGAGGAACCTGAGGTTTGCAAGATACCGAGATGAAAGGGGACTGGAGGGTGTTTTACATTTGCTCGAAAAAGCATGGGGCCATTTTAAAAAGTTTTTTCCTGGCTCAGATTGAGTATCTCAGGGTTCTTCTGTCCAGGAATCTGACTCATTCTGCAGTCTGGGGAAAGGCACAAGTAGGAACATTTGCAGTTCTTCTTTCTCTGAGATGTTCTGTGCAGTTGAATCCCTCAGTGGCAAGAAACATTTGGCTGTAAATCTGCTTCGGAAGAAGGAAGTTAATGTTATCTACTTAGAGCTTCTTGTACCATATTTTAAAAGTACTATCCAGATAGAAGAAGAAAAATATACAGCCAGAGTTGGTTCAAGGCTCCAGGAGCCAAGTTAKTTAGCCAAGTGGGTTTTTTTTTTTCTTTTCTTTTTTTTTATGCCATAGATTAAATCCAGTTCAAAATCGAGAGTGGCTTGGAGATGCCAAAGGAAAAGGAACTTCACACCTAAACACAAGATGTACCCTAAAAATGTCCAGATTAAAAAAAATAGTATGAGGGAAAAAATATGGAGGAACAGAGGAATGCAGCTATCTTAATCCAGTGCATATTCAGTATCAAAAAGTATGTAAAAAATAGGATATAATATATATACATAATATATATAATATAATAATATAACATGCATACATAATTCATTATTATATATTATGATATAACATAAATAACCACAGATGAATATTTATAGAATTGCTATGGACATTACCCATTATATATTCTGAGAGAGAGGATATGTGAATACTAATATATGCMTGAGAAAGGTGAAGTCTATGTTGAGCATGTAGGTTCAGTGACAACATACAGCTTAGGCATGAACTCTCAGGAAGAAAAAGGAACAGTCTGACAAATTGTTCATGACAAAACGCTGGAGATGGGCATGTTTTGACACACAAACTGCCAGTACAGCTATTACGCTAACAGTGCKCTAGGAAACTATAGAATTTATTTGGCTCCCTAAGTAGCTTCCATAATTTCACTTCTGCTGATAACGTTTAAGACAGCGGAAATTTCTTTAACAAAGCATTTGCTATAAACACAGTTTTGCCTTTTCCTTCCTGTTTACATTCTCAAATCGATGTTAAATCCTAGGGAATCAGTTACTTGGTGAGAATCCCTGTGACATTTACATCGTAAATCAATCCAATACCCTTCTCTATGCCAAATTCATAGAAACTATTAGTTTGGGAGCACAGATAATACAACRAGACACAATAATCCAAACATATGACAAAACAACTTTGGTACCTCCCCTCTATTTCTCACAAATCTCAGAGTTCTCAGYGCATTTTCGAAGATTTGCAAGCCATTTTTTCACTTTAAATCAGTCATTAGGGCAYATGCTGCTAAAATACGAATTTTCATCATTTCCTCATTTGCTAACTCCCAAAGGAGGGCCAGCCCACATTCATTACCAGATATGAGGAAATAATAGAAACTTTGCCAAATATTTATGTTTATGTGTACAGATGCACACACACTCACATACCTTTCTCTCCCCTGTGAATTGCATTTACCAGATGGCTCCATCTGAGCTTACAGAGTCACCGCAGCGTGATGGATTTATACAGAAATTAGAGAGTAAGAGTTAAAGGAATGTGAAAACCTGGCTGCTTTTGCCTGCCGACACGGCTTGATCCTGCTGAGGAAAAGTGACAAGTGCTCTGTGCGTTCCCAAAGGCGGGAGATGAGTTACTCCAAGGTGCTGTGCATGCACGGAGCAGCCTGCAGCAAGCAAACTTGGGACAAAGTACTTACTATTTCCTTTCTTCCCAAAACCCAAGAAGGGGAAGAGTTTGGATGACAGTCTAGGAGATGTATCTGCTTACACCACTGATTTGCAGCTTTTTAAATTGCACCACTGATTTACAGACACTTAAGGATTAACTGGACTGCATAGGCATACCATGGAATTCTTTCATCTTCCAATGTGCTTCTTGGACCTTTGCCAAAGGACATAATTTTGCAGCATCCTGCATAGTGGTACAGCCAAAAGATAAATGCTTTCTCAATGAAGACAACATTATTTGACTGGATTCCTCCTTAAAATGAAGCTTCCCTAATAACAAATAAATTGATTGAAATTCTATCTGCTTGGAAAGGAAAGACAAATTAAATAACCAACTCTGAAGTTTAGGGGACCACAGATGAAGTAGAGATAGCTGGAAGAGGCAAAATGCAAGGGGAATAGAGTGCAGTTGGTAGAAAGGCACATTAGCTGTCAAGTATTCTGCCCAGAATTCCCAAAGCAATGTTGTTTCACAGTAGGAAACAGTTAGATAGTTTTGAGATATAAGTCAGYGACCTGTCCTGTTCTGTAAATCATACAAACAAAGAATTTCTGYTGAGTAAAATCTTCCCCTGCATTTCAATGTAACGCACAAAGAAGATACAATTTGCTAATTCACAGAGCCTCTACTTTTAAAAGAAAACACATCTGAATGTTTTACTTCATATGAAAAGAAATGCTTGTTCCAACACTGGAAATGGGCTGTGGGCAACCTGGAAACAGAAGATTCACATACTGAAGGAAACAAATCATCTGAGCATTCCACATCCACTGCTAGAAGACCCCCCAAAAAGGTGAAATAACATCAYCTTCACGCCACTCAGAAAGTCTCATCCACGCCAAGGGGCTTGACTGGTAGCAACTGTAGACTGAGCAGTCTGCAAAAACCTGCCCGTGCTGCAATGTAATGAACATCAGCTTGTCTCTAGGAGAAGGCATGAACTTCTGACTCCGACGGTTTAATATCAGGTCTTAAATGTCACTGATCCCACAGAAAAACCCTGATGTGTTTTGGCATTGGTGCAGCACCACGTGGGTATGTACCAGGCCTTGAACCAGCTTAGTTTTCATCACTTGAAACATAATTTTAAAGGGATTTCCATTTTATATATATAAATGCCAGATGCCAAAAGGATGTTCAGCAACCTTCTAAACTAAAGCGCTATCATTTTGCTTTAAGGTAAGTCCGTTTTCTCTTAGGCACAATGCCCACAGACCAGCCTATGATGTAGGAGTAGCATCAGATGAAGATGCTGGTGGAGGGAACCTTGGGAACCTTGGACTAGAAGCGACAGTGGACATACGGCAGGGGCTGCTCTGAGGCCCTGTCCTGGCACTTCAGGCACATTCGTATTTCCACGTGAAGACGACAAGTCTAATGACTAAGGTACAAGAGCCAGAAGTATTTCACTATCCAGGAGTGAGTTATTCATCCAGGACACTAAGTGGAAACCTAGGAGTTTTCACCCAAGTTAGTGGAACTTTGGCTTCTAACTGTACGAGATATCTTTGAAACAAGAGAAACATTTAAGTAATAAAGGCATATGTAAAATATTCAMCCTTAGTCAAGAACAGTCATAAACCCACCTGCAGTCATCCTGAGCCTTAGCAGCTAATGACAAAGTTTCAAAGGCTCTGGTAATACACCCAAATTTTAGCCTCTCTTACTGGCTTCCTGAATCTGAGCATTCCCAGGATAGCACGGACACTCCATACTCCCCGAGTCCTTCCCCATGCACACTGCAGCTCAGCGCAGTTCTCCACTCTGCTGGCAATGCTCCGAGAAACGGGTGAAAATGGAACCCTCTGCAGCCACTGATCTGAGGTGTGAACAGATATAAACTGTCACTTGGCTGCCACTTTCCTCCCAGGCACCAGCAACCTCCCCCATCAGCTGCCTCCTCTGTGCAAATGGTGTCTTTAGCACCAGAGAGGCAGCGGTAGCAAAAGGAGGTCGATATGTCCACGTCCGGGCAACACTAAAAAAGAGGCACCTGGGAGAGTGCTTGGGGAAGGYCTGGAACATGCAGGGAAAAGAAACCCTGACAGAGCTGTGGATCTCAGCCCACCTACAGCTGCTAACATCAGCAGACAGCTTGGGTCTCCGCCCTCACAGCGTCATGCCTATACATACACACCCTAAGGAGAAGAATAGGCAATTTTCCAAGCTTCCGAAACATACACACTATTTTCTCGGACCCGTGGAGACTTTCAGCATAGAAAAATAAACTATTTTTAAACAAAGATCTGAATGCACAACATCCTCTGCCCGTTACAAGCCAGACGCGAGTTTTATCTTCGTTCTTCAGATAGGGCAACAAGCTGTATCCGCCTGAAGTGATGTAGAAAAAAGGGGACAGAAGCCTCTCCCAAAACTTCAGTAATTTCCTTTAGCTCTCAAGGGAAGTTCAACTAATCTTTCAGGAAATTATAAAAATAGTGTGACATACTTTTAGGCAAGAAAGAATAACTCGCTGATGACTCCACTCTATTGTCCATTTATGACCTTTTGTTCGCAGCAGGGGTTTAAGTACCAAGAGGAAGAAAATACTTGCAGACAACATCCTCCATACGGTTAGGCTAGCAGTGCTGAAGGTCTTGCCTGCCTCGTCTGCAGGGAGAAACTTCCTACAGTGCTGCAGAAATAGCCTCAGTATAAGCAAACTTGGCAAACTTGCAAGYGTTGCATCCAGATTCAAGCAGCTTTCAAAACCATGTTCGTAGACACCATGCCCTCCCCGGGGAATTAAAAAAAAAAAAAAGTGCTAAGCTTGATATATTGGCACTTTTTCTTTAATTCATTCAGCTGTTTAATAGCTTAATATGGAAGYTATGCTGTCTTTTCAACTCTGACCTCTTGATTAGGAAAATTCATTATGGAGGACAAAAAAAAAATCAAATGAAATTCATAAGTCGTATGCAAGAATGGCCCTGAATAGCTAAATAGCCCCTCTTTAAAAATAAAAGCTAAAATCAGGAGTGAATTTTAGAGGTTTATACAAAAAAAATGCTTAGATTGTTCATTGAAGTTGTATACTCTGACACGTAAAAACTATATGTGCGCAATCTGTGTCGAGAAAATTGAAAATAAAGAAATTAGGGGAAAAAAATCCAGAAATACCCRCTCATTAAAGGAATTTCATTTCCAAGATCAACCTAAAGACAAACAAACRTGATCTAGTTTATCATGGAATTTGGTAATTTTGGTAAAATATAGCTCTACAGTGGAAATCTAGATAGATACAGATGCATCTATTGGCTAAATATTAAATGTCACATAGGACCAGGTCTTCCCATACAAACAGTTCTTCGGGTTCTTATACAGGAGCTAGGAATCGGCACTGCAATTTTAATCACACTTTAGTTATGACAATCATGCTACATTTTTCCATGATTTCCACATACTTTTAAAGACAATTCTTTTTATATACATTATTCAACAGCTAAATTGAAAATTAACATTCCACGAGTGTGTTAAAAAACCCTTCCTTTTCTGTTAGAACAAGCAGACGAAGTACGTCTAGATCTGCATAGCTGCCCTGTCACTACCTCTAGTGACCTTTGATGTTGATTGCAAACACGTATTCAACGTTGTGTCCTTCACTAGTCAAGTTCAGCTTCCACGCATRAGTTTAAATCGGCACCTGCTCGATATATTTTCAGTGCCACTTTACAAAGGAATAGGATGAGAATTAAATTATAAGTCTCGCTGGACAAGTAATTGTCTGCATCTTTCCATGATAACAAGAGTATAGGAAGTCTTCATTGAGGATCTCATCAGAAGTGAGACTACACTTAGCTCCTTTGCAACTAACACGTTGCCTAGAAGTTTTTATTATGTGAGTGCTGCTGCTGCGAACTGTGGGAGGCAYCTTGTCCTACATACAAAATATCAGGATTTCATAGTATCAATAAGCTAACAWACCACTCTGTGCTACAGAAATCAGTTTTGTTCCCCAAAGTAATTTTAGTTCAAGATTGAAATAACTTTGCCTACTTAGATGAAGAAAAATAATAATTGAGGAGGGTTGAGACTTAGCCACTACACACTTGCCAGATATATTTATCTCAAACCATAAGTAATTAAGAAGTGTTTTATGACACAAAATACTTATTCCAGAATCAAACRAGCTCTTTTGATATGCATTTCCCCTTACTTGGTGACCCAGTACTCTTGCTTAACCATATCCATAAAGAACAATTTTCACAAAGTCAAAATGGTTATTACATTCCTCATAATCTCCTAGTCCTGGAAGCCAAAGATAGCAATGTAATTAATGTTTGCGATGAATGTCAGAAAGCTGCAGCTTTGTTTCTTTCTTACTTGGGGGAAAAAGGGAGATGAGGGGTATAGAAAAACCCTGAAGAAAAAGCCATCAAGCTCTTTAACATGTCATCTCCTTCTTTCTCAAATATTTTTAGTGAAGACCAACCTCTAAAGCAGTGGAAATAATAACTCTTCTCCCTGATTCCCAGAAGGAGAAAACAAGCGCCCTGTCTTGCAGCACTTCCATCGTGCAGCAAAGACGGTCCACGCGGAGGAGAGAAGGAGCCTCCACATTCCCTGTTCATCTYCTCACGGACAGCGAAGAACAAGGATGAGGGTGAGACATCTTCCTCATCACCTGCCCCTCACTGCCGCTCTGTGGCTCCGTGTCTGAATTCCTTCTGCAGAGCCTGCTCCTTCTGGAAGCCAGCAAGGATAYGGAGCCCACCTACCTGCCTATCATGGATCCTGTCACTTGCCTATTTGCAGTAATAAACAACGTGTCATGTCCTTCTACTTCCACAGAGTCACAAATGACTGTCAAAACCCTGAATTCCAGAGAATCTGGGATTTTCATCTTATTTTCTGGGGCTGCCTTCTCCCGGCATGGAAGTGCTTCTCACCTAGCATGCATCACAGCAAACAGCCAACTGCTGTTTTCACAACACTTTTTTTCAATTTGAAATGGACAAGTTGTAGGCATTTTGGCAATAATTCTACCAAAAATCTCAGGCAGCAGTTTAATACAACCCAAAATCATGTATCAGTATGTGGTCATCCAATTGGCAGGCCATCCAAGCTGTAGGTCTTTCATTCCCTCCCTGCCTTTACCAAAAATGATTAGAAATGCTCCACCRTGAACTGGCCCATGCATTCCCTACTGAAACTCCTATTTTCACTGAAAGTAAATCCATCCTAGAGCTAACCCATATTTACCCTACTCTATATAAGAGCTGCACATCATGTGCCACTGAAAAACTTTACATAGGTCCATGGCTATTGCTGTTCCAATAGCATRTGGTCCTGGGCTAGCAACCCACAGATCTCAATATATAAAAGTACTTAAATGATCAACCAGAAACATGGTGTAGGAAAGGCACAACTATTTCTGAAGCACAAGTCATAATTTCAGCTTAGAATTCAACATTCAGGTTTTCAATTAACCACACAAACGAGCATCTAAGTGGTTAAATGAATAGAAATGTCTAATGTTAAGGACTAATTGCAGCTTGGATCTTGATATAYGTTTTATATATGCTACAGAGGTACCTCCTGGACTTCTGAAGGTTAAATAAAATGTCCTGAAGACATTGTTTTAAATATAAGTTGATATGATTTGAAGCAAAATGACAAGAACTGGAACCAGCCAAGGCACCCAGTTAGACAACCAATTTTTTACATGCCATTTCCTGCATCTCTTGTTTTCAACTGAAACACGACCTGCCAGAAAATGAACAGCCAAGTGTTTATTGCCACCAGACCTCTGAAGTGACAAGTCCTTAATAAGACTGCCTTTTGCAATAATCCTTTTTTGTAAGAGGAGATGAAAATTGTCCCTCAAAACATATTAGTTGGATGGGATTGATTTATATAACAGGACAAGAGAATAGCAAGTCATGAAGGATAAAATAATTATCTTAATAATGTCCACTACAATGATGAACTGAAACAGTCTGTGCATTAGTAGGCTATTTATGTGCACGTTGATTGCATTGCTTTTCTCAGCCTATAGTCACCTCAGAAGTGCACTAACAGCTCTCTAATTCCCATCACTTTGTGGTTTATTTCTGAGAGCAGCAACTATTTCATTTTCTTTCTAATTATTAGAGCAGGTATTTCAGGCTTTTTTTTTTTGTAGTTGTTGATGGAAGGATGATAAAAGAAATAGGGAAAAGTATACGATTGTTCATGCAAGTTTGGTCATATTTATGACATCTGGAATCTTGTTTCAGGTAGCCTGACTTCATGGAGACTAGTGTTGTCTGCTTGATTTAGTTAATAATTTTTTTCTCTATCCATTAACTCCATATGCAATCATTAAAAAAAAAAAAAAAAAAAAAGTTGTTTTTTAACCCTTCCCAGGTGTGTCATTTCCAGACACGGCTGTATCAGGTTTTCTCTTCCATCACCTCCAAAAAATGAAATGCAAACCTGAGTCATGTTAAGAATAGACCGTATCTGGGCTCATGGCATCACTGAAACATCCACTTAAACATCTGTTTACACCTGCTCTTAGCCCCCGGGACCGAGAACCTGMGACGTGGGCACCACGGCTCRGTATCGCCCAGCGAAGGGCRTTTCAGGACAAGCCCGTGATTCTTYCAGCCCAATAACAGCTGAACGCAGGYGGCAAAGACCAAGAGCAGCTCCCGTGCAAAGCCCTGCCTCAGCAAGAGCACTAGCAGCAGGAATAACAACATCCTCTCTCGGCCAAGCTGCAGCTTTACAAAAGCAGGAGACAAGCAGAGAAATAGTCTGTGGTCCCCAGGACGAAGGACAGGGAAGGACAGTGGCTGGAGTATTAATAGGTAAAAGCAGAGRAATGAAAGTGAAAGAGATTATACTYACTGACAGCTTAAACATGCTGYGTTTTAAAAACTATACCCTRGTCTACAAGATGAGGCTASAAGRGAAAAGSAAATACTAACATGATACAAGAAATCCTTATAAACCCAAGTGGGGTTGATRGAGATGGAGAGAAGGGATTGACCTTGTGGGAAACATACAGTGAAGAACGAAAGTCCTGGTGTGCAAACAGAAGTCCCAGCATCGTTTGGACACAGAGAAGTCAATTCTGCACTAGCACAAAAACCCCAGCTTTGCATTTAATGTTGTGACTTACTGGCATACAATTTACTTTGCTTCATTCCCAAAGTGCAACAGTGGAACTATTCCTTCATTTCATTCTGAGCCTATTACAGTTGCATAAATCTTGCACCATATCCAGGCCTGATTAGCAAGAAAAATGGAAGGTAAGAATAAAATTGCAGTTAGTATAATTCTTTAATTTTTTTTTTTTGATTTTGCTGTCATTCCCATATGAAAAACATGAATGGAGCATTTTGGCACACATGGACCTAGAGTTTCAGTTTTTTCTATTAGTGGGGCTATCAGCCATAGTCAACACTGAAGAGATCACAGAGAGAGACGGGCCACRCGGAGACAGCGGCAGACGCCCGGCTGAGCCCACACTATCCACCTACTCCCCCCTGCAGCGCGGTCATTAGGACGACTCACAACCCCGGGGAACCACCACTGAACGTTCATGCTCTCCCTGAGCCTGCACACTCACTTGCAAACTTTGCTAATAAACCTCCCCGAAAACACTACAGCCTGATGCAGACTACAGTTCATGAGTATCTAAAATAACACACACTAATTTGGGAAGTGCTCATTCCTCGGTACAATAAAATCTGTTTATTTCTACACAAGAGGAATGGTTGGATTCCCACAGGTTTGGGGAATTGTATATATTTAAGGAAGAGAAGAACTGTCATCTGTAACTGCAGCAGTAGATAAGGAAAGAGCTCTGCACACCACGACAGATGATGTATGTGGAGCAGTTTGCAGAAATGGAGCTGCCATAAAGGAATAATACGATTACTTTTTATTGAAGTTGAATCTATTTTCTTTGGTGATTCAAGAATACCTGTTGCAGCTTCAGTTTTTCCAGTATATTTCCTTATGTATCTGAAATGAATTATGTTTCATCACAGAATACAAATTAATCTTAATGAGTGGGAGTCTAGTGTTTTGAAAGTCATTTAAGGTACATTTAGTAATATGATATTTTTATGTGTTTATCATGGTTATGGCATCTGGTATTGCTTTAGCACCATAAAAAAATGAACTGACATATTTTATTTAAATTAAACAAACATACCTTCCTTCTCATGACTTTATGATAATTTCCACCTCTGTTTTCATGTAAACGCTATTAAGCGTGTTTGGCTTTAAACAGCCTTTTGAGAAATGATTAGTGAAGGGTATTTAAATAACAGTTCATCTATTTTTGCTCATAGTGCCACATTACCCACACCATTCCTYGCTGGCCTCTGAAAGGATAGGAACAGTGTTACACAATATTCACCACCCCCTACTCTTTTTGTTAATCATCACTAATCAGCTGTTGCTTCACAAATCAAATTTTTAGCCCTTTTAGGTCTGCAGTGTGATGCTAATGTGTGGCAACAGACTGTTGATTATAGACCACGGGGTAGCACTAGCTGCCCCWTTAGCGGCATCCAGCTGTCCAGATTCATGCATGAGCAAGAAGGGTTTAATAAGTTAAGATGAAGAGCAGTGAAATGCCCATGCTGCAAACGAGGACAACAAAGAAATAATTAGTGTGAAGCAAGCCATCTTTTCAAAGACAAATTAGTTCTATGGAAAATTACCACGTTCATCAGTAGGTGTATTGTAAACTTTTAAATTAAACTTCCCCRGCACCACATTGGAGAATCAGGATATTAAAGAATCCCTGTATGTGAGTACAAAAGTGAAATTAAATTAGTGAGAGAGACGTGGTGAACCACTTCCACCCCGTGCACAAAAYGAGGTTCCTGTCAGTTGTATGGCTATTCTGAGATGGTTAAAAATATCAGTATCTAAGAACTAACAAAAGAACTGTCTGCCTGCCACAGGGAAGGATATTTCTTCTTATCCTGAGCGGAACAAAATTAAGGCGGCTCTAAGCTGTGAACCYGCCAGCCTCGGCATACGGAATCAGACTCCACCATTGATCACCGAGGGAAGTTCCCATCCTGCCTGGAAAAGCAGGATGGTTRCAGACCCCGGAGAAAACAGTCATGCTCTTTCTCTACAGAAGTATTTCCTAGGTCATATTGACCACATAGAGTCAAGTCTCTTGCTTGAAAGAATTCTCTATTTCTTCAAGGAGTGTCTCTCTGAAGTAGGACAGGATATTGGTGTTTTCTAAAATACTTTTAATCCTTTGGTCGACCCTGTTTTTGGCATAAGCTGTGCGCAAGCAAGGGGATGCTCCAAGACCTATAGTGCTAAAAATACGCCTGAGAGCCATCATGCAACATCCAAGTAAACTACTACTTTAAAATCATTTAATGAATATACAATTAATAGTGTTTGCACACAGTGAAYTGGATCCCTGTGTGTTCAGCTGTAGGAGGCATCAGGGACCACTGGGCTCAAGCTTGAATTCATCCAGCTTGGAAAAGTTGCTGTGTTTAGGGCCTTTCTTTCAAAAATTGACTCTGGAAACTTGCAAGCGAGCAGTTTCTCTCTTATTCAAACCTAAAACATGGCTGAAAATACAGAAAATATGAGCACTCAGAGTAATATTATTTCATCTAGGCTGTTCACTAACAACGTCTGTTACTTCATTTACTATTTTGTTCYCATACCACCCAAGCATAAAGGCTTCTCTAGACCTTACTCTGTTTTTTTTCACAGACTTCAACGTTTCCACATCTGCATCTTTTACCTTCAGATCACAACCTATGAAAACCAGAATGGTCCCACCCCAAGATTCTTTGCAAWCTGCCAAAATGCAAGCAGGTCCCCAAATTATTACGGTGATTCTTTACTTTTACATCTTGCTGCTGTAAGTAGTAGTCACAATGAATTCAAATGAGGTTCAAACAGCAGCGCTGAAAGTTGAGATTAGCCGTCACTACTTTAAAAACTTTTTAAAACACAATATTATTTTTTTCTCTTATAAATCTTGGCCTGAATTTCCCCAGGGTGCAGAGGCTAGTTGTGTGTTCCTAAAGCATAACACAGTCTTCATAAGCACCAGGGTCTGGCTACTCAGCTGATGCAAACTGCCTTCAACAGAGCTTAGTAGATGGACACTAGCTGGGGAAACAGCTCGTTGTATCCAATAATGCACACAGGAAAAGAAACACTGAGAGCTCCACCTCAACTAATTTAATGCAATTAATTGTACAATAAAAGGGTATGTGGTTCAAACTTCAGCTCCTTTGAAGCCCTTGCCATTTCCTTCCCCAAGGATAAATTTCTTGACATGCCCATGAACACTCGGAGCAATCGGCACTAGAGGCTCCTGCCTGCTGTTCTGTGCCTCATCCCAGTTTCTCTGGAGAGAAAAGCAAAATCTCCACCCGGGTRGAGATGCAGATGCAGGATGAGACTCCTACAAAGTCTTTGTGGGGGGTAAAAGGCAGTAATGCCTCAGCATGCCTTGGTTACATATACGGGTCATTTCTTAAGCTACCTGTCAATTCATTATTCCCATTTTTTGATAGAGCAGCCTGGATTAAATCCACRAAGTAAATGGATTTGTGTCGTTTCCTCACTCGGATTAAAGTGCTCGGAAGGCTCCATGCCTTGCCCTGCTCCGCAGTCGCTTACGTGCTATCCTCACAGACAACATTTATCAGCTTCGTTATATCTGTACTCCTCCAAATGAAAATTCCCCAGGTCTCCTAGCGAGTTCCCCTCTCAAATCAGGCCCTATCGACTCTGAAAAGCGTTAGGTTGAAACAACTCTGTGTTTGGGTTATCTGTGTTTCATGCAGTCCTGGCAGACCGGGCTAGGTACAATAACACATCAATTAACCAGCACCGGCCAACTGCTCGTGCTGCATCTCTGGAATGTGTTCATTAGTAACAGGAAACACCACCATGCTGCCACGTGCAGGAAGACTCACGGAGAAGGAAATCATGACCCAGTTCTCCCAAWGATTATTGCACATTTCCCCACATTTCCCTATCACGTTAATTAGCTCAGGAGCAGCTTTCGGTTCACGGATCAAACACGACCTCTTTTAGCACTGGACCGCAGAGGCCACCCAGCCAGCAAAGCCCTCTGCTCGCCACATATTTGCATGCGAGGAACCTGCATAAATGTCCTGCCCTGAACGGCTTGGCACGTTTGTGTGTTCTCCCGGACCTCGCTGGTGGTCCCAGCAGCGGTGCCGAGGAGCGAGCGGCTTGCAGCCTGCTCTGCCCCTTCACCTCCTCCTCACACCCTGCCTGACGCTCTCAGACCCTGGGCGGCAAAGGCAGTTCATCTCTAAAGCGCCTTTAACTGGAACATATGGGCTGCATTCAAAGACACACTGTAATTAAGTTAATTAAGTTCAAATCTTACTGCTTTCTAAACAAATTTAAGGCCTGAGCAGCAATGCAGGGCATGGTAAACAATAATGCATCATTAAAACAGGGTTGCTGCGTTATAGTTCAGCCATAGCAAACGCTCCACATCCAATTTTGTTATAAGTAACAATAGCCTACGTTTCTCAGTGTCCCCGTGGGAAGAAACATCAAAGCTCACGGAGCAAACATGCTGCCCTCTCCTTTCCTAAAGGAATTCTCGAGCCATTCAACAAATTAACATTCTAAAAGTAATCAGGAAAAATACCTGGAAAGCAAAAAAAATAAAAGCCTTCCTAATTGCACATTAGTTGCTGTAGCCAAGTGCAACTTCCTTTAGCACTGGCAAGTAACATCTTTCRGGCCATTATAGGATCTGGAGAAGGCTGCCAACAGCAGATGTACGTGGCAAAGAATCGATCCAGCCTGCCCAACTTCCCACGGGGACAAYGAGGAACATCTGGTGGTGAAATCCCTAACTAAAAACAACAGCTGCGAGAGCCAGGGGAGAGCAGAGCGAGGGCACAGCYGAAACCAGATCAAGAAGCTTCTCAGGACACTGCTCGTGGCCATGCGACAGACCCCAACGTGCAGAACCACAGCAGGGCCAGGTTTTTTCCCATGAAAAACACCTAGAAGGTCACCAGAAATTGCCAATAAAGGCACCTTATCTCTTGTGCACTCAGAAAACCCGGCTCCCTGAACTATGCAGCACTGCAGCAATATACGTACTTGCCATTATCTGTCTATAAAGAGCTCTTTGCTCCCTAACAGTCTCCCTGTTCAGCTTCCACAGGTTTGGGGAATCACATAAGCTAGGTTTATTTTGATAATATCATGGCTGTAAATCATATGTGATGGGATTGGCCTTCATACATGTCTCACAGGGAGCCATTCAGAATCCAAAATACGCTCCCAACACACGCTCCAGTAAGTATACAATTATTATTYCTGCAAGGATTTGTACTGGTGTTCAATATTGCAGAAATCAGCCTTTTCATCTACCTCCTGTAGCAAACACAGTCTAACTCTGCCATCATTAAAGGTACTGTCGCCTGCCCTTCCTCATTAGCAACTGTGCTGCAAAAAATCCCTCTCTGCTGAAATTCAAGAGAGCTTTGAGGCCTGGCTTCAGTCTGTAGAAGCTCACCCTCTGGTTTTAGGCACAATGCTTTGAATTAGGAAGTATCTTTGATCGTCTGCRGTACCGCAATTTCTTATTTCCACATCTCCAGCTTGCTAATAGGAGCCTCAGTACCTTATGCATGCCAGGTGGTTTCCAAGTTTCCATGAAGATATGGGTCCTATTCTGAAGAGGAGCAAACAGGCTTAAGCAACCTGTCGTTCCAATGAGATTTTATTCTGATAGGACACGCACCATAAAAAGCACCCAGGCAAAAAACGTGTAGGGTATTCTGCTAACGTAAGTGTGCAAATTAATTAGATTTTGCACTTATGCTATATAAACCCTTGTCAATGTTCATATAATCCCCAAAAAATCAAGGGCAGTTATGCCACAGCTGTCTGAAGAGAAATATATTTGCTTGGTAAATATTAATGAACTTAATATTGTGTCTATAGGGAGCAATTATAGTAGGGAACAGAGCAGAGCAGTTAGGCAAGTCGCAAGRAAAGTCAGTCAGGCTAAAACATACAATTTCTGTCGTGCCTTCTGAAAGATTTCCCCGTCATGAGGTTATCATCATACACATCGTATATCAGCATGCAGTCCCAAAAGGAAGACGTTTGTTCAAATGCCCACAGGGAGGAGGTTATCATCTGATAGGTATCAAGTTATAAGATTAAATTCAAGGGATTCAAAGTGTTGTGTGACAAGATTCTTTCATCTTAGGGCAAGGTTTTGTAAATTCACTTCAAAACAGAAAGCAGCAACCAAGTTCCAAGATTTTCTCCATGCACTAAAGAGATATTTGACATGTCCTCTTGCAGAACAACGGGAAACTAAAAAGAATTAATGAAGTTAATCAAATATGCAGTACTTTAGGAATAAAATAGCATTTATACATTAGCATCTCTGCTAAAGGATAAGATTATGAGTATGCAATTAGATGGAGGAGGCTTTTTAACCTTTTGGCTTACAAAGCCCAAAGGGACTTTAAACGAAAGATGGTATTTCCAGCTGAAGAGGCTGGAAGGGACATATAATACCCTTCCTCTCAACACAAAAACATATAATGAGGCTGAAACTTAAATACACAGGCTGTAATAAGCATATGGAAAAGCTGGATGACAAAGGCCTGGAAGGAATGCAGAACCTGAAAAACACTTTCCCACACCTCATCAGATGGGGATCTTTGAAGACGGGCTCCCAAAAGGCAGGACTTTATTGTGGGGGTGAGAAAAGAGAGAGATATACCCGCCCTCTTGGATTTAGTGTCTATAATTGACCGGGGATAAACATGTAGCCACCTGGCCCGGAGGATTTTATTTCAGGTTACAGTATTAAAGTGTATGGCAGCGCATGAGCATGGGGCATTTTGAGTTTAATGACCAGTGCAAAACATATAAGCAGGACTTCTGGTTCAGAAAAGTACCCTATACTAGGGAGAACTGAGGAATGAGGCTGAGTTCCAGGGCTACCCTAATGCACTCCTGAACCAGGATGAAGAAAGAGGGAGAAGCAGAACAACATGGGCCACCCCAGCGTGGTGGTGCACWAAGTACCACCGCATGTCACATTTATGCTCTGCCATGGTGACTTTTAAGTCCACTTTTAAACCTACTTAATTCTGCTGTAATCCTCAACCAATATTTGCCTTCTTAACCGCTGATTATTTTGCACGTTTTCCYGTTATTCATTAGTCTCAAAGGAGATGAGTTCCTTTTTTAATGTAAAAAAGAGAGGCTTACGTAAATGAACCCAATTTAGATGCCTGTAAACACCCACGAGTGCTGCCAGGTTCTCTCAAAAAAAAAATCCAAGCTAACTTCTGCTGTCTTGTGAGAGATTAGAGGAGGAGGAAGGCCTGAGTCTCCGCGGGGGGGTTCTGCAGCYCTTGTTCCCAAACTCTTGCCAAGGGGCACAGTTTTGGAACCTTCATTGCCACTTTCTAAAATGCAGAAATTCATAGCTGATCTTAACAGCAATTTATTTTCCRTTTTGCATTACTCCCATATAAAAGAACAAGACAAATAATTTACCCTGATGTCTTAATAAGTAGGCAATAGCGATTCTTCACCCATGCTCAGTGTTGGATTTAAACAACTTGTTCCATATTAACAACCAAGGAYTGTACTGTGGAAAGCCCTGAGCCATTGTCACTCATTAGTTACCTTGTACCAGTTGGGTCCCTTACAGGGTGACCTGATGTTTGCTGCAGTAAGTGACTTGTCCCTATAATACTGTATTTTGTTATTATTTTCTCCTCACATGCCACTGGCCCATTCATTGGCCAAACTGGAAGCACATGGGCTGTTACTTTTCACTTATTTACTTATTCCTCCACACCTGCATGGCAAGGAATATGCTGGGCCCTTCTGCACTGGGCAGATGTGAGATGCAACCTGAAATTATGGGGATTGCACRCTGAGAACAAAGCACTGAAATAAAGGGACATTCTCATAATATTTTTGGCATGCAATAAAGAATGCAGGGARGGAGCAGAGGGGAATACCTTTTATCATATTCTTTTGAATTTATACTTAAATGTCTTTTGGCACAGATTTCTACAGAAAATAAGCCATCCAAAAACACGGAAACGAGGAGGACAAATCAAAGAAAGAGAGCCAAGTGTCACTCATCAGCCCGAGACACCTTTAGTAACAGGTTTCCAGAGCTGCTCAGTGCCCTGGCACCAGAACTGCCCTCCAGCCGCAAGCAAAGATCCTCCCAGCTCCTGCACTGAAAGAATTAGTGCTCTAAGTCGCCTTATTAGACAGTTGACTACGATCAACATGACGGAGCCCATGCAGAGACCTGCCTTTTATCACTGGTGCCAATTAGCCCTAATGGAGCTACCCAAGCCATTATTTATGTAGGACACTAAGTGTACTATGCGCACATCTTTGCAAACACGTATTGATTGTTTTTCTTCCCTGCATTACTATGCACAGGACACGTGGATTTCCTCGACTATCACAAGGTTTCAGGGAGGGGGCAAAGGGCCGTGGAAGCTGTGCCCTCTCCTGGGGTCACAAGCGACAAGCACGGAGATGGGGCACCCAAGAGGGGCAGCGCGCTCGCCAGCTCTCTCCCGGGGCCCGGCGCTGCGGACGGTGCCGAAGCTCCCCGCGCCAGGCAAGGCAGGAGCAAGGCAGGAGCAAGGCAGGAGCAAGGCAGGAGCAAGGCAGGAGCAAGGCAGGAGCAAGGCAGGAGCAAGGCAGGAGCAGCAAGCGCCACATGCCTTTCCTACGAGCTGAAAAGTGTTTCATTCCCCTCGACTTCAGCGAGATGACAGCGGCATGATGGCTGATTTTCATTTCAATCAGAGCAGCATATGATTACCACCTAATTAGGATGTAGAAATAGAAAGGAGATCATTTTTAACCCACCCGAGAGAACGGTGTTTTGCACGGGGTGGGGGGAAGATTATGTTAATCACACGAAAGCGGCAGAGAAGAGCTACCAAAATAGCCGCCTGCATCTCTACCGGCACCCTTGCTGTCCTTGARGATCTGTCAGGAGCTTCAATACAAACCCGTATTTCGAGAGTTTTATTCCTGAGTAATAAATACACTTTAAAATAAATACATGTCACTGCAGGCCCAAACTTGTCATAAAAGATCTTACCTTAGGCATAAATACATTCTTGTTCAAAATTATACACAGTTTTGTTGACAACTGTAAAACTGTAAGCATGAAAAACTAGTCAGGCAAAAACAAAAGTAAGACTATCTTAGGGGAAGTTGTTTGCATTTGTTCATCTTTTTTTTAGAAAAATATTTGCTTTCATTAATTGAATACTGTCAGCTAGCTCACTGCTCAACTCCTTTTTTAGAATAAATGTAGAGATGCAGTTGCTACGCCTGGGGGAATGTATCTGATGTTACATTAAACTGCATCAGACAACATTTTCCAAGACTCTCTGTCTCCATCTGCATCGCTCGGTGGAGATAAAGACAAGACCTCATCTCAAGATGCCACTTTGTTTAATTGTCTCCGAAGACAGAGGAGCCAAAATTAGGTTGCTGCAACCACCCAAGGGAGGGGGAAACGAAAGGTAAAAACATCAAAGGATATTCCAGCTGGCTAAGACCTATTTAGGTCCACTCAATATCTAAGCCCTGTTTTACTCATCCTGTTCTGCTGGAAACGTGCGAGATCCCGGCCACCAAARACAAGAACAGTACAAGGCTTGCTAGAACCCATGGAGCTAACATCGCAGCCACCTTAGGCAAAACAAGAAAAAGTATCTATCTCTGCAGTAATGGTTCTAATGAGAAAGAATCGGGAACGTGCTCATTTATTTTTCATCTCTGTGCTTTTAATCCGCATCCGTTGTTTCAACGGAACGTACACCGCAGTCCCCCTCTCCTTGTTGTCCTGCTGCGGCGCGTGATAACCCTTGTGAGATGCTGCACGTGAGAAAGAGCGGCGCTTTGAGCTAAGCGTGCTGTTAAATTAAAGYATTTTCTCGAAAAGGTCGCCAGGCTTTTCATGTCAGTGACACAAGGCAAGGCACACACTGAGTATTTTATATTTTTGGCCCTTTTGAGATGCATAGCGTGATCCCAAAGGAAAAGCGACTAAGAATGTTTAGCATTGCATATGTGCAGAGACACCTGCCAAGACACAAAGCCAACCCTTTCTCTTCCCCGCAAAGAAATGCCCCCAAATTAAGGGGTTCCTGTGTCCAGAGGTGTCACATTTCTTCTGTGATGGGATATCAAGTGGCAATACCTCTCACCTGGGCGAGTTATCCCAGAAAGAAACATTCAGGGCTGTTGAAAGAGCTCAACGTGCATTTTTAAATGATTTCCAGTGTACAATTTCCTAGAGGACGGGATCCAAATCTATTTTGTGCTCTGAAGAATTCTATTAAGCCTTTCGAGCACTTTGCGAGACRTGAAAATGCAGTTTGCTAAGGAGATAGCCTAGGTGGTCTGCAGTAAATTAACCTGGTACTGCTGACTACTGCCATTCTCCGAGCCTGCTCCAAGGGATTTCTATGGGAACAATACAACACCATTTACCACTTTCTAAACTAGATTTGCCCTCTGGCTGCAAGTCAGCAGACCTCGGTGTAAAGCACGACCGGAAATTAGTTCGACTACGAGCTGCATTTCAAGAGCAGCACACTGCTGCCCGTTACATCCAACTAAGTACAACCCAGCACTTACCACACTGTTGTTTTCCCTGGCGAAGTTGGTGTGGTTAAGTTTTAGGCAGCTACRCTATGGTGCTTGGTGCCCTGCCTGGATGGCATTTAGCAGTTCAGTAAATTACAGTAGATCTATGTGTTGCTTTGTACCAATTAACCTCCGAAAGGAGCTAACTCCATTTGCATGGTAATGAGACATTCATCTGAGAGGCTGGAAGTTAAGCTTGCTAATAAGTTTTTATGCAAACACCTAAGGGGTCAAGCACAACAATGGGCTTGGGTAGGAAAACCTTTTATTAAATGCAAATCACTTCTGTTGTAAACACTATAACAGAGAACTTCATAAAGCTCTAACACCACTTGCAAGAACGGGGTCATGTAGGCTATATTTTCAGGCCCCTGTGTTGACGAAGGAAYGCAGACACTGATTTATTTATATTTTGAATTAATAGTGGCTTGGATAAAATCTTCATTATAGCATCAAAAGGTAGATGAAGGTAGCGAGGAGAAAACAATACTGCCTTATCTTTCACAGATTGGTCACAGTTTCCTGGGATGCAGGGAGAGAGATAAGGCGCCGTGGCTGTGGAGCGCAACAAAAGACTTACAGAATTTGTCAGATACCCATCTTATTCACCTACCAGGYTTTACTGAGCATATTGTTACGCAGGCGCAATTCCTAGCGAGCAGCCCGGGATTTTGGCTCTTATCCTGCACTGAGGCTTTGTGCGTGCTCAGAGGTTCACAGCCCGCACTCGGAGAGTCAGAGGTTTTCCTTAGGAAAACTGGCACCAGATCATGTCAAGTGGACAAGCGGCTGTCAAACACCTTTGGGACCAAAGGTGCAGCACGTGGCTCCTGCAAACACACTGGGTCCAAAAGAGGCATGATTCCTCAGCTAAAGAGCAGGCACTGGCAGGGCAGTGCTGCAGCTTAGAGGTAACAGCAGCGAGACACGGGCAACCCTCCCAAAGGCAGCTCTCCTGCTACTAAGGGTMTTGCTCCAGGCKTTGACAYGGGCACTTACATATCCAGTGGGTTYGGTGGGAGTCACTCTATCTTTCTGACAGAAATTGTTAGGAAGGGCTATATAACATGGGTACCTGCAGTATGAGCTGCTATTGACACAGAAAGTCCCTTTTGTTTCTGTAGCAGTACGATGAGCTGAGTTTGGGGAAAGCTCTGGGTGATGTGCAGCATCCCTTCTTAACATCCCAAACCAAACCCAAGAGAATAAATATAAATGGATCAGTCACACTTGGCGTAGAGCCATCAAGTCATTTAGGACAGCCAAATCATGCTCACCTGGTCGCCCCCATTAAAGAACAGCATCCCAACCAGGGCACACTTCTTGATGAACGCTTTGCTAAGCTAAGTTACTGCTATCTTCAATAGCATTTGTACAGATTTTTATTCTATACATCCATGACAGGTAAACATACTAGTATGCCATGTACGAAGCTCATCAGCAAATTGTGAAAAAGCTTTACAAACAGAAAGCACTGTTTGAAAAGGACTTTTATTTTTTTTTTTTCTTTCTTGAACAAAATTAAGGCTGTCTATGAAATTATTTCTACACAGTGACACCCAGTGATGTCAAAGCTGTGGRTAACTTCACACTCAAAGCACATCTTGAGTGAAACCTACCGCTCCACTTCCTGTTCAAAAAGTGACCAAAGCCCTTGGGGATTATTTCTTAATTGTTATATTTACTGACTTGTAGCATTTGTAACAACTTGGAACTTGTAAGGCATCGCATGCCTTAAAGTGCATCAAACCTGACTTAGTGAGTTTTCGACCAAGGGTGTTGGGAAACCCCATGAGCTTAAACACACACACACACACACACAAAATTATGATAAAAGTTCAATATAGCAATTTTTAACAGTTGTTTTGTGGTCACAAAGTATTTTCAGACAAAAATGTTTCACAAACATAGCAAGCTACACCTGCTTCCTTAGAAAGTGTTCAGATGAGACTGGAGTTTGTAGAAGGTGAGCGAGGAAGTTTGGAGCTTGGCAGCCAAGAAAGCTGAGACTTGAAAGAAAGTATTTTACAGAAGTGGGAAAGGAGGAATGGAGCATATTCAGCGTTAATAATTTAGCCTACTCAGTGCAGAGCATAAATACAATGACATCTGGCAAACGCAGATTGAAATATATTCCTGTTCCAAAGTGCTTATAACTCAGACAAAATTCAAGATGATACATAATAAAGGCTGTGAATTTAACCACTGCCTGGTACACTCTGGTAACCATTTCTCCTTCCAGTACAGACTTGGGGACTTTTGAGAACAAGAGGAAAAATGTATCTAAAGTCTAAAGAGGAAACCAGAAAAGTGTCAAACTATAGTGTTAATGAAGACTGTCCAGSCGAAACTCTTACTTTGCTCTAATTCACAGGAAATTATGAAGAGTTCRGTACTATGCAGAGTCACTGTCCAAAGAGGTGTGCTCCTTACCATAGTTTTTGGAACTCTGGTTCAAAAATCTCAACTCACAATTCAACGCAGCGTTTCCTCCCAATTCAATTCAGTTCAATTAAAATAAGTATATAAATAAAGGCAATACCCTTGCTAAATTCATACCTATACATATCAGATTCTTCCTGGGGGAAAAAAATACCCAAAACAAACTGCAAAAGAAAAATTACTACTAATTATGCTTCTGGATCCAGCAGCGCCTCTCCACTGGATGCTTTGTTGAATTTTTTCACACAAAAATACTCAGCCACTCYAGTTGTGTCCTGGCTGTCATTATAAGGAAACTGGCGTATCTTCAGTTTAAGACATCATGATTATTTTATTTGCTCTGTCACTTCTTGGCTGCTTTTCTCCAATTCAACACTATGAGCACATTCTAACAGTCTGCTAAGAACTAAAAAAAGAGAAAGACAGAAAGTGGAAACCAGGGTACGGAGATCATCTGTTGAACGCATTTTGTCATGTAAAAATAATCACCCATCACACTGTCACTGGAAGAAGACCCGTCTTATTAAAGATTCACGGTTATATCAGATTTTAGCAAGTGTTCCAGAGGAAAAACACACTAAACTGCCAGCAAACCAAAAATTAATGAAGACAAAAAAATACTGTCATCATATAGCTCCTAACTGCAAAGCGACCTCTGGAAAATCATTGACCCTGGTGGCTGCTTCCACTGACAASTACTATACACGTTTCCTTTCCGGGAACATCCTCATTATTACAYGAAAACTCAGACGCTCAGAAGCAGTTTCAGAAAGAGAATAGCCTTTTACTTGCCAGGAAAGATTACAATGCACAGGAAATGCATGGTATGCCTTCAAACAAAGGGTTTTCCCTTTAACTCCCATACAGCTTTTAAATATAGCAATCTCCTCCCCTCMAGCTATATTGTCCTGACCTGATTTCATCTGTTTTAGTATAAAYTTGCACTTCAAGGATCAAGTCTATGTTTACTCTTTTCACAGTTGTCGAGTCAAAGACCATAATCTTAAACAGTTTGGGAAAAGGGAAATACATATTTTATTCCATACCTCATTATGATTCTTCCTCAACCATTCCTTGATAGTGTTAAGGGCAATGACAGCTGCAGGCTCATTGGGAAAACCTAAAAACAGAAGAAATTGGAAAGGATAGATAAATATAAGGCACATATTTCATATACAGATGAGAGAAGGTCCTCTTTTTTTGTAGCTGTAGTTTGGGAAATTGGTCATTCCTTTACTTTTCCAACTTGCATTAGGTTTTAAGTGCCTTTTTTTTTTTTAATGGAAATTATTTTTTCAACTCTAGGAAAGGCTCCTAACAAACACATAGTTACACACGTGTCATACCAAGCAGGCAACGCTATAACACACACAACACAGTAACAAATACTGGGCTTACATTTCATAGCATACAATAAAAAATCAGATGTCTCTTAAGGGATAAGGCCTTTCTTTAATCCCTYTGTCAGCCAAACTACACAAAACGATGAACCCAGTGCTGTAGGTCTCATAAGGGTAGAAATAATATTTCTATTTGATTTAGAAAACAATTTATGACCTAAAACATAATGAAGAACCTCAGAGATTAAAGAATTTGTGAAGCAGAAGAGTACAAATTTAAGGCCTGATATCCCATGATATACTAGAGACAGTAACTCCCCCCAGCACTAAACAGTATCAAAAATCTTTCCAGGGATASAGGCTTTCTGCTTTGATGCTCTCTATCTATCAGATCTAAAGATGCTTTCATTACTTAGGCAGTCTTAATTTAATTTTACTTTAAATTCCTAACTGGATGGCAGCAAATCACTTCTGTGAGGACTTAAAAATAAAAACCCCATAAGCTGCACGAATAGCCCTCAGTAGGTCAGATTAATTGAGCAGCCTTTGAAGAGGTGGAGCTGCCGGCAGCGTGCACATGCGAGCACTGAGGCTCTGTCCTGCAATCTAGTGGGCACCTGCAGACACAGCCATGTTTGTTTTACCTCTTTACGTAATTCATCACTCTCCCACCACCAGCTAAAAGGCAGATCCTGCAAAAATCCGGCCATGTGTCCAGTTTTTTCAGTCCGGTGCGTTATCGTCCATACCTGCACTCTGACCTTCACGCTTTGTGCAACTTGTGYATAGCTAGAATAGTGAATATATCCACAAACAAGCAAAATCTCACAATCCTCCTCTTTTTTTTATTTTTTTTTCCGCAGGTCCAAGATGGAAAAATCAGCAAAGATCCTCCGGCTGTTACTGTGGATACTTCCACTGCTGCAGGGAACACGCGTTCTTATGACATTTAATAACGACGCTGATATTATCCAAGCATATGTCTTACGCCACAAACTAATGAACGCTAACAGAACCCAAAGCCAGACTGCCTGAAAGCCTCGTTTTGCTCATATAATGTAACAGACCTCTAAGCAGACCATCTGCTCAAATTAATTACATCCTATCGAACAAACCAGGGCTTCAGAACACGGTAATTCCCCTACCCAGAGCCTGGKAGGGCTGCCTGGACACGCAGGGAACACCATGCAGAGGGAGAAATCAGTATTTCAAGTACACGATAGGCCGCTGTTTATGCACAGAATGGCTTAATAGCACAAGAGAAATTCCCCCTCCAGCAAGATTCACTTTCCAGGCTTGTTTTTCCCTCCCTGTAGCAGGGTACCTGCCCAAAGCTGTGATAAAACACAGGCAATTTTATAGAATCATAAATCTCTGAATAAACCGTACATTATTTGGAAAGCTACTGCTATATTAACCCATCTTGAAACAGCAGCTTTGCTACAAACCTGGGGCTCAGTAACACACACAGAATAACCATGCTGCTGGAGAAATGGCTGGGCAACCAAAATTAAAAGAAAAAAAAAAAATTGAATTCCGTGTATGATTTYGGAAAATATAACCTACAGAAGCAAAGAAACAACAATAAAACAAAAACCTAATTGCTGCTTCGCACACATTGCTGCTAATTGCCACAGGTACCAGTGTATTAGCGTGGCAACCGMCAAGCTAAGATATCTCCTCTCCTCCTCTTCTTGTACACAGTTGTTAACAAAATCACTCAGAGGAAAGACTACGTCCCCACACACCCCACCAGAAAATCCCATGCTCTATCTACATCAGCCTTTTATTGCTTCTCTAGGTCCTCACGCAGGCATTCTGCATCATGACAGCCTGTGAAAGGTTTAGAAGGTCTTCAAGCTTCTGTATCCATTTCAAGGACTTCTCCCTCCTTATGCCTGGAAGTTGTAACACTGACCTGAGAAACAGCTTGTGAAACACGTGGAATGCCATGCAAGTTGGTGCAAATGCCATCGTCACGACTTCCCAGAGAAGAGAGAGTAAGATCTTGAGGAGAACTAAGATGATGATAGCAGCTATGGACATAAACACGTTGGAGTTCCCTTAAAATTTCCTATTATTCTGTCAAAAGCAACTTTGTAAGAACAAAGTGTATCTGTTTCTCTAGTATATCAAAAATAGGTGATGAACTCCCTATTGTCAGATACTCTAGAGGAAATGTTTAGCCATTTATGCTTTGGAGATTYAGTAGAGCAACTTTCACACTATCATGAATGCCTATTACTGTACACCTAACTTGTCTGTGCAGTATTTAGAATATGTAGACCATAAGTTGTCCAAAAATAAAAGCATAACAAGACTTTATGAAATAAAATATAAATCTATTTAAGAGACTCTCAAATTGCACAGCAATGGTGGTAGCTTTATTATTCTCTTTTATTCTGCTCAATGAATGTAGCACCTTATTAAAAACGTCCAGCTTCTCATCAGGTAATGCCACCTCCCCATGAAAAGTCCATTAGCAAAACACAAGTACTATATAATCAACCTCTAATATGACAGAGCTGAGGATGATGGCAGCAGATTATTTCTACCTCGATATAATACTAACAGGCAAATGTCAATCTCCCAAATCACTTCAGTAGCTGCAGGGGTAAATGTTATAATTTGTCAGTTTAACTGAGATGTTTAACGTTTTCTAAATCAACTCATTCTAGAAAAAAAARGATCTGCATCACTTGCTGTTAATACAACCTAAATGCTGGATGGGTTTTTATTCATTTCAGACTATTCCTTTCTCTAAATGGCTCATCACAAATGTAATATACTTATTTGGCAGTTTTGATGGCTTCATTTCAAAGCAAATCATGAAAAAATAAAAATTAAATAAAAATAAAGCAAGCACACAGCCACACAAAGACTGGTTATGAGTTTCTCATACTTTCTCAGAAAAATATCTGGCATGTTTATGCACACACTAAAATGTGCGAGTTCCTCGACTGGTCCTACGCTCTCAAATCAAACCTGATTCCCCCTGTTGAACAAATCTTACTGTCAAAAAGGAGCAGCTCCTACTTACTGAGTTTATATACTTGTCAGTGATAGTTAATAGTGTGTATAAAGGAAGCTCCTCTAACAGTAGCTCTACAGGCATATTTTGACATTGTGTGGAAGTGCAGAGAAGGCCCCTCTGAAGTCACTACGACAGGGTACTTGCACCATGCATCAAGCGCTTGGTATGTGCAAATCAGCAGCAGCAGATGGTGTGGAAAACAGAAGGCTTTATTGTTTAAAACAAAAGAAAAAAAACCCACTAAAGGCACTTACATGCGATGAAACCCAATTATTACTACAGGGATAAAGATGCTTCCTGAATTGCAATAGGTAYGTGAAAAGCTGAGCTTCGCTAGGGCCGCGTGGTGAAGCCCAGCTCCTGAGGACACAGTAATGTTAACACCTCCCGCTGCATCACGGCGTAAAAGGCGACGAACGGGACACAAGCCCAGCACGCCTGAGGTGGCGTTACTGCACGCGTTCACTTGTCCTTCCGCTGTGAAACGAGCAGGAGTCTAATCCCGCAACCGATCCCATATAATCATCTTGTCAAAGACGTATTTTRGTAGTCACAACGGATTCACTGACGGTGGGCTGATTGCCATTAGCACGGTAAATCCACCCTTTCCAGAAGCAGAGATGTTAGCACCCTACCAATCAGCTGCAGCTATGCTATCACCAGCTTTTWCTTCTTTATAACGTGATGATCACGAGGTGATTTGATTGATAAACAAGCTGACAAGTTGCTAGCTTGCTAATTTTTCTGGATAGTCTCAACTTGAAAAGGAGGTGCTTTCTTTTGGATTGTCTGCCTTGAAGGCTAAAGAGACATGAGTCTTCTACTCCATAATCTACCTTGCTGCACTGAACTCATTCAGCCAAAGAAACTCCATTTGCTGCCTACTTGCAAGTAACCTGCACAAGGATAGTGAAATTAAATATTGTGAAAAGACAGTAACCTTTTTGTTACCCTAGTTACCCCAAAGAAAAAAGAGCTGCACCTATTCACTGTATCCATTATAGACTGTGTTAGAGCAGTAATTAATTAGCATGCACAGAAAATGTCAAAAGGAAAATGAGAAATTCTCAAAATGCATAAGCAAAACATTCTTCTGAAGAAATCATTATGTGTCTCAGTTGCTCCCAAGCAAGAACCCTGCCTTTTCATTTCCCATGAGTGAAAAAATTCAGCAGCAACAGAAAAACAAATGCRGCTCCTGAAGAACCATTGCCAAATGTACTCAAGCACTAACATGATAAAAAGGCAGCTCACAGAAGTTAAGTTAATAGAGCCCCCCAAGCATCCATCTAGAAACTAATTCACAAAACAGCATATTTCAGCACAACGACACCAAGCCAGGGAAATAAACGATAGCGGGTCCTTCTGCATTTACAGAACGAGCAGGAGGAGCCCTCTCCTTCGTCCACAATCCCGCTGCTTTCCCCACCGTGTGGGCTGCGAGTCTGGACGCAGCCGAGGGCTTCAGCCGGAGAGAGGTCAGTCACAAGCAAGTGGACACGTTTCAAGCACCGTACCACGCTTCTACACTGATACCCTTAGGAAAATAATTGTCATACGACCCAGTTAAAAGTGCCAGCTGAATACATGCATATACAGGTATAATTATTTAGGTCATTTGAGCCAACGGAGAGGTGGGTGCTAACAAGTCTTATGATTCCACTAAAGGAAAACTCCAGTTTAAGTTTACTAAGCTGTTTGATTTTTTGATTTTTGTCACTACTGGAAAAGAAAGCCCTTCATGGAAAAGATGTTTAACAAGTGAGCTGCTCAAGAGAAAGGCAGCGTCCCTTCAAGTCCTTAGAGAGWCCTGACTCACACCTGACATCACACTGGGATTCTACAGGAGAYAATTGGTTTTTCTACAGCAGTTAGTACTTTTTTATCAGAAGTCAAGATTTTGGTGTGATCCCTCTTTCAGCCCTTATGGAGAGCTTGCTTGTAGGGAGAGCATAGCATGGACAGATCAGATTTCTTCCAGGCTCCTATAAAAATATAGCGAGCAAGACTTGGAGACAACCTGGAAAGCAAATTGCYTCAGAGCTGGGCTGTTCCCTGCGTTACGTAATGGATACTGTTGGTCTGAGTATTTTGAAATGCTCATGTAAATTTTGCAATGCCCAAGTAAAACATAGAGGGGGAACAGCAGAGAGATCTGACCAGAGTACTGACAAAGGAAGACCTCCTACCCCAGCAATTAGCATCCTCATATGTCAAAAGAAAGTATATCCACTGCAAATGCAAGTGAAATCAGCTAGTTACGTAAATATGAAAGCTGCCTATGAGACTGTATATGCAATGTTTGTGTAACTTACGTGCTGCCACTTAGACACACACATACAGCTCTTTATGAGTTCAAGTACATCATTCTTCYTAAACCATACTCTAGACCATATCCAGAATTGCTATTCCAGAAGTGAGGACATTATAGAGACACGTTACTTGGAAGAGCTTATAACATTTTCAYGAGCTCCTCAATGCAGAATACTTCAACTGCCCACCCATATATAGCAAGCAAGTCGTTTCTTAGGGGTGCAATATACTACAGCAGAAATAATTTGAAAACAAATTTGAAACAAAGCACTGGACAACTGTGAGATCTCCCATCCATCATACACTGGGTTGAACAGCACAGCCTGCTTGCAGTTAGAATTCAAACAAAGTTAAACATCTATTTCCATGCCGAAGCATCCGGGGGGGATGCTCTTTAGTAAGAGCAGCGAAAGACTGTGCAACCCTGCAAACCGCAGCGCCCAGCTCCCTTCACAGCTGCACCTTGCAAGCAGCTGCAAACGCCAACTGAAGGCTTGCATGCAGTCGAGCTACTCCCCCTCCTTGGTGGAGGTCCTGAGGTCTAGTAAGGCGTCTGCACCGGAGGGCAGCGAGGTTGATCCCCACTGCACTGAGGTGCAGCAGCAGATGGGGAAAAGGAGGAAAGAGAAGAGCTGCACTGGTTGCAGGGTGGGCTTGGTGGAAGAGGGTGGCTTGGGCAAAGACACCCGAGACAGATGAGRCACGTGAGGACTTGAGGATGCAGCTGTGTATAGGAGACATGATGCGCTCCCATCACAAAGGGAGAGGAGCTGATGGCATGAAGAGCCTGARAAACTTCAATAGAACAAAGCACACTCAGGCGATGGGCAAAAGAACAGGCAAGGGCTGCTGGTCCAGCTCTGTCCCTTGAACCACTTCCACCACGCTCAATTGCTCTGAGGGATGCAACCCAAAGACCCAGCTGGATTATCTAAAACCAACAAAGCACTTGGAGAAGGCCACGTACACAAAAGAACACACAAAACAATGCTATTCGTTCTGAAGCACAGTTCTTATCTCCTCTCTGAAGGGAATCAAACACTTCCTAAGAGCACATAAGGAAAATCAGCTGGAAACACATATCCTCAGTTCCTTGTGAGAAAGAGGAAAATAAAGATATTATTKTATCTTTTTTTATTATTATTACTTTTTAATCTTTTATCCTCTAAAGATTCATAAGGAAAAAAAAGTTATAGGGCTGGTTGAGTGAAAAAGCAAGATCCTGTGTGAGGCATATTTCATCTACTTAGTTTACTCTATTTAACAAATACATTATCGATTCTTGGCTAGTGTATGTTATTCAGACTGTGGATTTCTCTTCCATTCTTGCCTCGGGCAGTGATAAACTGTGCTAACGGGTCACACAGACCAGCAGCTATTGCATTCAGGAGACCGACAACAACTGAAAAACCAAAATATTTCCAGAGAATCAGGAGTTCAAAAATGCCATTACATTTTGGATGCAAAGACAGATGAGTTCATTTTAGATTTGAAACTTAATGACTACTATTTTTTACCATACATTAGGATACTCCAACCCTCATGATGTGAATKCTGCTAAAGCAAGTGCTTGTGCAGGTCGCCTGATTTGACACAACACTGCACTATCTCAACATTTTCTACATTAAATTTTTACGAGGAAGCATTTTTTTCTCCATGCTGAGATGGGGCATCATTTCTGTAGAAATCATTTGGTTATTAGCAAGAGATGAGTTCCATGTGAAAATACAGAGTGTCCTTTTTGTCCAGAAGGGTTTACAAGCACCWTATTTGCTTTTATGTTACTATGTCGCCATAATCAGATTATTTTTTAATATAATTATTTATTATTTTGTATTTTACTTCATTCTAGGCTGTACTGCAGCAACTCTGTGAAGTGGAAGAAAAAGTACACAGAAACTGCTGGCAAGTTTTTTTTTTCTGATCCTGATCCCTTAGAGCACAACATTATGCACAAAAAGAGAAATGCAATTAGAAAGAGTTTTAGGGATTAGATTAACTGATTTGAAGCACAGATAAGGATAACTTATGATTTAAAACTTTGATCTAACAACCGTGTTTGTGAGCACCTGTGCATCTTGCATTTCCTGAGCTCTTAACCTCACGACCACTGCAGAATTAGAGCATCGATGACTAACAAGCAAAATACCAAACTTATCTTTTGGAAAATCCTGATTGATTCTTGTATATACCCCTTTTTTAACACCTCCTTACAGAAACACCTCTTTCAACTGAGAAGTCAAGACCTAGCAACATCTGCCTTTTAAACCAAGTGACAGTAGGTGATCAATAACATATCCTAGATCTCACCAGGATCTTCCTCCTTTTAAAAGATCACAGCATTAGTTGWCAACAAGTATTTTTTTTCTAATATGATTTCTGCTAACATCCCTAATCTGCATTTCACTCACAATTAGTCATTTTCTGAATCTTGCATACTTCAATCAAAAAGGAAATTAAATAACTAGTTAATGACACTTTCAATTCCACAAAATCAAATCCTATTTAGTCTTGATATGAACTTTAGTTCTTATTAGCACTTTTCTCAGCATTTTCAGCATGTACTCTGAAGAACTGTCAGTGTGGGGTTTTTTGGGGGGAGTTCATTACGCAAGCAAATGAGTTTTGATTTAGCAGACACTAGAAATTACTAGTATTCAGAAATGTTTAACAAATGTCAYCATTTCTGGTTAGCCCAATGTTGGCATACCTGGCCTTTAAACAATATGTTTCATTTCGTAAAAGGCCACTCTTCAGAAAACAGGACTGGATCTCTACGCTCTTTGGAATAATATTCAAACCAGTATAGGAGAAGGATAAATCCCAATACAAATCACAGCRCGTTTAGTCAGAAAGGATGCCCACAGCTGACAAGAAGGAACCTAAGCTATGGCTGGTTTGATCAAGATGTGAAGGACACGCATGACTAAGAGATGTCTTTCGTCCAACAACTCAGCACAAATAAGCAGCTCATCTGGACAGTTTAAACATAAATCTCTCACCACCTGTCACACAAGTGGGCTTAGAAGACCTGTACTTAAAAAAACCTGGCATTTCCAAGTGGAGCCTTTAGGAGAAAATCGACCTCCAACCTCAATTTCCTCATTATGTGGCCATGTGGCAGCAAAAAAAAAAAATGGTGTTTTATTCCTGAACTTTATTAAATCTATCTTGTGTATACGCTCAGCATGAGCTGACCCTCAGAAGGCCTCAGGAAAGCTCTTGCTTCCAGCYAGATATCCACATTTTGCACCACAGTCGTATACACCTAATCCTCTCAGAAATACCAAATCCCAGGTGGATTACTGAGAAGCATATGGAAAAGCATTTAAACTTAGTGGATGGAGAAGGATCATTGATTATTGAGCAATGAAACAAAATAAGAGGAAAAAAAGAGAGACAGAGTTATCTTTTAGCAGGGGAAGTATAAAACAAAGGTGGGTCAGTTCAAAAGAGCTTTTTATATAACCAGGACAGAAGGCAAGCATTAGGAGCAAACTTACTGACCGGCTTTAAATAAAATAACTTCCATTAGTTTTATTGGGTCAAAGGGTCCTCTCCTTGCATGCAACTACATCCAAGGTAGCTTGTGCTAATGTAACACTTGCACATCTCCAGTCTATGAAGAACACTGGGCTAATGTTGAGCTGGGCCTGGATTATTTCAGTCTAGATCAGAACCAGCCAGACAGATTTTGACTTGATGAAAACTTAGTATAAAAATAAAACTGCAAAGAGGAAGGAAAATTACCAGGGCTATATGTGATGGTATCTAGAGAGGTCAGGGGGATTCAGGCAGATAATAAGATAATAAAGAAAGCCAAAGAAACAGAGCTTTTACACTATTCCATGCAGGAGGTAACCTTGGAGGTAAGAAAGAGCTAGTAGCTGCTCTACATCTTAAAATTAAAGAACTGAAAGGAAGAAAGTAGAACCCACACATTTCACAAACTCTCCTGACTACAGTGATAATAAGATGGCAAAGAACATATCTCAATGAAAATAAAATTTCATAATAGTTCATGGTCTCTGATTAAGTTTTTGCTCTCTGCTATACACTTATCTGCCAAAAATACACTCAGTATTATATTTTTCTCCTAGCAGAACATATAATTTCCAAGATTGCAAATTGAAGTCATAATAAAAGGAGGGCTTTAAACTAGAGCAAGAAGGGGGAAGGGACGTGTCACATGGAGAGGGCAATCAATATCACACAGCCAAAGTCAATGGGCATCCAGCGGGAGTATGGTAGTGGGGAAATGCAGATAGGACGTGATTATAGAGGGTCCTCGTYCRCYCCTCCTGGGGMACCTGCAGGYTYGATTRCCTCCCTGAAATGCCTGTACACCAGTGCACAAAGCATGGGGAAWAAGCAGGACGAACTGGAGATCTGTGTGCGGTCCCAGCATCACGATATCCACAGGAATCACAGAAACGTGGTGGGACAGCTCACACAACTGCAGTGCTGTCATGGAAGGCTACGTGCTCTTTAGGAAGGACAGGCTGGGAAGGCGAGGGGGTGGAGTTGCCCTGTATGTGAGAGAGCAACTGGAATGCATGGAGCTCAACCTGGGGGYGGAKGATGAGCGAGTTGARAGCCTCTGGGTGAGGGTTAAAGGGCAGGTTGATGTGGGAGACCCTGTGGTGGGTGTCTGCTACAGGCCACCTGACCAGGATGAGGAAGCTGATGAGGCCTTCTACAGAGAAACAACTTTAGCCTCTTCAGAGACCTCCTTGAAACGATCCCAYGGGCTAGGGCTCTAGAAGGAAGAGGGGCCCAAGAGCTGGTTGGTKTTCAAGTGGCACTTCCTCCATGCCCAGCAACAGTRYATMCCCCTGTGTAAGAAGTCAGGCAGAGGGGGCAGGAGACCTGCGTGGATGAATAAGGAGYTTGTGGCAATGCTCAGGCAGAAGGATTAGGAATTGGCTGGATGGCAGGGCTCAGAGGGAGGTGATCAGTGCTGCAAACTCTAGTTGGAGGCCTGTGGTTAGCGGTGTCCCCCAGGGGTCAGTCCTCAATCCAGTCCTGTTCAACTTATTCAT
>PTEX01000132.1:516557-556100 GCA_003342815.1 Eudromia elegans | reverse complement strand
CAACAACAGGATTTGGAAGAATTTACTTTACTAAAAGAGCAGGAAGGGGAAAAAAAAAAAAAAAAAAAAAAAGGTAAGAGGAGCAATCTCACCCACTTATGTAAACTGTTTCAAAATCGGTTAGAAAACCATTTGAAGAAAGAGCAACTATGAAGTCTTAACCCAAAGGTGGAAATGATGCATGTGTGAGTTTCTGGGATGTTTCTTGTGCTGAAATGCTAATGTTACTCTTGCTTCCTAKCAGTTCCCATGGGACTCCACATACACCTTTTTTGTGTTCCGTATATTTAAAACACGGGGAAACACCTCCTAGTACACACCAGAAATAATGGATGGCTCCAAACAGTAGAGGTGCTTTTGAAAATGAGTCCATGAGAAAACACTCTAATTTTAACAAAGTAGAAGAGRGAAAGGTCATCTTCTAAATCCAGTTGTAACATGGGAAGATGTTACTGCCTCAGGGAGCTCATCTCTGTCTCCGAGGGGTTCCTCCTTACTCAGATTTGCTGGCGTGAGATGCCTCCACAAACATCTCTGAAATCAAGAGATATAACTAGCTTCAACAGCGTCAATCTTGTTTTTTATTTATTTTTGTTTTCCCAGCCATACTCCTTGGGATTGAACTGGATTTATGAGGGTTGTTATCACATGTGGARTACATGGAATACCAGACCTAGGGATACTGTTACTCCTGTCCAGGGCCTGGCAGCCGCAGGAAGGTGCTGGGAGCTGGTGAAGTTAGGGCATGGACAGGAAAGTCTGGGTGCAATTATAGACAGATAATTCAGGATTACATTAAGTGCATGATTACCTCCAAGTGTTTAGTAAACTGATATTTAGATTTATCGTSAAGGAGCAGGAAGAGAGTTTCATCAGAAGTTTCAACATTTGACGAGAAGAGCATTATAATTTAAAGATTCACAGACATTAATGCACTTAGTAGGCCATGCCAAAAAACAAGCAATAAATACTGAGGAGTAATCTAAAAAGCGGGCATCATGCACTAAAAGTTTCAAAATAAAGACTGCACATGAAATTCAGATAGACCTGTTTTGCTTAATACGTAGAAACCAATGAAATATGTTGACAGTAAGAGTCATAAAACAAATAATAAAAAATAAGTAGATGAGGAAAAAGAAGTGTAAAGGCAAGAGAAAATTTAAGACATCACTAATGACAAAACGTAGAGTCAAGGCTGAGCTATATTCAACGTGCAAATATCAAGATGACTTCTTCCTAATGAGAAGCCTTAGGTAGCATGATATTTTAATAATTGGCGGAAATTATCTATGAAACAAGTATAATTTCATTATACAGATAACTGTATTCTTTTAGTTAGATAATTTCTTGAAATCATAGGTAATTCATATTATATCTGTGCATGTATAAACACATATAGACTTCTAAACTACATGTCTATGTTTTCATTGACATAATTGCTGATATAGAAACATTTCTATCTATTTCTSCTCAAAAAGTGCTTAACTGGTTTAAGGTCAGCATAAATGTCATGTAATCAACAGAGGAAACTTACTGGGAGGTCAACCACCACCAGGAGAAACATTGAAAGACAAGAGATAAGCCAARAAAGGCTTCTTTACCATCAAATGCTTGAAATTCCAAAACTAAAACATCACTGACCTTAATGAGACACTTTGAGCAGTCTGTGATTATTTTAGAAATTCATTAGTAGAGTAGTTGCATGCTATCACATCACTTGTGCAGCTTCGGAAAACATTAATTGAAAACATATATTGCAAGATTATAAAATCTACCTACAAATTAAAATATACAATGTATAAATTAAACAGCCAGAGATTCCCATTCTTTATCCCTGTCTGCCATTCCTTGGTTGCTGAGGATGATAAATTCAATTGTTGCTTCTGACTACCTATACTCAATAAAACAGTGACAACTCCCTAATGAGGCCGTGCAAGAGCTACATGGGTAAGAGGTTCCACCACCTGCAGCCGTCGTAAGGAGTGACACAGAGGCATCACCAAAATGTGCTCTCGCTTCCTGCATCTCTAAGTTGAGACTACCAGACATCACAAGAAAATATTCCTGCTGTAGAAAATAAAACATTRTAACATGTGAAGCAAAATAAAATAGAAGTTACCTAGAGCATYGGCTAGCTATTAGTAAACATCTAAGCAGCACTTTTTTACTCTTGTTGTATTTAGTACTACAGAGAATGCAGCAACCTTTTTCTTGCTTACTTTGGGACTTGGGCTGTATTTTTCTAGAACAAACAAAAMCTACCTTTTAATTAGGCAATGCCTCTTTAGGAGCTGAATTCTTCTTTTTCCTCCTTCCTACAGGCAAAAAAAAMCCCCAAAACAGAAGACTATAATCAACAAGCAAATACAGCTCAAAATGTTGTTGGCCTTACAGCGGTAATGTTGCTAATAGTGCTCAGTTAAACAGCATTCTGGACTTGTAATGGTCTCCTATATTATGTTTACTAGCTGCGACAAAAAGAATGGTTAAAACCTATCAGTGGCATAATGATAGCACCTATTATGGACACAAGCGTAACTACCTTACAGTAATTAAAGGCATAAGAAAATGATTAATGTTCTGAAGCCATAAAACTGCATCAGTTGAAAAGCCATTATGCCTGCACTGYCTACAGCTCACAGCCTACACGGGGCAATTTGCACGGCAATGCATCCTGCATTAAACTGATGCTCGTTCCTTCCAGCTCTGGGTAATGAACTGGTACATAAAGCTTCAGCTACACACTAGACACTGGTCARTGCTGAAACAGTTGATTAAATATTATCTTAAAAATCATGCTGTCTTCTTCTAGGCTAGGTTCTAGATGTTCCTTTCATGTATTTTTTCCTCGCCCAAATACTCAACTGTTTATGTTGTCATCTTCAATTTAGAAATATTGTTTTGATCACAAAAATAGAAAAAAGGGAAAATGGATCCAGGAAACATACTACCAGCTGTCAGCTGGAGCAACATGCTAACATGTATATTTGACCATGTTTAGCTCAAGGACCACTGAATCTGTTCACGCAAGACCACGTAACACCATTCACACTGAACAGGACCTTCCTCTATGAGCAATCAGCTGAGACCAGCAAGTACTCAGTTTGACCAAGCAAACMTGAATTTGGCTTTTAACAGAAGAGCAGTCATGACTTGTGATGAGAGATATTATTTTCAGCATGGRATATTTCCAGCCCTTTCAAAATGAATCTTTAATATTCTTATTCTAAAGAAGAAAGAAAACAGAAGGGGACAGAAAGTCTACCAGTGCCATAGCATCACATAYAGTAAATTATTACCCTATAAATAGTGTTGTACATTACTTCTGTTAGAGGGCTCTTTCAAATCTCAGGGAGCAGGAGAAAGAAAAGAAAAAAAAAGTGATTTGCTGCATTGTCCAAAACTAAATTGGAAAATGGTGTTGTAATATACATGGCTGCAAGGACTCCAGTCTTTTGTATACAAGCAAAATACTGAAGGGAGTAAAAAGGAGGTGCACACAGATGGTTTACAAGTTAGATTTTAAAATGAGGCTGTATCCAAGGGGTTAGATGCTTGCTCTTTCAAGAACACCACATACAAGTCCTCTGTGCCAAAACCGAGCCTTGCATGAAAGGTAAGGTACAGCAGGCCAAATTTCTGCCAGTTGCATCTCTGCTGGAGCCAGCCGAGCTACTGTCAAAGTGAACGGGGTTATTTCACCTAAGCTATGTCTGTTCTTCTAAATGTGGTGGCATTTTTCACAGCTAGTGCTGTGAAATCAGCCATGGAGTATCCCGACACACTCCATTGCGAACTTAGCCCCCTTTCCACCCGCTATCCGCTGCGAYGCTAAGCTGAAAACACTCCCAAGCAACTGACTCTAGGCATCGACACAATTTCAAACAAGTTACTACAGCTGCATAAAGTAAACCATTTATAAAAGTCTCACTTTCTACTACGTCAGAAAAATCAATTAAAATATTGCTAATGCAATTTAYGTCTCAAGGACGCCTCCAAGTATCTCCAGAATACAGGGCTTAGATGTTATCCCACTCATTCCTTCTTGTTTTATGATCAAATAATTTTGTCTGCTGTTACTTTAGAAGCTCCAGGTAGGTCACCTAAGAAACATTCCTCATGACCTTTATCTTATAAAGTYTGAGCTAAAAAGGTCAATGCTTTTAATCATATGCCATAAAATAAATGAATATTCTAAAATTCTCTAGTGTGCCTAAACCACATCAGGCATTAGGAAAACTAATAGACAGGAGAGTAGCAGGAATAAAAAAAAAGAATTAAACTTCTAAATTACCCTGGAYTTGATAATTCTATTCAGTGACTTAGGCTGATGTATACTGCTCTTTGCATTTCAAAGAATATTTTCTAATGCAGCAGAATTGGTTTTCTATATCCCCTCCACTTTCCCTTACAAAAATTCAGCCTRCCACCATAATAGATTCTTGGTTCCATTGTTGTAATTCACTGCATTTTACACTATCATCTTAGGAATCTCATCTTCAGGCAGAAGAAAGGTGAATGAGTTTCCAGCAGTCCACAGCACACAATGGATTTAAACAAGTTCTCAGGACAAAAAGTTCTCCTCCAGGCCTAAGGCAGCCTTTCATTACCACCACCATCAAAAAACTGCGGGTTGCAGAACTACTGAACCCTTATAAACTGAACCCTCTGCCTAGAAAGAGGATTAGCCATTCACTGCACTCAATTGTCTGACTTTTCTATTCTTCTCTGCTTCGGCTGCAGTTGCCCTTTCCAATGATATATGGCAGCACTCCTGTCTGGCACAGAGGCAGCAGCGGGACAATACAGAGAATGACTCTGGGAAGCAGAGACACTTTGGAATCGACTTCTGGGTACTTTAATGAAACACGGAATAGGACGTCTGCTTTGCTGATGGTCTCTTTCAGGGAACGAGAATTTATTTCCCATAACAGAAATGCATTTGATTTTCCATACCTAAAAGCCCCAATATTCTCATGCATACATAGAAATGACCTTCAGGCATTAAACATATAAACATATGAATGATGGATGACTGTGGTAACTTAGAGTAAATAGAGTAAATTCATACACAGAATGACTTTCTGTATTCATACTAGAGTATCTGTTGGGTCTCCAACTCAGACTGGGCTCTATTATGACAGGTATTGCATAAAYAGTACAGTAAGAGACCAAACCTGTCGTGAAGAAAGTAAAGTAGGGCAATAAAAGAAGCAACTTCCCAATAGGCTGTGGACTGAAGTACCCCTGTGTACCAGAAATGATCAAAGAATGAGGAACTCAGACAYGCTTAAATCTAGTATAGTCACAAAAGTACAAAAGGGTATATTTAGTATCTTGGAGGTAAAGCTAATTGATATACATCATAGCACAAATGTTATTCCTAGGCAATGTTAGTGTCTCGGGATTTTAAAAAACTATTTAAAGAAACACAAGCACAGACTAGTATGACTGTACTATTATCATAGAAGCTTTTAAAGTATGAATGGAATTCAATACCAACTGAATATGCCCAACAGCTTGTATTTGCAAACATGAGATAAAAAAATTATTCTATATTAAAATGACCACGGGTGAGGATCTACAAATGGAAAACTTACCCCCTGGCACTTTTTAAATCTTGTGGTTGTTGAGGAATATGGAACTTGTGATACATAACTAAGATTGTGAGACCAATTATGCTACAATGGCACAAATAAAAGAACTCACTACTAGGGCTGTGGTGCAAGCTGTGGTGCAAGCTTTTCAGCCAAGAAGTTGTATTCTTTTGAACACTGACTTCTCAAGATGGAAAGCGAATGCAGATGCTGTCATGAATAGCAATACAAACACTTAACCACTTGACTTAATTATCCGAATAGCTATCCAGATGAAAGCCGCAGATCTCTTCCAGTCAATAATTTCTACGTCGGGCTAAGAAAGTTCATTCCTTTTATAAACGCAAAGCTAAATAAAGTGGAAGGGTATAATTTTGAGCAGGGGCATCCTCCCACAGCACCTGGCTACATCCATGATGCCATAGCACGCTCCCAGCTCACTAAAGCCAATACAGATGGTGGGGTTTAGTGACAGACTGGGCTCAAATTTCAGTTTTAGAAACACGTTCATTTTAAGCTGGGGAGCRGGGAGGTGGATGGACAAGATGATACCAGAGAAAGCTCTTTCATAATGATAACTGGCCTTTTACCAGAAACATTCTACATTGCATGCATCATGTTAATTTAAGGTCTTGAGGACAAGGTCCATGYATCTTGATTTTCTCACCTAAATTAAGTTTTTAACAAATTCAATCCAGTCCTGATTGCAAAGCTGTAGGACAAACATACAGGGCATCAGCACGGAAAGTTTAAAAGAGGCAAGTAAGTGATATAACTCACAGATAACTCACACACACTTTTAACTTTCATCCTAGGAACAGAGAATTAGGCCACTTCTGAATGTGAAAGCCAAAAATACCAGTTAACATCATGTTTTCAGAATACCAGATTTTTTTTCTAGTTATTTTATTTTTTACAGAACAGCTTGCCAGTGAATAGAACAGTGAATAGAAGAAGCAAACAGTGCCCAAAGAGTAATACGCTTTCCTTTAAAGATGTTACTGGTCTTCTAGGCTTTACAAAACCTTAATCAGCTCGGGTTTCTACTGCTTATAAAGGAAAGAAGCAACTAGGTAGGCCCTCTCTATATTGCTCTTTCTAAAGAGAAAGAGGAAAAGGGAGACCAGGAGGGAGGAGACAAGAGAGTATTCAGTGTTTGCAAAGCTAAGATTTAGAAGGRTTATTTTAAAGACTTTCTCTAAATGCCATCTTAGTCAAGGTTTGGATTGTTTGTGTAGTAGTCAGCAGAAAGGCTGCAGGTTGGAGAGTCAACAAGAATTTCAGAAGACATAATTTCAACATAATCTGTGATATCCATAAAATGCCAATTCTCATTGAAAAACAGAACTTAGTAAGTCTCTCTCCTGAAATTAAGCATGAGCCTCTTGCTAAATATGTCATACGAATGTTAATTTTAGACTGCTGAGAGCTCATCGATTTACACTTTCCAGTAATAACTTTTTAGTATTTAAAATATGGGGAAAGACAAATTAGTATCACGGATACTACACTGTCTGGAATAAGAGYACTGTTAAATAATGCATGCAACAAATTTTTAAACAAGTTGTAATTAGATTTCTAGGATTACTTGAATATTATAATAGCCATTTCATAKCCGCTACTATTTTTAATTTTAATAATAACCTCAGTTAACTGGTGATCTCTCCCAAAGAAGTTACAAAAAATGAGTTACAGTAAATCTTCACTCTTGCTAAAATATTACGTTTCCAAATTATGGAGTAAATGACAAAATACAATTAACCTCCCAATGAGCTACAAAAAAATGTTGGCTAAATCCATACTGTAATGCCAAAGATGTTGATGCAGTTGATGTTGAGGGATGAGAAGCTGTTGATCAGGCTAAAAAAATGAGCTTGGTAATATCATAGTCTTCTTAAGAGCAAGTTTCTTCTGTCTGCCATCACATTTTTTGTCCAACCCTGTTCACAGAGATCTTGTATGATCATATTTGGGTTCCCTCCACCTTTCTTTTTATACCCTCTGTGGAAGTGTTAGGTCACCATTACTGATGCCACGATGCTTGATGGTGATGATGACCTGTCACATAGGCACTTGCGACGGTTGCAGAGACTCGGTGAGATGAAGGCAACAACACTCTGCGGTCACCTATGACACTCCAGCACCTGGCASATGTCCAAGGGCTTTTGCATCCCCTTGGCAGCACATGTGCCAAGGAATGCCCTGTGACACTCCCCTGGGATCGGCTTCTTGGGAGCAGAGCAGAGGTGCTCGCTGAGGACCGAAGGCAGGGCCCGTGAGCTCCCTTTTTACCTTCTTGCTTCCTGAGGCTGCTTTTCAGACTCTCCTTTAGCAACACATAATAAATTTAACCTTGCAACGTTTGCCCTGACCAGGCCAAAAGCTACAAGTAAGCATTAGCAGCCTGCTTCTAAAAGAAATAAGTCTTACTCCAGTGTAATAAGGGTGCATAAAACATGCTGAACCTGCGCATTTTCACTGCCTAAATCACCCCAGACACATTCTGTGCTTTCACAGCCTTGGGTCTTTTTCTTCCCTTTCCTTCTGTGTTTTTAAAAGAAATTCAAGTGCACGTTTATAACAAAACCGAAGAGCTGACATCATTTTKCTCTGGAAGGAGAGCTGATAACACTGCAGTGAAAGCCCAGTTAAGATAAAATTCACAGCTATGCCGYGTAGAAACTACATTTTATCTTTTTTCTCCTCCATAACCCTTCCCTAAGTTTAAAAGAACATCTACTCACTTGCTTATGTTGCCAAGATAAGTATCTAGGAACAGGAACTGAACCCTGTATTGCAGTAAAATAACTGCAAGAATGCAGCAAGCAGGTGTGCATAGATCCTAACATCTCCAGCTCCTTCCACGTGCAGCCCACCCCATAATCAGCTCTAGATGGAGTAGGTGATGAAGCAGGGAAATTCCCAGTTTCTCACTTCCCTCAGCGGAGTCTTGCTTCTATTTTGTAGGTGGTAATGTCTCTAGTGCCACATCAGACATCCCTCTTTGCTTTTTGGGCTGCAARCATCACAATTCATGGACACCACCTTAATGACATGATAATGAGGTGCTTTTCCATAAGATTTGCTGTCAGAACATGACTATAAATATATATAGAGAGGTTTTTGTTTGTTTTCTGATAGTACCTCAGGGAAAGCAACACAGTAATTACAGAGAAGGTGGAATGTGGAAAGGGAGATCACTACAGGGGAAATGAAAACACGATACAATGTCTAAAACAAGAGTTTTTACCCTCTGGCCTACAGACATGTGTGAAGATTTGTCTCCCTTTTTTCCTGCTTTTCAAGCAAAAATTGCTTTGAAAAAGAGACAGCAAAGAAGCGTAAGAAACTCCTTGGGAAGCTCGCTGGCCCCAGGAAGGCCCCGGTGCGGCCGCTGCCGCGCTGAGCTCACACCTGACCATCATTGAACCCATCTTGAGGCTGGTCCGCTGCTGCCAGCGCTGCAACGTGACRCTCCTGGCACCATGCCACTGGGAATACTGCGGCTTCTCCGGGCTTTGGGACWTCCCAAAGGCTGAGGGCGGAGAATGAGCCTTGGGAGGGTGTTTGGGGAGGAAAAACGGGCTTTCCTGATGGGCACCAATGCCCACACCTCACTCAGAGACCAGCTTCCTTCTCCTTTTCTGCTTTGTGAGAGAAAAGGGAGCACTTGTTTGTGAGGTGAACCCGAAAGCTTCGCTCTGCAGAGAATAAGCAAGGTAAAAAATAAAAAAAAAAACCACAGAAGATGAGCAAATCCAGCACAAATGCAAACCTGGAGTAAAATGCAAGCCAGATGCCTAAACTGGGTGTGCTCTGTTGAGCCTTGCAGATTTGTGCACTCCCATGGGGCGGTGAAGCAGCCTGGTTTTCCCTCAAAGGACTATGAAGTGAGAACATTTATTTGCATGGCTCTGGGAGGAGAAATCAGGGCTGTGCGATCCTCAAGCAGCAGTTTCTTGGCACAGTTCAGATGTAAGTGTACAACCTGTAAAGTAACACTGCCAAGTCTGGCCACCACAACCAAAGCTGACCCAGTTGCTTGTCTAGACACTGACAATCCCTACAGGAATGCGCATTTATAGAGGAAAAAGGCAACAAAACCCACATGAAAGCACAGCTCRGTGGGCTCTGGGTGCACCTCAAACCTCAAGCGCACTACGTAGCACAGACCGAGCACTGCAACTGCTGCCTGGGCTTCCTGAAAATACTGACGCCTGGAGCCTGCTGCAGCGCCGTGGGTTTAATTATTGCTCCATTTCCTGCAGTGCATTTCAGAGTCTGGAAAGAAGGCTCTTCCCATTGCCCGTCGGCTAAGCGTTCTTATTCTTTTTTTTTTTTTCCTCCTCTCCCACTGAAGAATATAAAGCATTTATTAAAATCTAAACAGTAAACTCAATTAGAGATCGTATTCCAAAGAGAACATCCCTCTCCCCCCCAAAAAAAACCAGGATATTCTTGCAGAAATACGCTGTATTTTTTTTAAAAAAGGTGAAAATAATAACAAATAACTACTGAAACAATCTCTGCCCTAACCATTCTATGTTTCAGAAACGCAATGGTTTTCCAGACAAAARTCAACACTAGCTTCAAGAAAAGTATCGATTTCCTCAAGAAAGAAAACCAAAGTTTCCAACTAGAAATTTCTTCTAACTTTCTTCTCTTGCTTCATGTTATATTCCTCACCTGCTTGGAGGAYTTCTATTAGCTACGCCAATTCTAATAAAATGAACTGTTATTTTTTGCACAGTTAATTTATCCCAGTAACATATACTTGCAATGTGTCTTGCCTCCTTTTATAAACTAATAACAGAAATGTGCCAAGGTCAAGGGGTGGAAGAGATGGATCGAACTAAGGGTGAGCTTGATCTGCAGCCAGATTCACATCCAGTAAGTTCAAGYGATGTAGAAAAAGCATCTCTATGTTCTTCTGGAGTAACGAAAGTGCAGCTCTAGCAGAAAAACATACAGTGCTACAAATAATTTAGATTCAACCCTCTGAAGCCTTATTCAGATTTACAACCATCAAAACAATCAAGTTTGAGACCAGAAGTTTTTAACATTTTCCTTGAATATAACAACAAACAACCATAAGTAGGCTTTCTGCATCTACTTCCATCCATWATACCTAATTAGACAATTGTTAATTAATTAAAAAGATAAATTACATACACACACAGTAAAGGCTTTGTCATATTACCATAGTACCTGATCACTGCACTTTATTTTTTATTATTTGATGCTTAGCTGGTTTGTCTAAAAGCTTAAATTAATACAAGTAATCCAACCTATCATCATTTGTATGCACTTACCAAAGCTAAAGGAAAATCAGCTGGTGTTATTTTTAAACTAGGAAAATACTTTTATCCCCTGGTAAATTTGCAGCTCCTCTCATAAATGTCTCCATATTTCTTTTCAAATACGAGACTGTTTGCCTTTTCTTTCCTTTAAATATCAYGCTCGCTTCCTTCACAAAACCAGTCAAATAATAGATGACCATTAGTTGGGGGTTGACTTAAGCACGCAGCAAAGTAAATGATGCACTTCTGCAAYACTCCCTTCCATTCAATTCTACAGACAGCATTTTGGACATAAATCATTAAGGAAAACACATGGAAACAAAACTCAAGAGACCTGAGACAATTTCATGCTGTCCCACCAAGCTGGCTTGAGGAAAATTTCTTTCCCAGCTCAGGCAGGGAGGAACCAGGTTTACTAGAGGAATATRCACTTTCTTTCCCCAGATCAGGCACAGGGGAGCCTCGTTTGCTTGTCTTTGGATGGAAAGGTTGGTCACAAGGCAGCCCTGGGCTGTGGGGGCCACGAGCACTTGTCCAGTTGAAACGTTGCCCCTCTCTCCCGTCTGATCCTTGCCAGGCCCTCATTCACTGCATGGTGCTTTTGGATGGCAACAGCCAAGGAGACCTTCTTGCACCAACTTAGACACCAAGCAAAGCATATTGTGCAATAAGAGGAAAGAAAGAAGGCCTTACTTACCATAAATTCCTGTTGAAATACAGGGAAATGCCTGTAAAACAAATGAAAGAAAAAAGTATCAGTGGGATTTCTGTTTTCTGAACTTTTTTTTTTTTTTTTTTTAATCAAAACCAAGTGTATTGTTAAGTGTCTGTTTTTCAACACCAGGAGATTACACGTTGCAGGCTTCACTGTTACAGCATTGAACTCACAGGCATTTTCATGGCTGTACATGAAACACTTTCCACAGGATTTCCTTGCTGCCCTGCTAATAAAGCTGCCATCTATCCCTCCCCTCGAGCTACCAGCAATGCTCAAGCCCAGAGTCATTATTAAAACTTTCKTTTGAGTCAAAAGCTAGTGCCGTGAGCCAGGAGGGTACAAAAGAGTCTTATCCCCGAGTATGGTGGTAAAACAGTCTCACACAGGTGAAATGTTGCCCCTCGTCCCGTCTGCTCCTCGCCAGGATCACGTTCACTGAAGGGTCCTTTCGGATGGTGAAAGGGAGGGGGACCTCTCTGTGCCAGCTTAGGCACCAAGCAAAGTGCAGCATGCGAGGAAAGACAGCAAAGCAGGAAAAAATAGACACCCGCTAGCATGGCAGCAATCTGCTTTTCTCCTAACTGTACGTTTTGTCCAGAGATTGGCAATTAGGTAAGTTGGGCTTCGCTTCCCACTGGAAGATGCAGGTGACAAGTGACAGCACTTGGTGGCCTCCCACCTCTGGACCCAGGGGAGCACCTGGAAGAAGAACCTCCCAGCAGATCCCCTGGCCATGAGTGACCACCATGGTACAAAAGAAGGGAATTCTTCCTTGTCCAGTCACACAGGAAAACATTATTCAAAGTTAATGCTTGTTTTACATTTAACCAGGGAATTAATTAGGGGATGGTGATTAAGAAAGGAGAGGGCTAATGGAAAGAWTACGCCCTCCCCTTCCCTCTGAACACGCTGGAGTCAAATAAAGTGAGGCACAATTACAGTTTGGGTCCTGCTCGCAACCGCTGCAGCTCACATCCYGAAAAATACGTGGCTTTTTAGTTTGTACCCAATAAATCACAATGAATCAGCTCTTTAAGGAAATGAGGAATGGAGTAGAAAAAGTGCATACGGCTACAGAGCTCAGGCTGAGGTGGCAACAGGCCCTGCAGCAACAAAAAGTAAAATAAAAAGAAAAATAAAAAGGATGGTTTCTGCCAGACCTACAACAGATTTTAAAATTCACCACTCTGGAAATTTCAGATGTTGAGAGGCGCAACTGCTCCCRATTCAAGTGTCCGGCTTCAGATTAGTGGCACGTGTCTTGCCTACTCCCCCTGGCCATGGGCAACAAACAGCCTAAGATTTAGGTTCTTTAGCCCCACAGCTCCTCCTCGCATGGTGGCAGAGACTTGGCCACTGGTGGCCTTGGTTGCAGAGGCAGCTCCATGTCCCCATCGTGACACTCTGGCAAGCAGCACCAGCCAACACGAGGCTGGGGCGAGACGGACCTCGCTCACGTCCCAGTGGTGTCTCTAAGGTGCTGCTGAGACAGGCCGCGGTTCCTCCTCCGCCTTGCTCCCCGGGGAGGAGATGAGCACCCCGCGCTCCTGGAATTGCACAACACGCGTTCTACCACCTTCGGTCACGGCCGCTCACGGACTCCACCGCTCGAGGTGCTCAGCCATCTTCACCCGGCAGCTCTGGTGTTTTGCCTAAGTGCTCTTCAATACATCTGCTTTAAAACGACACATCAGAACCACTGCCTTGCTCTCAGTTCCACTCTGGACCCGAGACATGTTCGAAGGAAGCCGCGAGAGGGGTGAAATCCCACCTATCTCCTTCCAAAAACCCGGCTGTGACTGCAGCTTAGGGGAACTCTGCTCCCGCCTGTGTTGAGGGATCATCACCGAGCAGAACCGGCAGATGTAATTTCATAGAACACGACGGCACCTTTTTTTTTTTTTTTTTTTTTTTCATACAAGAAAGGCCTATCCCTGAGATCTCATATCAACTCTATTTCCTCTTGACTCCTAGGGAGGCAATTTAGCCTAGATGCCAGGCTGGAATTACTGGTAGAGCAGTAATGGGCAACTCAYGGCATGAAAATCAAGGCTGTACAATATTTGGCTTATGGACAAAAGATGTTAAGGTTTCTAACCTTTTCTGTGCATAACAATATGTTAATTACATATTTGACTTCAATAAAAAATTCAATTTCACCACAGGAAACATTCTCTCCTAATGCCACAACAAAACGTTTCTCATCTTAATTTGTTGCAAGTGACTGCTATTTATTGACTATCCTTTAATTTCTTTGCTACTAAAATAGTATTTACTTTACTTGGGGCTAATAAGAAAGGCTACCCTGACGACACTCCAAAWGCACAAAACTCCAGAATAAAACACAAGTAGCAACAGCAAGAGCTTCATTCTGTGTCGCTGCCATCATCTAGAGGAGGAGGCCAAATTAAATCAGCTGTGTGAATATTATAGGATTGGAATTGATTTAGCCCCTTCAGGAGAGGACGCTGGGCATCCGGTCTCTCGTATTTTCTAATCCAATGTTTCTTTACTAAGACTAGAGCTTGCAGTGCTAATTACAATGAAATGTAATGCAGCGTCATGAGGAAAAYGTACAATAGCCACCATGCAGAGGCCAACTTGGGCTCTCCGGCATTTCAATAAGAGGGACTTGGGTATTTAAATACTTAAGGGCTKGTCTGCAGCAAAGGGCTCTCGTCCACACTGAGCTGCAAAGTATTAATGGGTACCTATTAGRTGAACACAATCACTGTGACCACACGGCCACATGCCTCCCACTGCCCTCCTCGTAATTGCTTCCACAGAGGAAGGACTTTCTTTAAATTAAGTGCTCAGCTTTCTGAGTGGGAATCTGGTCATCACTGCTGYCATGATAGAGCCCCACGTAAATACACTCCTCCCAGCATGCTGCCACACGCTGCCGACAAAAACACTACAAAATACAAATCAATGAATTGCATACATTGAATGCCTCATAGTCCCGAGCCCAGCCCTATCTGTTCAGATCCTCTTTTGGCAACCTTCTCCCTTCTCATCTGCCAGTCACTGGAAGGTTGTCTTGACCTTTAAACTGCACTAGTGCAAGAGTGTTTTCCATGATGGCCAAGAAGATGCTTGCAGGTATTTTTCTTTCTCGTTTTTTTAAAGACCAAAAAAATAAATCATCTGTCTTCCACTGTGAAATACTATCCCTACAGCTTCTTTGCAGCATTAAAAACAGCAAAAACATAGAATCCAGACCAAATAAAGACTCCAAAAAAAAGCTCCAAAATCCAAAGTGCCTAAACACTGTTCATACCAGATGCACAGAAACGTGAATCCTTGTTTCAACAAGATAGTCCCCCCTCAACCCCACCCCAGCCACTCAGAGAGCCCARCTCAACCACCCCAAAACTCGGACAACCTTCCAGGTACCGAGGTGACTGTCTCACCTTCGATGCTCTGTTGTAGGTGTTGCAGTTCCTTGTTTTTAAAGCAGGAACCAAGCTATTGTTTTCCAGCTTCATTTATACCAACATATTATGGGTGAGATGATCCTCTGAGGAGTAGGCATTCACATCTTAAAAGGAGGACACTGAGCACTTTGGCTAGATTGCTGAGCATATGCTTGGCAATTGCCTCATGCAGTCAAGTGGCAGGTGAGTGGGCAGAGGGAAAATTGCTTGTTAAGAGCCTGGATGATCCTGCACTGCTATGACACAGAGGGGTGAATGCTGGAGGAACTCTGCAGAGAACTGCAGGGAAAGGTACCTATGCTAGAACAAGCTCTGCTTTGTACAGTTAAAGTAGCAATACAGGCCATTTTGCACCTCAAAGTCCAATTTGTGTTTCCAGAAAGTTCACTCAAATAAATGTTTATAGTGATTGTGAAGAACTTCAGGGATTAACCAGTGCCCTGCTTCTCATATCACTCTACTAACTCTGACTTCTCACATACACCTAAAGCAACGTGTATTTATTGCTCAAAGGCTATGCTTTCTGATAGGAAAAAGAAAAAGAAAGGCAGCAAAGAGCTACAGCATATACATCACAGTGCTTTGAAGTGCTGTTACCAAGACTGTAGTGCAATGCTCTGGTAGCTGAGTATCAGCCAAACCTCAAACTATTTTAAGTGGTATCGAGTGTTAGTGAATCATTGTTTTCACAAKATTTTCTCACTCAAATCCAGACCCAGTGGGTGAGGAGATGTGAGGGCAAAACAGCAGAGCAAGCTCATTGTTCAGCACACATGGTTTGGGTGCTATGAAGGCAGGGAATGTAGGAGACCTACGCCAAGAAATGAACCTCTGTATGGCCGGACATACAGAGTGTTAATTTGCCCCCTTTAGCTGCAGACATGTATTTTGCAGCCCTTACACAGGGCAGACACCCCTCTAAGCGTGACTGACGTTTTGAGCTGAATTGTGCTTGTCAATCTGGACTATGAAACAGCAGATATGGTCCTTGAGGAGCTTACGGAGAACCTTTAAATTCTATTAGTGCCGATACAAGATATTCAACCTTCAGCTGCACAAGCTGCAACCCTCCTGCAATCATTACTTTGTCCTAGGGCAAGCAGTGCTATTCCCATTCCTTTTCCCGGCCGTAACCATTAGTCTGCCCCAACTCAAGGTCTCCACATTGCTATAGTCTAAACCCAGCTACAACATCATGAACTTCAACAGCAGCAACACCCATTCCTGCAGACCTGCCCAAGCTCCCTTTGCGCAAATAAATTCCTTAAGGGAACTCCTTTTGGACAAATAAGTTCCTTAGATGCTTTTTAAAAATTATATACTTTATAATAAAGTCACATGACTCCAAAAAAGGCGACAAAGCTATAAAGTTTAGGACCTACTGTAGTACTTCTTGAACTGCATAGAATATTAAGTAAACACTTAGATATTTAAGGTAGAAGTAGCATCAAACACTGAAAGTTGAGTTTCCATTACCTTTACCAGTGCAAATAAACTTGCAAAACCAAATTGCTTCATAAGTCTCCAAATAAAACCCCATCCTCCCACCTTTTAGGAATCGTTATACAATTATTTGGAAGAAAAATAAAATAAAAACTTTATGTTATCTGCCAGTCCTCAGCTCCAGCTATAAGTATATTCGGTACATTTCTGAGAAGTAATTTAATGAACAACAAATTTTGCAAGTAAATATCACCCAAAGAAAACTTATTAATAGAAAATTCTGATGCAATTTCATATTCTGAAAATTAAGAAAAAAAATCGGAGAACTGAATATAAGAATGTTTAAACAGCTTTCATTATGGAACATATTAGCATATTTATTAATCTACCTTTAAAGAATACAAAAGTAGTAATTTTCACAGAAATCAAAGCAGTCCTCTGAATACAGCAGATCGTACACAAGCATTTACAAATTAATACAAGCAGCTTCCATAATTAAACAGTGTCAGCTTCAAAAGCTACAACATCCAACCCTGTCAGAAGCACTGGTATGTCGGTGGCAGAGACGTTTAGCAGCAAGTGGACTTGGTTGAAACGCAAGTGTATGGTGGTTTTATACACCTGGAAGCTTACATGCCAGCTAAGAGAAGAGTTGTGAAGGACATTGAGGGCTGCAACTTCAAATTCCCCAAAACAATTTGTGATCCTAAAATGAGGCCATCCTTCCTGTACTGTGGATGAATATTTTCCCACATACCTTCATTTACCAAAATGTAATATTACACGGTCAAAGGACAACTAAACTAGGAAATGATGCACAGCAGTAATCAAATTTAAAACAAAGATCTATCCAAAAGCTTCCCACAGAGTTTGCATACTTACAGAGAAGCATGGGCACTGAAAGAAGCCACTTGCAAGGTTTAAAGGGTCAAAAAGCCAGCCTTGGTGGTTCCTAAATCACTCTGCCCTAAATCTGTCTGACTTCTTGGAYAACCTACTTGCCACAAACTCAGCAAAGAATCCAGCAACAGTTTGCATTTCTTGGGAACAGTTGCAAACTTTAAATAAATAATAGTCAGCCAAAAATGAGAATATGAAAAAGAAATTGAGGAATAACTAGTAAATTTGGAAASTATTTTACTTCAGCATTTAGCATTGAGGTCAGTGACCCAAAATAGTAAAGTGTAGGAGAAGTATTTATTGAAATAGAAAGGAATTAACTTAATAATATTCACTACTTGAAGAATTCCACAAAATTCTAATTATATAATTTTAAATTAGTTATCTTTTAATAATTAAAATAATGGATAAATTAATTCTCTGGGAAAAGAATGAGACTGCAAATTGGTAAAATAATGTATCTGATTTCTGCAGCTATAAATTCAGTTTGGGGATCACTGTTTTTCTTTTTTTTTTTTTCTCCCCCCTAAATATTTCTACATCTCTAGTAAGGATGAAAAGCTTATACAGGAWCTAGATACTAAGAATCTGGCATACATTTTTAAAAATTATAAAATATTTATAATTAAAATTCCTTATCAACTTAATATTAGGTTCAGTTGGATTTGGAGGATCTCCRGTGACAGAGCATCTCCACAGCCTCTCTGGACAAGTGATGCCAGCATTTGGCCACCCTCSTCAGTCCTTCCCCCTACCTCCCCATCAGCTTTTGCCCTACCACAGGAGCTGGAACATCTGCTAGGTTTTTCCTTTACAGTCACTGAAGAATCAGYGTTTTATCATTTTACAAATAAGAGGAGAATGCATATGTACAATTCAGATATAGAGAAATTCATTACTTTAAGTCAAGGATACAAAATATATTTTGAATACTAATAATACTTCAAAAAATAAAACAAAGGGTATATAAGGATTCTATATATTAAGAGCCAGATATTTTCTTCACAGTAATGTCTGCACATCTAACCTACACTGCCATATTTCTCCTCACAACATCCTGCAAAGATGCCCTGACCTCACTTCAATGCCAATAACACAATGAAAGAGGAAAGGCAGACCCAACTTCAAATCAGTTAAGACACCAAGAGACTGGAGACAGGCAGGACCTTGGTGCAGCCTCCTATCTCCTTGAGCCATCACTTCGTCACCCCACTGCACCCAGGTCTTGAAACATTATCTATTTCCTGTCCGTAAACCTAACCTTAATCTTCAGCATTGCCAGACTCTGKTCCCACCAGACCCATTGCTAGTCCGAGGAAAAAAGTTGTTCTGGAAGGAATCTTTGAGCACCCTCACTCCACATGGAKCTCAAGGCTTTTTCTATCTCCTAACCCTAACCTGGGGGTAATGTCTGGCATGAGCAGACACCACTCTCAGCTTACACACTGTGGTCTGAAGTTCTCTCTACTGTTAAAAGAGATGGAAATTCAGCTGTTTCAGGTCAAATGAATTGCTCTCATGGGGGAGCACTGACTACAGAGCAAAGCTAGATAGCTAAGCTAAATTTAGGTGAAACAAATCCCTCCCTAAGCACAGGAAATAATACAATTTTGCCAGAAAGCATAGTCAAGGAGCTCTCTGTCTCTTGAGTCCTAACTGCAGGGATTTTCTTTCCTCCGATTTAGTACAAAATTGCTTCTAATCAAAAAATGATGGCCTTGAACTCCCCAGCCTCATGAGATCATMATCTACGGCAGTAGTCAGCCTCCCAGGTGGAAGGGCAACAGGGAGCTTGAAGCAGTCCGGCAGAAGGCCTGTCTGGCACGGGACCTGCGACCAGCACCGAGTGGGCAAGCTCATTCGGTCCACTTCTCAAAAGGTTTAATGAAGAACAACCCAGCAGTATAATTCTTCCATGTTATGCTTGGGTTCAGGAGCACAGCTGCACAGTATTTTCAACAAAAACAAAGAGTAAAAACCTGCAAGACTGTATTAATATGAAGATATTTGAAAGGAGATCCTTATCTATAGAAGTATTTACTGATTTCAGTGATAATGAATAGCTGCTTCCTGCTTAACATTAAGTTACTCTATCCTTACTGCTCCAACTAAGCCAAAATACCCCAAAAATATACTTGCACTTCTTTCTGTGGTCTGATTCACATATGAGCCAATCTTGCAAGAAAAAAGCCATTATATGACATTAACATAGTAYTGAGATCATTCTATGACAACTAAGAATAATGAGGTAAATTAAGGGCAGATGGAGGTTGAGGCTTTCCTCTAAATGTTCTTAATTTTGTAGGTTTTAGACATACTGTCTCCTGAATCTCAGTGTAATTTCACTTTTRGTATTTGTGATATTTATAGCTTCATTTATATAAGTAATATGTAATTTTTATGCAGGTCTAATAGTTATAACTACCATTGACACACATTATAAAATAATAAAAAAAAAATCTTGTTGAGTAAAATACTGTTTTATTTCTTTCCTGCCAGCCACCACAACCACTTTGATACGGTAGGCGACCATCTTATTTGGATTCCAACCTTGTCCATACTTCAAAGATGCTCCCAGGTGAAGAGCTGCAGGGTTAAGCAATTGATCTCCCCTAACCTGTAATGTCTGTGTCACTCTAGTCCAGGGTGAGTGGCTGAAATGCSTGTTTCTTTTTGAGAGAGGCAAGAGACCCGCTGATTGCCTTGAAGAACTACACGATGATGAAAGGTATGAGACAGGCGTAGACCTTGGGAAATGTCAAGGGAGATCACAGTCAAAATTGCCTTCCTTATCCAGAATAAATAACATCAGTTGTGGATCACACGACTGTAATTCTGTTGAGGAGGTCTGGTCACATAAATCATGACAAAGACAACTGGAGGTTCTCTTTAAAGACCAAGGTGGTTATTTGTATTTTTTAACTTACTGTTAGGGTTCCCAGGTACAGGCTCTACACCTATTTCTATGGCTATCATCCAGCTTCCTCAATGCAGTACTTATCCCCTCCCTATTTATGCTGTATCACTCCACCCTTTGCATCCTTCCATCTGCCACCAATGACGGATGCCTGCCATCCCCCCTATTCTGCCTATTCTTCCCTTACAGCTGCGGCACATCTGCTCTGAGACCCACCTTAGAAGTTTTCCCTAAGGCCCTTTCTTGCCTTCAGCATCGCTAGAGCACTTGTGCAAGGAGCACAGTCACTCCTGGCATCTCAGTACCTTCCGAGGCTTGACTGGCATCTCCTCACCTTCAAGTCTGCTCTGATTCCTGCTGGCTTTCCTCTTAAAACTGCTGTTGAGTGACACAGATAAACAGGTTAGTTAAGCTATGCCAGAGCTACCAACAAACGGCCCATCAGTTTGGGACATCTCATTTCTGGTACACTGGATTGGTCCACAATGTGGAAATCAACACTCTCAGAAAGAGGGTTTTGGAATAATCAGTGGCAACATGTTCAGCTGGTACTCAGAAAATCCTGACACATTTCCTCATTAACTACAACAGTATTCCCATCAATTTCATTGATTGTGAACTATGCTTCACTCGGCTTTAGTAAGTGTGTCAGAAGACTTCAACAGAACTTCAGCATCAGTACAAAAAAGGCCATCAAGTATGTTGGAAAAGCAAATAAAAAACTAGAAATCATATTTTTTTCTAATATCKTCTAGCTTTCACTCTCTTCCAGATATTTATTCCTTCTCTCACTAGGTGCTGTTGCAAAAAMACAAGTTTGAGAATGTTAAATGGCAATGTGACTTTAATTTGCCATGTCCTTCTGTCCAGAAAGACTTTTGTCTCCGATTCAAACAACGCTAAAAGCCTTGTCAAAATCTCGCTGTTTTCAAATGCTTCATATGGAAACATCTGGTGCATATATTTTTTAAATAGTAAAAGCAGAAAGTCAGAAGAAAAGGCATAAAGATTTCTGTTTTCTCTTTCTTAACGCAAAACATATTCTTTTCCCAAAAGAATGAGGGAAACTGCAGTCACTAATCATATGAAAAATATCACTTTGATCTCCCTGTCTTTTCTGTTTGAGCTGCCCCCAGATAACCTTCTTTTTTTTAAGCATATTGGGATCCTTGTGCTACTGCTTTGGTTTTTTTATTTTAATGGAGAGATAGACTTGAAAAAGTCTAAACCAGAGGTTCCATTATTATTCAAGAAACGTTACATGAAACAACCACTTGCATTGCTAATACTTTCATTCATGCAAACCATTTAGTGCGAGAGACAAAAGCAGTATCTATATGACTAAACAGCTATGTATGTCAAATAGGTATCAGCTCTAGAGAACAAAAAAAAAAAAGAAAAAAGCAGTCAGAGAGAGCAATGGAGAAAATGAATGAAATTAAGAACTTGCATCTATTGACGACAATGTCTTATAAAAAGGTTTAAAAACTGGTTTCACAATTTCTTGCTTTCAAGTACTCTGAAGAGAACTATGAAACAACTGAAAGTTTGCATCAAGTGCAACCATAAGGACTGTATAAAAGCAAAAGAAGAAAATGTTAGTATTAAGCTCCCAGTTCTTTCTGTCCTTTTTCCACGCTCCCATTGATTTCAGCGAGAGACCGGCACATGCAATGACTCCAAAATGGGGTTCTAATTACTTGTGTTTTCAGTCTAATGCAAAGGTATTAATACTGAGAAATATCCATTTGTGCTAATGGTATCTGTACGGCAACAATACTTGTTTTTCTTCCCAAGAATACTCCCCTGGTTCTTGTTCTTCTGCGCTCTGCTTCAACAGACCACTTCTGTCTTGTATTAAAATGCAGTTACGGAATTCATAACTGAACAGTGCTGCAAGCCGTTTTGTTTAATCTACGACTTTTCCTCTGACAAGTGTGAAAATGCGTGCAATATGACAGAAGGTTTGCTGTAATAATTGCGTGTTGTGATTGAACAACGGAGCAACAACCGCAGAAACAACCGCCGTGCTCAGACTGCTGCAKAAGGTAAGTTGCTCCTGTACAGCTTTAACTTACGTACCATCTGTTTTGCCAGTTCTTTAACGGCCCTTTAACTAGTTAAGGGATTTTATTATTGTTCACACAGGCACTCCTCCATCTTCTCTGGCCTTTTACATACTTCCTTTGGAAAGAGTGTTTCTCTCTGTCCCTTTCTGACTTGCTTTCATGCTCTGTCTCCTTCAAGCCCTACCGGGACTCACTCACTCATCCATCACTCATGTCTGATGGACCCACCACACACGTTTGCCAAACTGGTGCCATGTTAACCAGCGAGGAGAAGGCTACATGTGGGCAAAATGTGGGTCTTTTTGAGGATTTTCCAGTAGATGGAGACACATCCATAAAGTGATTATTTCCCTTGAAGTTCGCATTACTGACCACCAGATCAAGAACAAYGCAGTCATGTTCCAAAATTACTGTTATTCCCAACACTTGCTCAGTCTGGAAGGGGGAATCRTATTTGGATAATAAGCACAAGGCAAATTTAAGTTAAAAGGCTAAGTCATTTGCAGTACTGAACTAAGACATATGCCATTAAATGTAACATCATTTCAGATCAAATTCTAGATTTATGAAATGCAAACAGCCAAAATAAAAAAAGGCAGAAAAAAGTTCCACTTAAAACAGGTGCMTTGTCCCTTTCACATATCAATAAAAACCTATAATTGAATAATCCACACAATAAAATCAYGTTATTAAAGCGTGGCACCTAGTGACAGCACATTACCTCAGTGACAAAACGAAGGAGTCTCCATAGGAAAGTGGGCAYAAAAAAACTAATGGATACCAAACAATACCAGCATGCTGAAAGTGCTGAGCAAACAGGAGTAGCCACTTCTTCACATAAAGCACAGTGGACACCACACAAAATGGAAAACTTAGTCTCAGAGTTGAAAATCAATATCCTAAATTCACCAAAGAAAAAGCTGAGGAGGGATCTGAAGCACAAAGACAGAACTTGTGAATCTGGGAGTCCTTGAGCTATACATAGGCAGGAGCTGGGAGGGCGGTATGACAACTGGCAYTAAGCACTTGCCCTGTCCTTACACCAGCCCTGGCCATTAGAGACTCTAATGGCCACCGGAGTCTTCAAGGATCCTCTCCTCAACTATCATGAAGAAGTATGGAAAACTGGTAAAATAATACAAGTTTTTAGACCGGCTAAAACATTTGTCAATGGCAAATCACAGCAGAACAGCAAGAACTGTCAAACTCTGGAAAGCCACCGGAGCAGCAGACAGCCCTGCTGGCTCCTTCCCATGGCAGGAACAAGCCATGCGGGTCCCACGTGTCAGGGCTAGCTGTGAAGGGCATCTCCACTTCCTGGCTCTCCAAAATGGAAAAAAGAAGTCACCTTATCGTTACCCTCTTGCTTTACGACAAAATAAACATGTGGAGGAGGCACCTTTTAGACTCCCCTTCCAAGAGCATCTGGATTACACCAACTGTTGTAGTATCTTAAATGTGTTACAGGTCTCGACTACTTCTATATCCTTCACTACTCCCTTCATTTCTGCCGCATCCTTTCTGCTTCTCAGTACTCCATCTGGTAGCAACGTGCAAATTAAATAGCCTAATAAAAATATCATTTACAGCCACAACATAAGACAGTTTAGCATTTTATTTGCCTTTCCAGCCAGCATTGTCTTCAAGGAAGCAGTCCAAAGTCACTTTTAGATAATTATTCCCCAAAGAATTGTGACTGCTTAAGAACCCAGCCATGATATAGTAATTCACATGATACCATGGTGGATTTTGCTATTCTTATCTACAGTTTTTGAAATTTTATATATAAAGTCAGTCATTCTGAGCCATCAGCAGGCTACAGCCCTATGTACTGTTCAGAAGAACACAGTGCTAAATATATTGGGCAGCACTGGGCCTGACACTGCCCCCTCCGATACTACTGTTAGCCTCTTATCAGCAAGATTCATTTTTAAAATTCTTTTTATTCTCATCTACTAGATKATTTTTAATCCAGTACTTCCAATAGTTACCAACTGTTTTAGGAGAAGTATTTTGTCTGCCCTAAGCAGACAATGCTCCTCCTGACCTCCACCAGCCCTGGCAATGAGAGGGATGCTGTCATTGCTCCACRAGACTTCTTGGTCTAGATGGTCTCTATTGGTCCTGGCATTGCCTGGAGTCTGAACTATGATGATGGCATTGCTGCCTCTACTACTGGGGCCAGGGGCTGGACAGTAACAGGGCAGATCTGTGACTTTTCTTCTTACGAGCACCAAGTTGTGCTAAAATCTGTCAGAAGAGTTCACTGTTCAACTCATCAGGCAGCCTGTTGAGTAAGGCTGCAATGAGAAACTGTTTCATGGAGGATTTTTGGAGCAATTCAACCGACTATCAAAGACGGACCACAAGAGAGGCACAAAGCAGTCTCGCTTTTCTCTTTTATATTATTCCTTAAACCTTTCTCCTTTACTTCAGCATCAAAAAAAMCCCAACTTGACAAAAGATAAATTGGTGTTATGCTGAGACCACTTCAAATCACAACAGCCAGCACCACCTATTTGCTGTGCTCCTGGTCTTGGACACAATGGCAATAAAAACAACCACCATGGTGATTGATTTGGTCTCTTCTATTGATGAGGTCAGTCAGGACAACCCATAAATTTTTTATGGACTTAAAAGCACAACATTAAAATATACAGATTAAGCTAAAACATGTTTGAATAGTATAATTCAGGATGRTGTTTGCCAAGTCATCCATAATTAATATCAGCACTAACATGTTTCTCTCTGTTAGGATGGGTATAGGCATARGTATGGAATTACGGTACGAAAAATGGCCGATTCCATGAGGGAGGAAAAACATCTGTGATCTGTCGGACTGCAGTTCAGGATACAGAGGGGCTGGGTACAGGACACCACTTACAGACCGCTTTTTAGAGCAAAACCCTCTCTGGGAACAGTAACGTCATGCCCAGCTCTGGCAAACTGGGCCTGATGGGGGGCAGAAGGAAAAAGGGCATGAAAACACAAGCTTTGAGCTCAGGATTGTTGGAGGATTATAGAAATCCAAAGACTGGGCCACAAAAATCATAAACTGTAAATCTAGCCCATGGATTTAATTTTAATGCATTTAATTTTAAATGCAAGAACAAACCTAATTCATGAAATTCTAATATGTTTCTCCTGTAAAATAGTTTACTTGCCTTCACATTGCTGCTTGGGGAAAGAAGGGAAGGGAGCAAAGGGATGAAACTCACCCCAAAGATTCTTAGATAATTCCCATAAAGCAATTTAGACTCTTGTATTAAGAGCACATAAGGGAAGAGAACACTTTCAGATCTGTCTTGTTTCACTTCACCACGAGCTACACCATGCTTCCTTTCCAAATACCACAAACATTCATGCCCTGAAAATATTAATTATTACAAAATACTGCAAAATAGAATATTTTATACTTTTGAAAGGACTGGCAAAGAGCACTARATGTGCACCAGCAATATTCTCTGACAACAAGGGATGGCCTTGCTAGGTTATGTTTTGACCACCACTCCAGGTGATATATGCTCAGTGATTTTAAAGACACATCCATCTGAAGTGAATTATGCAACTGTTATTTATGATCATGACTACTCCAGAACAGTTTACATTTCTTACAGTATTTGGTACATTTTTCTCCTCCTGTCTCCACAAGTTTACTTTGTTTCTAATTATTTAAATGTAAAATGAACTAATAAGTCATATGCTTTGCTCTGGGAAAAAAAGTGCCATACAATACATTTTCTCTGTGCTACAGTTAGCCATAAAAATCCATTTGCAATCGTCTAAATCCTCAAAATAGGATAATGTAACTCTGCTGCCTTAACCAAACCTGTAACTTCACAAGGAAGAACGGGAACAGCTCTGCTTGTGGTAGATCTGCTCTTACCAGCTTATTTCACAACCCAGTGCTCTTAGGGAGACCCCAGACCTTGGCCAAAACTGCGCAGCTTGCAGGATCAGCACTGGAATTGTTTGGGATACAGATGGCCTGAATTTCCCGTACTTGCTTCTTCTGCCATTGAGGCCGCTCTAGGTTGAGTTATGAGGCTTGAAGCACTCTATTTTTGCAATCTAATCTCTATTTAGAAATACTGACCAAATCAAATCAAAATAACAGGCCAAGAGTGCACATTCTTCCCTACAATTGCTCCTGCWGTTGAGAGGAAGTCAATGATGTCCCGCTTGGGACTGTCACTGGTCACATCTATGCACCTCATTCAGACCCCAACAGCATTAAGAACATTTTACTTCAGCTGCCTTTGTGTTGATGTCGTGTTCCTTTCGCGTATTTGGAATACCCAGTGGTAGGTSAGCCCTGGAAAATATGATTTTCAGCCTCACCAGTACCTTCACTTCTTTCTTGACAGAGCATAAACGACGAGGAAACTATGCGGCAAGTGAGTTATCAACACTAGGTGAAAACCAGCCTCCCAGCAGCGCTGCTCCGTATTCCAGCACAGCCTATGGAGAGGAGCTAACTAACACAGCGGCACCCTAACTGTGCYGGCAGGCATGCCACACGCCTGGAAACCCTGCACAACACGGCCCACACGGCGTCTCCTGGMGCACTCGCAGCAGGGGCGCCCCCGCACACACATCGCTACTTGGCTTTCAGGCAGATACCYGCAAAGCTTAACCAGGCCCTACAAAGCAGTCCACGAATAGACCGTTATCGTTCACATTTTAAGGAAAAAATAGGCTCTGGATGCTACTGCAACAGTCTTAGCTCTGCATACTCTGAACTAGAAGCAAGCGGCCTCTGAGCCACTGTCTCAAGCTGTCCCTTCYTGAAGGTCCAATTCGGGATTTGTGAGGTTTTGAACGCTACAAATATGCCACCCAAAGGAGTCTATCYGCAGCACGCCAGAGATTTTACCAGCTCTGTAAAACCTGCGAGACCCAGGAGGGCTACTGTACATTCTCAACTAAGCCAACTTCTCTATCGAGTAACTATTTACATGCAAGCAGACTTTGTTACAGAGTCTCCTGTGAACTAAGGGCAGAGGCTAAGAGTCTATTTTCAAAAAACAAGCATCTTGGAAGCTGGCAAAGTGTTTCTTTCACACACAAAACAACTTTGACGTAGCCAGCTCAACCCCTTGCACATTTTAGGAAAGGGAAGCTCTCTGAGTAGCCAGCCAGATCACTTAAAATGGGAAACATCCSAAGGGGAGCTCTCAGGAACCAATATAACAAAACTCTGCATACAACGACAGGCTTAAGATCTTCTTCTGAGGATGCTGATGCAGGCACTGAAAGGTCACAATATCCCACAAGTGAGACATTTTGTGCATTTGTCCATTTGTTTTCTCTCCTTTGCATGTACTGCTTATAATCAAATGATTATGTATGTCTTTCTGCTAGGCYCTATCTTATTCAATTTGCAAAAATCTCAAGCGAAATCATCATCATAAACGAAGTTATTCAAGTATCTGCTGAAGGATCTGACTCACCTTCTAGGCCTGACTCTCCAAATGAGGGAAACCATAATAACCACCATGCCCCACTCATTAAAGAGGATTTGTGGACAGCCAGAGCCATCAGCGCTATAAGCCTCATCTGGATTGAGATGGACACGTTACACTCTTTCTGTTGAAGCAGCCAAAACATCAGATAGAAACTTTATGTTGTCTTTGAGCTGCCTATATGGGAGTGGGYAGCTTCTCATCCAGCATAAAATCCCTCCACTGCAATCTCTAAAGTGGAGCTTCCACATCTGCTTGAGAATGATGGTGGTGGATCCATAGCCCCAGGACATCCTTCCAGGCTCCCAGATGCTGCGGCTGCAAACAATACAGCGCTGAACAATACACTCTGAACACAATGCTCCGTGTCGAAAAAGTTGCCCATTTTCTCCCTTGTGCTCAGCCAGGGTGAGTTATACAGCTGGCCTTGTAGCAACAGCCATGCTTCCCCTTTTCTGCTGCTGAACKGAGTTATTTCTTCAAAATGTTGAGATATTTAGTTGAAAACATGTTCAAAAGAACATGAACTGATACCTGCCTCCCACTATATCCGTGAAGTTCTGCAACCTACGTCTCTGTTTTTCAGTGCTTAAACCTCACGTTCATTTGCRGCAGCCACATCATCTGCCTCTGTATATTGAACAGAGCAACACAAAGAGCCCTCACTGCAAGAGGTGCCTTTGGATCAGACATTTTATAATGCCTGGTGACAGGGCATTAAAGAAAGCATGTAGCTGTTTACAAAACCAAGCAAAACTACCCGAAAAATATCTTCACCTGTTATAAAGAATACAGGGGTCAGAAATTTTAGGATTAATATGAATTTCAGCAAGCTCCCAAGTGCAAAATTAAACTGCTTTTGTTTTCGCTATCCTGATCTTCATTAAATATTCCATTTCAATTTGTATCCTTGAAGCAATGACATCGGTACTGCATATCCATTTCTGGTTGGAGGAAGAAAAAACAGAACATCCTACTGGGATCTAATTACCACAGCTGGATTATGTTCTATCAAACAAATGCTTGTAGACTTTCTCCTTCACTGTTTTCTTTCTGGAAAAGACCTCTAATATCCTTTCTGAAAGCCTCCCACATTAGCTGTAGTCTGCTGATCACAAAAAGTGCAGAAATAACCTTGCACACTCTACATTTGAAAGAGTTTCGTGGGTTTCTATCTTTTGAAAATATCAAAATGAGCAACTTTCAGAGAGCCCAGATCCACAGCACAATCTGTCCTTGCCCATCAGCTCAGGCCTGGGGCTTTACAGTGTCATTTTCATTATGTAATACATCAGCAACATGAATGAGGTACATTAGTAACATAATTTTGTCAGTTTACAGAAAAAAGGGAGAAAGGAAAAAAAAGATAATAATGTCCTGTTTCCCTAACAAGAAGAAACAAGCAGCCAGGGGCAATTCCTTAGCTCAGCAGTCCCCAAGTCTGCAAAGAGGCAGTTGAAGAGGAAAGGTGAAGTCAGGGACYGGTTCCCGTCCCACAGCCAATGGGGCCTCCTGACCCAAAGGAGGAACCAGAGGAAAACACCGAGGAAGAGGAGCTGACACAGTGACCACCTTGGTGGCTTCTGCCACACAGACGGTTGTATTGGATCTTCTCTGCACAGACCTGATGCCACTGCTGAGACCCCATGGCTAAAACATCCCATCCACCTATTTYCACCTACGGAGTATATCCAGATCCGTGACGGGTATACTGTGCTTATGTGCCGTGGCTTTTACATAAATTCCCATATAAACAGAGACATATCCTTTTTTAAAAATTATGATAGTGATCATAAATGTCCACATCTATCATTGCACAATGCACTGCTATAAGAAGAAAAAAGCAAAAATAATAAAAAACGTTAGCTGTGCTTAGGGGAATGGAGACAGATAGCAATGCATGTCAGCTGACCTGTAGCTTTCTGCAYTCTTAAATTACCATTTTTTAACCTTGGAAAAAAAAAATGAATTCTGCTACTGAATAAATTTAGCATAGAGTCAACCTAAATGATCACATTAGTCCCTGTCTGTTCTCCCAGTGCCCATTTGCTATTTAATTAACCTATTTTTGTAGGTTACTTCTTGGAGCTATTTTTAGGTAGTTTAATGTAAGTTGTCCCTCCTACAAAGATGGCAGCATGATTTACCTTCCTTCCACCGATTGCACGATGACCATTTGAGTGGTAGCTACAAAATCACTAAGTCTGACTTGCTAGACTGCTGCTGCCCAAACTTAATAACATGATTTTTTTTTTTTTCTCCCTTGGTTCATACCTTGGACAACACAAATCATTACTTTTACCTTACAAACCTGCTAAAAGATAGATTTTTCTTTATTCAGGCCAATAATGCAATAATCATCCCAGGCTTATTTAATTACAGAGGAAAAAAGCCCATACATCATTTTCGCGGAGGCCAGACCCTCGCGGCAGAGCTCTTGGGCTGCGGCCTCGCGTGCCAGCCCTCCTGGATCGCAGCTGTGCCAGCCAGAAGGACGCCTGCTGTTGAATAAGCTGACAGAAAAACCTTATTATACCAAATGGGGAAGTGACGTATATATTCCCTTTGTCTGCAGAGAGCGCRGTATGGACATGACTAACAAGTGAGAGTTGCTTTTGTGGTCTGTGTGCTGCAGCTTGTAATTAGCTGTAAGGCTAGCAAAGAGCTGTGAAGATACCAAAGTAACTACCAGCATAGCAGCTCAGCAAAGGCTTAAAAATGCATAAAATGAGTTAAGAGTTTGGAATTTGCCTGAACTGTTTAGCATGGGAACTTCAGAAAAGAAATCTCGTTTTCCCAGCTGATCCAAAGAAAAACAGGGCATCTGTTCGAGGGAACTTCTAATTACCAGGGTAACGTTTTGGGTGACTGTGATATTGGCTATCAAGATCCCACTTGTCTTTAGCCTTAACAGATTGCTGTAGTCTAGTCTCTTTGCTGAAAATAGCACCTCTGAGATTTACACTGGGAATAAAAGACCTGCTATGTGCCGTATTCATATTACATCTTTGACTAATCTGTTAGCACATCAAGCCTTGAATTGTCAATCTCTGCTATTAAAAACTTATGCCAAATAATTCCTTACATCCATAAGATGTCAGAGATGTAGTTAATGCTTTCAATATCTTTTCTTAATACCCTGTATTTGCTTTACTGAAAAAGCAAGCTTTTAGACTTGGAGAGACACCCCTGTAGAAGACCACAACAGTCTTTACCCTCCTGAAAAAGCCAACAAAGGTCATCTAAACGTAAGAGCTCCCTCACGCAATGCATGACGGGACATGGYTGAGAACCCAGCTCCGCTTTCTCCACGTTCTTCCATCACGTAGCTGAAGAAAGCACTTAGAAGGAAAATACAAATTGAATTTGGAGTTAAGAAGGCGATTTTCAAGTGACTGACCAACACCAGAAATAACAAGTCAAGAAGGATAATGATAATGAAAAGACCAAGCAATCAAAATCATTACTAATAACCACAAAGCCTTGCCTGTATGTAGCTATTTTGAAATTGCCCGACACAAATGTCAAACCTCTGCCTTTTTGATCCCTTATACTGCAAAAATTAAAGTTCTGTCTCATTACTTTCTTTTCATCTGAAGTATTCAAATGTTTGTGACATTGCTTCTGATTTAGTACATTTTAAAACTTACATATGTATTCAAGAACCAGCTACGTCTGCAAGATACCACATTTTACAGCAAAAGCTCTTATCACATAAAGATATGATCAGCCATTAGGATTACAATAAATATCAGCCAAGTTTTCATTGATAATAGAACCAAAAATGTCAAATATGTATAAATGTATACATATGTATACATTTGTATAAATATACATATACAAATATACATATGTATAAATGTATACAAATATGTATAAATGTATAAATAACTTTATTAGAACATATTGTTTTTTTTCAGGCTGGGAAGTTTAGAGCAGAAAGATGGTATCACGCTTGCAGTAAATATCAGTTCTTTTTATACTGAGTTTAAGTTACAGTATTCTGCTGGGATCTTTTTTAGACTGCCACTCTTATTCATCTGGGGAGATGAATTAATATCCCCATTAAAATCCCCAACGATCCAGGATTTGTGTTATTCAGCTAGCATACTTATTAACTGCAGAAAGTAGGAGCTGGTGCATCAGCTGTAAAGAGCCTGCTGGCTAATTGCTCCGAGTTCATTCATTTCAAGTGCACTGCGTAGCGCRCGGCTGGCTGAGGCTCTGCCGGTGTCACTGCACCAGAAACGTTCTGCTGCAGAAACAGCTCTCGTTAACGCAAGATATGCGAACCGATACAGTCCTGGCTGGCTCTCCTGTTACACCATCGAGGAACAGAATTAGCTCTTCTAAACAATGCCTGCTAGAATGAGGAAAAAATGACTCCAAAGAGAAGACTAAAAAGAGAAAAAAAAAGGAAGGAAATTCTGCACTTTGAGGTCTTTGTTGGACTTCCAATACAGTCTTGTCTTTAAGCAGTCCTCCCGTCCCTATGCGTCAAAATCAACTGAATTTGATTAAGACAACTAATTAAAGAAAATTAAAGAGTCTCTACTTAAGCAGCACAAATGATGTTTTTGAAGTTTTACCTTCACCAGTTTGTTGTGCCTGAACACTTTTCCTCTTTTAAACACACACCTCTTCTGGGTAACTGCTTTAAAATATTTTAAATATCTTGTAAAATCCCCTTTGAGCTGCAAGATTACCTCTCAGCTCTGCTGCAAGTTGATATGCTAACAACCAGCAAGCCATAAGCTTTCTTGACCTTGACAGGACGAGCTAGTGCAATAAAGCATAAGACTGTATTTCCACAGAACGGTGAAAACAGCTCCAAATTTTCCTCTCCCAAGTCCAGATTTGAGGTGTTGGCTCAGTGAAATTCTGAAATTACATGTCAAAGGATGCTTGCTAAGCACAATGTTGAGACAAATTTGCCTTTCGTAGGAATGTCAGAGGAAAGCTGTAGTGTCAGCAGCACGAAGAGTGACGTGCACATCTACCATCAGGAAAGGCAGCTGGCAACAAGCTTGTGCATTATTTTCTGAGCATAACAGGGACTTCTTGAGTGTGGGTCCTGTGAAGGGCGAGACGCTGAAAAACTAGTATGTGGAGATGCAAATCAGAATTTTAGAGTGATGACAAGGAAATCTCTCTTTTATGTTATTATGCTACWTATAAAGTCTTGATCCAAATGCTCCATTCTGACTGAACCTAGTGATTGTGACTGTTTGTCTCCTAGCCATCCATCTAGACTGTGGAGAAGATTAACCGGGTTAGGACTAACTTTGCCAAGGTCAAGCCTCATCCAGTATCCTGCCAGAGATCCTGGGAGAGCTCTGTTCTTTCCAGCTGTTAGCTCTCTGTGGCCATAAGGAAGCTTAAGGRGATTACTGGGACTGCTGTTGGTGCATTGAAAAGTCTAAATTCCTTCTGCGGGGTGGAGGTTGGAGRTGCTAATCATCTGGTCCTTACTCAAAAGGTAACATGCTGGAGTCCAAAGTCTTACTGACTCCTGCTCCTACAGCTTGATTTAAGTTCGGACTATGGAGAAAGGCTGCAATGAAGAGGAAAGCCTCAGTATCCTCATCTGATACTAGCAAAGCTCTTTKTCTTGACTTTTGGGGCTTGTTTGGGCTCCGCTTCCCAGAAGCCGCTTCAGCAAGTGCACTGGCCCCTGAAATAACCACTGAGACACCTGGGCACTTCGCAGCACAGCACCCAAGAGCATGGGAAACATGCTTCATGGGGAAAAGCATAGCTGCTACAGCAACCGTGCAATCAAATTCTTCCCTTTCCACGACCTGACGGCAAATTATTTTTTTAAAGTTTCCAAAAGACCAAACCCGGAAAGAATCAATATCACAATATTCTCTAAAAGCTATCAAAACTACCTGGAATCTGCATGCCACCTGATCTCTCCCATCTTCTACAGGAATCAGCAGCGAGCCTAGACTCRTTCGGCTCATACTATTACTACAAAGACAGGTTTGCCACTAACTTTAAGAAGGACAGATTATGGTACCTCTTTTTCTCATTTGATCCAGCTTTCCCATGGTGAAAACACAAAATCATGAAAAATTTCAGAGCAGTGACTTACAGAGATAGGTAAGAATAAAGAGAGAATGCAGGTGCTTTACAGAAAGCTAAAGTCATGCTTAAGAAGCAGCTGCAAATACAACCCTAGGACTAAATGCAGTGGGTGTGGGGGCAATATTTTTTTTTAAATACAAAGCTTTTTTTTTTAAAATGAGCTTTAATAAGCTATAATTTTATCCAACAAAATAAACTCTACAAGTTTCTTCAGCTGCAAAAATGGGGAAAAAAAAGTTCAAACTGCCCTTCCCGCATCCAAAAGAGGCAGTGCCTGCTCCCAGCACCCTAAACAGCATGTGAACCATTAAACTTCTATTTTGAACAATGCACAACATGCACTGTCTATTCTTTAAAATACCTGCCACAAGACCTTTCTGAAGGATCCCTACAAGAAGTCTTTACCAACTCTGACCAATACATTAGCTACAGTTTCAATTACCCTGTTAATGGGAAACGTTTATCAGCGTGCAGCCTCACAGCAACCAGTTAACAATACTATTAACTTCACACTTAGTGGGTGAAGAATTGAGAAAGATTAACATTCAAGCAAAGAAACACTTAGCTGACTTATGCAGGTAATAAYTGTGAGCGCATAATTATGCCAAATGGAAAAGAAAAGAAGAAGCACACACATACAAAACATAATGAAAATGCCACCTCTACAAACAATTATATAAACAAATTGCAAGGCGCAAAACATACTATTTGTAAGCAATGCTGGCACGCAAACGAAAAGCATTGAAATGYGTTTGAAATGCATTGCAAATACCCAATGCAAGGCACGATAGGAAATGTGGGTATATTCCATGAATTCATGAAAATAAAGTATTAAAAACAGCTTTACTCAACAATATCTACATAAAATATATCCTCTTGAATAAAACCTCCTTTGAGGCAAGTAGTAACTACACTAGTCAGCAATAATCATGGAATCACAGAAGGCTTAAGGTTGGAAAGGACCTCTAGAGGGCATCTAGTCCAACCTCCTCRCACACGCAGGGTCTCCTAGAACACGTGGCACAGGACTGTGTTGAAGCAGGTTTTGAGACGCACATCTCCAACAAGTCCCTCACTGCTTGTTAGTACCAGGTCCAGTAGCTCACCTCTCCTTGTCTTCTCCTCCACAACCTGCACCAAAAAGTTGTCTTCAAAGCACTGCAGAAACCTCCAGGACTATTTGTGCCTCATTGTGTTGTCTTTCTAGCAAGATATTASGGTAGTTAAAGTCCCCCATGAGACTGTGATCACAAGAGGCCTATGACCAWTAGGCAACTTCCACCTGTTTGTAGAAGGCCTCGTCARCTTCCTCATCCTGGTCAGGTGGCCTGTAACAGGCTCCCACCACAGGGTCTCCCACATTAACCTGCCCTTTAACTCTCACCCACAAGCTCTCAACTCGCTCATCMTCCACCCCCAGGTTGAGCTCCATTCATTCCAGTTGCTCTCGCACATAGAGGGCAACTCCATCCCCTCACCTTCCYAGCCTGTCCTTCCTAAAGAGCACGTAGYCTKCCATGACAGCACTGCAGTCGTGTGAGCTGTCCCACCACGTTTCTGTGATCCCCATGACATTGTGATGCTGGGACCGCACACAGATCTCCAGTTCGTCCTGCTTATTCCCCATGCTTTGTGCACTGGTGTACAGGCATTTCAGGGAGATAGTTGAGCCTGCAGGTGCCCCAGGAGGARTGGACGAGGACCCTCTGTAATCACAATCACATCCTATCTGCACTTCCCCACTACCATACTCCCATTGGATGCCCGTTGACTTTGGCTGTGTGGTATCGATTGCCCTGTTCCTGTGACACTCCCCTTCCCCCCTCCCCTTCCTCCCAATGAAATGAAGAAAGGAACACAGCAACGACACTGACCAAAATCTCACTGGTCTTACACAAGGAAATCTCTCTTCAGAATATCTTACTTGCCCTCCATATTAAAAATCTCCATTTAAAATGTAAGGCGTCTTTTATCAGCTGTAGTATTCTGGTAATGAGTCTTTGGAAAGGATGATATTTATGGTCTCAACTGTATAGCTGTAAATTAACCAAAGTTGCAGTTGGCGTTTTTCTTCTTTTTGTAAGAAACAACATGAGTTCTGATTGTGAAAATGACTTCACATAAATTTCTGCACTACGGCCCACAGCTGAACAAAGCATTAAGGCTCTTAAGCGATTTGCTAAATCACGCTCAAGTTAGGCACATACTTAAATACTCTGCTGAGCCTGAATACAATGTTATGCTGAGCCTGACTGCACAAGATCGTACACCCTGCCAAGSTTGCGCAAGCTGGCGTATAAAACTTTGTTTGCGTGCCAAAGAGGGCTTGCTACAGCTTGGGTCTTAGACATTTATTTAGAAAACTTTATGTACCAGGGAGCAGGTCTTGTTAGCTGCCGAACGCCTTTGGCTCTGTCCAAAGTAAACAGGAGTTGCAGATACTTGAAATGCAGTAGCCTGCAAACACACTGCAAGGATGTAACYACCCGGGCACAAGAAGCTGTTCAAGGGAAATGCTCCACCCAAARGCTAGGAGATCGGGATTCAAATTTGCAATTATGCCAGCATAAATTGCTTCACCTTTCTGGGCCTTRGTTTCCCACCTATAAAAGGGATATAAGGACACCAGCCTTCTTTGGGGCACTGCTGAGGACACCACTGCAACAAAACTTCTACGATTTTAATATAATGCAGAGCTGAACTCCCTCACCACTGAAGCCTAAAATTCTTTACGATTTCATACAAATATCTCCAATGCTGAAGTTTTCCAGGCCTTGATGTCCCGTGATATCCTCCTTTTAGAAAGATCCAGATTTTTGGGGCATCTACTGGCTGGATGATGCTACAGCTGCAGCCTTCCACATGGTTTTTTTCTTCTCTATGTCCACATTCTCATTACCCCAATTTCTTAACTCATCTGGCTGCCTGAGCCACACGAAAGTGCTCATACGTTCCTTGACTCAATTTGTCTAGAATTTAATCTGCTCTCACATTAATTAATACAACTCTAAGCTGCAGATCTCCATAAATCCTCAGCCCGCCTGCTGCAGAAACCTGCTCTGGGGGCTGCAGGACAGAGCTGAGAGAAAAGAGGGCCACCCAGMGCATCCCCCTATGCCCACCGGACATGGATTTGTCCTTGGGGGACCTCCTTGGAGGCCTCCTCTGGCTCAGGCTCCTTGAGCCTCTGCAGCGCAGGCCAGGCACTGAGCAGGCAATCGCTGCACCCTTTGGGCAGGCAGATGCTGAGGACAGTCGTATCCATTTCACTAACACAGAAACAGCTTCAGAAACCATCTTCCACACTCCTCTCGTCCTGCCCGCGGCTGTTTTCGAGTTGGACGTTCCCAACGATTTGGATGCCAGCACAAATTACTTGGCAAGGGCCGGTCTGCTGGCAGGTAGGCTGCTACTTGGGCAACTTCCAGTTTTTTTTTTTTTTTTTTTTTTTTTTTTAAAATCAATCTCTGAGAGGCAAACGGGCCAAGCAGATTACGCGCTGGCCGTGGAGCCGCATCCCCTCAAGGCTGTTGCTGATGCCCCTCTGCCGGCAGGCAGAGCTGGCTGCTGCATGGCCTGCCCCACAGGAAAGCATCTTTTCACAGCTCACCCAAGGGGCTTGCGGGCAAATGTCCAGGTATTTTGGTCAAATCAGTTGCCTTCTGCAGGGCCTTGCACATGGCTAATTGAAATTGTTTGTGTCCTTGGCCAAAGATTTTGTTTTCAGAACAGTGCAACTGGAGACAGGAAAGATAAGAAACTGTACCGCTAAACATCATCACTTCCAAGCAACATGCCATGCTCTTGCATTAGTTTTAGCAAGGTCTTGCCTATGTTTATAGTGAAGTTGCAATATCTTATATACTACCTGCATATTACTGTGAAGAACAATCTAGCTTAAAGTATACAGTACATCACTATGAATCAAYGGATTCAAACATTGGTTTCTTCCAAAAATTCCGCAGATGTACTTCAAAAGTGCAGAACGGTTGATTCCAAGAACAAAGTYTGGTTTAGAAAAGCACGAGCACCATATGAATTATGTGTGCAGGGCAGATGCTGGATGGAACCTGAGTGAAGCTGCCAAGTTGTGATAGGGACCTCATGTTGGGACAGGGACGGCTACAGTACCTGGGCACAGCAACGGAGCCATATTTATCCAACTGTATTAAATCCTACAAAGCTGAAAAATAAAGGTGAGAGGAAGATTTAAGCACTCAAGATTAATGCCAGCAAAAATAAGGTTCGAGTGAGATCCAAGCTCGCAGCTGAATGCTGCAAGAACCAGCACCAAAAAAAACACCCTCATAGACCACCACAGGGTCTTCAGCAGTGACACCAGTTCACGGGGATTTTATCCCCACAGCAACAGCAGGGACTCTGCTGTGGCTGGATSAAGGCCCAGCCATCCAGGCCAATGATCCTGCCCTCTGTGTGGCGTCCTGCAGCTGTGCTGGCCATTGGGCTGTCTCCACAGGGCGCTTCCGTGCCCAGCGGGACTGCTATTGCTATTAGCTCCATCCAGGAGTGCCACTGAGGACCTTCTGTGGGAAACATGTGGACAAAACGCTCACTTTTGTGGCTGGGTTCCACAGTTAGGCTTTGTGTCTCAGTTTAATTTGTATTGTTCCATCCAGTTGCTCAGCACATCAGATTTAATACAGGAAGTATAAGCAACAGTTGGGTTTTAAGTCTTTAAGTCTTGAACGATCTCTCATCGTGGTTGATGGCTTCCGCTTCCCCAGGGGTGCCCACTCACTCATCTCCCTTGTTCCTAGCATGGCGATCCCATGGGAGACCCAGGGCTCTCGTCCCAGGTCTGCCCCTCATCCTACCCAATGCATGCATTGAATCCCTACGCAATGCCGAGGGCAGGATCGCCAACACCGTCCCGGTGGCCATTTTGCTTTTGTGTCTCGTACCTTGCTGCCAGTGCCACCTCTTGCCCAGGAGGAAGAGGCCCCGTTGCCCTGCAGAGCCATGGCTTGCTTGGCACCCGGGACCACAAGCACATGGAAGAGGGTGGCCCCCATCCCACGGGAGGCATCAGAAATGTCAGACTGCGTAAAGGTTGGAGTTATTATTATCATTCACCAAACAGAAGCAATCTCGAGGAGTAGGTGGAGGCAAATAGATGAAAGAAAAATAAATAGAAAGCAAATGCCTTAAACAATAAGGAGGTGGAAACRAGGCCAAATGACCAGCATGAGAAGATTCGTGGAGTTCATGTTTAAGCAGAGGAAGGTCARGAAAGAAAACTAATAGTCTCCTGCTTAATAACTTTAAAGGTTCAAAACTACTGTAAACAACAGAAGGCCTATCGGTAAAATTTGTTCCATTTCTAAGCTTCACATTCTGCTTTCTGGCAAAACTGGCATCCTCGCTCCTCGCTGTTTCCTTYGAGCACCCTCATTCCCCTCCAGCCTCTGCAGAATTCACATGCCAAGCCGCGGAATGGATCCTGGCACATCACATAGCTCGTAGGTACTTGGCAGGCACGGCAGACAGTTGCACTGATTGCCTCAGTGTTGCCTCTCTCACTTAGGAGAGTCAGTGATAGATCTGGCCAAGCTGCTACATCCCCCTAACGCTGTGTGCGGCTTGCTC
>PTEX01000132.1:504580-515581 GCA_003342815.1 Eudromia elegans | reverse complement strand
AACAGGACTGGACCAAGGACTGACCCCTGGGGGACACCACTAACCACAGGCCTCCAGCTGGATTCGGCACCACTGATCATCACCCTCTGAGCTCTGTCATTCAGTCAATTCCTAATCCACCTCAGATCGTAATTCCTAATCCACCTCAGATCGTAATTCCTAATCCACCTCAGGATCTAAGCACAACGTACCTACTGCCACAGAGCAGTACCAAACGGTAGCTCGCAGCACGCTGGGTGACTGAGATGCTGGAGCTGAAAACAAAGCCATGCAGGAAAAACGGCCACAGGAAAGACAGGAATGAAATTATGACTATTATTATGAAGATCTTTCAAAATCACGTGTAAACCATAAATAATAAAGAGCCAMGCTGGCTTAGTAACACCATGCTGTTACTGCAGACTGGGAACTTGAAATATATCAGTTAAGCATGTCCTTTCCCTCTGCCCCAGATGTTAAAAGCTGTTTTTCTCTCTAGCTATTTTTGCAGCTTTCAAGTTCCCAGGCTGCCCCTTTTGCCTAGACYACATGGTCACTAAGACACAGCTTAGGTAGGACATAAACAGGAGTAAAATAATCCAATAAACTCTTCAGCATACAGTCATTTCCCCTCTGTATTTTTGTAAAGGAGAAGGAGGGCCCAGAGAAATATCATGCAATTATGTGCTAATATGCCTGGCCTGGACATGAGGCTCAGGAATGGGCTCTTTCATCCTTTTAATATCCTTAACAAAAACACAAGCTACCTGGCCACRACAACCTTGACTCTTGGAAAACACTTGCAGAGGATATTGCAGAATTTAACAGTRGTAAGTTGGGGTAAGCAGGAAAGTCGAGTTCAAAAAGAAAGAAAAGATTTATATTTATACTAATGTATAGCAACATTCCAACAGGGCTCGGTGAGTGTCATAAATCAAACTTGGCTGTAAGAAAATAACAGTGAAGGTCCAGAGCTAGAAAATATAGCCGCTTTAGGGTATAAAATAATTACAGGAACTGATTGGAAGTACTGAGTGTATTTCCGTAACAGCAACAGAAAYACTCCGCACACCTCAGCTTTCCCCTTACTTTCACTTTGCCAATAGTAACTGTCTGTAATGCAGCGATGACAAATAATATCTCATGAGAAAGGCAGCAGCTAAAAGAAAAATTCACATATCGGGCACACAGATTCGGCAGCTGAACGATCCGTGGGCGGAATCGCTGCCCTGTGGCCGTTGATGGTAGACGGTGCTCGTGCAGGAAGGGTCTGCATGTCTTGCAGCTCTCCAGCACCACGCAGGAAATCACAGCACGCTCTGTTTTAACCGTTATTTCCTTGCCCTAGAGATGTGCCCGCAAGCGAATCCCGCTGCTGTTTGCAGCATGCCTACATTTCCCAGATGGAGCAGGGCTTGTTTTCACTGCTCAGATTGGGTGTGCCCTCTCTCCCACGGCTCTGCTGCTGGACAGCGCAGGCGGCACAGAGAGAGACCAAAGTGCACAAAATGCAAGAAGATACAGAAACAAACTACCTAAGAAATGTGCACTAGGGAGTCCTAGTAACAGAGATCAAAGTGGCACCGAATGAAATTGAAAAGCCAAAAGCTGAAAAAGCAAAAGGAAATGCATAAATACTTTTTAAAACAAGATACAGAATTGAGTATAGAGCTAACTGCAAGAAAATAAAACTGAAAATAACAGATGACAGGATATCAAAGTATTGAATGCTAAATTTGAACAGGGTTCCTGGCATTATTAGCATATTAGCAATCCAAGAGGGATATAAAGTTTACGTGCACGAGGCTTTAGACAGCCTCTCCTAATCAGACACTGACAGCAGGTAAAAGACAGGACATGTCTCAGCAGTGCTACGGGCTCCTTGGGCTGCTCTCCTGAAGAAGCTGTCAGGCAGCAAACGCTGAATGAGCTGGACTCCCTGTCTGATCTGTGAGGGCAGCTCCAAACAGCCCGAGGCAGAGCGCCAGGAGCTACGGGCAAACGCTTTGAAAAGCTCTGCTTGTACAGATAAATCTTCATCTAAAACACACCTGTTATTTCAGTTCTAAATTGCTCCAAAATCAGACAAGCAAAAAGTGTCAAACTAGATGGTGGTTTTGCAACACCAACAAACGCCAGCTTGGGCCCAGGATGACACTACTGAATTAATTTTTTCCTCCCGATCAAAAGATTTAGTCTCTTGTACAAAGAGAGTAACACAGTGCTCCAAAGCCTCTGCAAAATCTGGCATCACTGCATATCATTTTGATAGCTTAATCCTCGTCTTTTGAGAATCAAAGTTAGTCTAAACAAAATAAGAGTAAACTGGAAAAAAGTAGAGCCCAATAATTTTAAAAGCAACAGGAACCTGAGCTAGGTTGTTTCCATGTATTGCATAATAGATTTAACTAAAATTCTACACTAAGACAACTTCTCTCCGCATATAAACACGACACATGCGTATAAAAATGCATGGAYGGATGGATGGATTTACAAAACCACTGTAACTTGAAGGCCATGAATTAATTAAAAAGAGTTATTTTAATAATACCCATTTGCCTGGTTGCTTTCAACAGATGAAGTTCCTTAAAAATATTTAACTACTTCAAAGCAGTATTGTTTCYTGTACATACAAAGGGACATTAAAACTCTTTTTCTAATTCAATCAAAATTTCAGCACTGACAATGCTAAGAACTGCACACTCTTCAGATCTTTTCCAATTTACTAAACTATCACAATCAATTTCTCTAAGGCCTGGAACTTATCCTAATTAAGATCTTTGCTTTGATATGCTGAGAGTGACCTGAAGGATACACGCTAATAAACAGAAAGCTTCTTGTAGACTGTGGTCCTCAGAGCACTGCAAAGTCATTTAACTCATTCCACGACAAAATACCTTGCTCTTGATCATCACTCTGTCCTAAACACTGTCTGTAACACACTGACATAYGCTTGAAAAGCAAGAGACAGGTTGCTCATCCGAAAGGGAAGCTTGCCAGACACAACGATTTGGATGGTTTCTCCTTCAAAATGCAGTTATCAAAAATAAAACAAATCAGCCTCATCTGTGGGACRAAGATTCTAAATTAAATGACTCTGTATGGTATAGCTTGCTGAAGGACGTGCTTGATCATGCCCCAAAAAGACAACACTGACCCAGTTACCTTGATAGAGAACTGAGACTTCTGACACTACCCGGCTTTCCAGCTAAACTGATGGGAGGCTTTTCACATTTCACTGGGAGCTGCGTCAATCTTCCTTAGTAAACAGCCATGGGGGATATTTATAAACTTCTGTTTTTTTATGAAGTCTGCTTTTTGTTCCATTCCTTCATTCCCTTCCATTTTCAAATAAGATTTCAAAAAAAAAAAAGAAAAAAAAGCTTTATGAAATCTTGAAATCTTTACATAAAAATGGTTACTTTCTATAATACATCTCCATAAAAAGAAATGCTGGGAAAGTGATAAAACAAATAATCATGGACACGATCACGATATCCAAATGTATGAAGGACAAGGAAAGACAAGAAGGTGACTGGAAGCAGTCAGTACGGATGCACACAAACAATCCTGAAATCATGCTCGACCAAGCTGATGGTCTTCTAAAACTTGTTCACTGGCTGGACAGAATAGGGAAGAGCAGTGGATATTGTCTACCTTGGCTTCAGGAAGGTGTTTGAAACCATCTTCCATTACATCCTCAGCCCTGGCGAGATTTATCTGGAGAGCTGCATCCCTGTGGCCAGCRCTGGGCTTCCCAGTACAACGAAACATAGAGCTAGTGGAGCAAGTCCAGGWAAGGGCCACGAGATGATTACAGGACTAGTGCATCTTTCACATAAGGAGAGGCTGAGCGATCTGGAATTGCTCAGCTAARAGAGGAGAAGGCTCAGGGAGATCTTATTARTTTGTTTAAATGCCTAATGGGGGAAGTAAGGAAGACGGAGCCAGGCTCTGCTCAGTAGTGTCCAGTGAATGGATGAAACACAATGGGCACAGTCTGAAACACAAGAAATCCCACTTGAACAAAAGAAAAACCTTTTTTTTTAAAAAAAAAATTAATTTAATTTTACTTTTATTCAGGATGGTCAAACACTGGCACCGGTTGCCCAGAGAAGTTGTGGGGTCTCCATTTTTGGAGATGCTCAAAATTAAATCCTCAACCTCTACTATATCGAGGGAGCATATAATATAATTATACTTATATTTATATAAAATAAATATAAATATTTTTATTAATATTTATATATTTATTAAATATATTATTAATTATCATATAAATAATTATATAAATTCTTAAATATAAATAAAAAAAATCACTTCTGTTTTCTGTTGCCTCACAGAGAAAAGTAATTTTATTCTGAATGCTCACTCAACTCTTGGACATATCTAAGTGCACAAACAGACAGATATATTAATGGATCTAGTTATATACCAGAACTGATTCTGGATAACACCATGGATCTCAGGGTTATAATATATAATACATATATGCAATGCATAGGGAAAGGGGGCAATGCAAGTCTTTTACTAATTGTTCCTCATTTCTTATGCCTGTATAAATATATCCCCAGAAACTGTGTGTTTGGTCATTTAATTCCACTCTATAAACCTCTGTTTTCATTAATTATATATGTATACCACATACACACACACATGAATATATATATATATATATAAAGAATAACTCAATTGTCAGAGAGAGAGAAACACAGTTAGTTTAAATAACTCTGCGCATATTTTCCAACCTTTCAAGCACTGACTTCGATAATGGCCTGTAGCAAACGTGTTCTAAGGTGGAGATACAATTCCACTTTTATATCAGCTCGCATCTCTGCAGAACGGAGATGACCAACTCGCCTAAAGTATTTGAAGCGGTTTCTGGTAGGCACCTAGCAGATCCAGAGGTTATAGGTATAATCTTCAAGCTCATTTAACATAGCAAAACCCATTAAAATGCAAACCATACTCATCATTAAGAGACAGTATGTCCTAGGAACACATTCATATTTTTATCTCTGTGAAGTTGTGCATTTATAGCAGTTTTACCAGGTACTTCCCGGTGAATCTGATGACAGGAATGGAAGAAGCCAGCACTCCTTCAGATAATAAAAAGAGAATCGCCTCAAACAGTCAACAAAGCCAAAGATGAAGTATAGATTTCCTTCTCACTCTCCAGCAGATTAAAACTTAGATTTGCTGAAATCCATTTCTGAGATTGCAGCAAATCCAGTTATCTCAGTTATGCACCCTGCTGTCTTCCCACCTTGCTTCCTCCATCATCTAAGGTCCACAGAAGAAAAGGGCAGGCACCTCTAGATCTCCACAGAGCACACAGCAGAGGCAGAGAAGATCAGAGCCTTGCAGARAGCACTGCCCAACTGGCTGTCCAGCTGCAACATCCAAAAGCATATTATTCTCACAGGCATAAGTGAGTTATTGAACCACATCATACTCCCCATTGCCCACAAAGACACTAAGAGAAGCATTTTCAGAATTWCAGAGCACTACTATATTTGTCTGTAAGTAAATTAAGGTAAAATTAAATGCACTTGGGTGGATTTGACACATCTCTGGCTAGGACCTTGTCTCAAATTTAGCCATAGACAGCTTTTCTATTTGTGATTTAAAGAAAATTAAAACGAGTAGAAGGTAGGCAACATAACGATTTCCATGCGCTTTCTTGCCCGTTACAGTTATGTTATGTATTTTTAGGCTTCTTGGYGATGCCATTTTTCTCTACATTTGCAGAGGGTTTACAACAATTTGGCCAAAACTGTTACAGAAAAGTCAAACCACCGCACTTGTGCTAAACATGGCTAAAGTAGCCGGGGGTATTTACATGCTGAGCATGAACAGTAAATGGAATTACTTGTCACTCTTACAGTCACAGCTTAAATCTAACAAAGAAGAAGGATATGGAGCTGTGACATCTGCAAAGGCAAAATTTCACCAGCACCCTTCATTTTTTTTTTCCTGTTTGCCATGAATTCTTCAGTCCTAGTARGCTGCTAACATGCAGAATACTGATAAACCTGCTAACCTGCTCCCAAAGGAAGCATTGTTCAGAAAAATGTCACCTTTGCTTTGTCAAAACACGGCAGAAACAAAAAAAGAGTCAAAGTAACACAGTTACCTCAAAAGCAGCATGGCACGTGCCAAGCTCAACTGTTTCCTGCCCACAAGACTGTTCAGAAGGTGCTTAGATAAGACTTGMTGGAAGTTAGATGTTTCTCCCAAGATCGCTACCTCCAAAATTAGAAATTGGAGCTTAGAAAGCCAGGACTACAAGCACCGTATGTGTGTCTACATCAACCATTTGCAAAGAAGCTTTGAACCACAATGTGTTTTTTCTGTTGTTGTTTTGAGTCCAGTGTATCCTACTATGTGTAGTGAAAGACAACTCCTGCGTTTGTTTCCATTTATATGGAAAAAATACAAGAATTTAATTCAGCTGAATTGAGTATAAACGTTGCACTATGACCAGTGAGTGCAGAGCACTCTCCCCATATAAGTAAGGTTGCTGTCACTGCGATGTTTTGGCCATAGAGTTAATGCTCGTATCATATTATAAAGGTAAAAGAGAAGCATATGGAAGCAGAAAATACATTCTGCCCCAAACGCTGCATGAAGAACCCTGCTCAACCAAATTTGCCAAGTTTCCTTCAAACATTTTATTCCACTTCTGTTTGATTGCAAATGACTTCAAAATGCACCTCATCTTAAGCAGGGAACTGTAGTCAAAAACCCTGGAATGTTCCAATTGTGTACTGAAATTTCCTTTCCTTATGTGACACTGTTTTACAGGACTAGAACATTCACTTTCCTTAATAGCATTTTAACACCTCGATAGTTCTCTCTCATTTGTCATCATGGCATACTACAAAAACGCCACTTTAAAAAAAATACCAGTTCATCAGGCACAATCTCATTCATTTTATATATCATATTCAGATTCATATAAAAAAATATAATGATGTACAGATACATGGAAAGTTTTTCAGSTTGAAAAAGACTAAAGGAAAGGAGAAAATGCAGCCTTTCCCAATTTCAGGTTCACATTGAGCTTTGCAAGCTAAAAAAGGCAGAAGAAAAGTTACAACAGCCTTGGCAGAGAAATCCACAAAACAGCCCAGCCAGATTTGGAGCCAATTTTACTTCTGCAATGTTCTGCTTAAAATAGTGCCATATCCACTCCCGGTATGAGCGCAGTTAAATTTATGGGTATGYCTGACACACATTTTAGCTCACCTTTTTTTCTCGGGTTATTTGGTCAAGATTTGTCTTATTAGATAATGGCTAATAAWAAAACATCTTGTCAYRGCCAAAGGGRAAAAAAAAAAATCAAGCAATGAGATATAATTATGCATCTGATTCATAGCATTAAGGACAGGGCTTAAGATATACAATAAGTGAGAACAAAGCAAAAACGTTTGGCCTTAGAAATAGGTGCAGAAACAGAAGCAAAGTTGCCTCTGCAAGCAGAATAAGAGACTGAGCCAAGGCAAAGCACGCTTAACTCAGAGGAAATAATGAAATCCYATGTCATTTGCCAAAGTCTCACTGCCACCAAGCATTTGCTATGCATTTCTTAGCTACTAGAATCAATATTTGTTCTAATGTAAAATACTAAGTGAATTAAATATATATATATATATATCACTACTCATATATTGGAGTTATGGTAAGTAAATTCACAAGTGAAAAAGGATATGAAAAGAAACCTTCTGAAACGGAGGGTCTCGAGACCTCAGACGCTGAGGCTCTGAGTGGCTGTTTCCTCCAAAAGGCTTGGGAGTCACCGATGCAGCAGATTCGAAGGGACAGAAGTGGAGGGAACAAACGTTCGCTTGTCCTTGCCTGCGATGCCACCCTCATTCTAAATTCAACGTACAGCACCTCAGCCGAACAAAAATCTCYGTCCCGAAACACAGGTTCAATGCCTCCCATGAAGGTCATAACTATTTGCCTGTCCCTAACCTAGATCCAATATTTTCTCCATGTGATTTGAAAAGATCAAAACACAGGTTCTAGGGCATAGCATCAAAAAACTGCCAGATACCGCTAAAAGACATCTGCCCTTTGCTAAACCCCATCTAATCTTCACTTGTGTGCACTAATATCTTAGGGGATTAATATTTGATGATAACCAAAACAGAATCCTACCTTAATTGTTTGAGTATAAYCTGAAAATATTTGCCCAGAACAAAAAGCAAATGAAAGAACAAACCAAAATTGGATTCATTTTTTCCCTGAAGAAAAGCTTCTCTTAAATGTCATTTAAGCTGCTTATTGCAGTTAAGATAAAACACCAGCTCCTCCCAAATTAGTAAAACAATCAAGCATCACATAATTTTTAGTAATTAGACTCATTAACATTCCTTAGAGACAGCTTTAATTCACTATATCAAACATTCTTTCTTCTCACAGAGCTTGGGCTTTTTCACCCCAAAGGAAAACTCTAAACAAGTACCAGAGATTGGAAATACTCCATGTTAGCATCTTAAAATTAACTTCCAGCATGAGAATAAAATGGTATCATTAATACACAATTGTCTTCAATTAAGCCAAATTAAAAAAAAAAAAAATCTGACAAATCTCACACAGATTTGATTGGTATTATTTTGAGCRCAGGAGACTAAAAACAGAGAACCTGTCATGGAGGATGGATTCATATTATATCCCACTCTACCAATAAATATATATATTTTTTAAAGATTTCTTCCAGCCATGGACATTGTAGTAATGACAACACACAGCAGACCCATAAAGGGGGTTTACTGAAGCTGACCAGCTTCTGCTGTCAGCTCACCTAAGTGAACCAACCTTCACGACYGGAGAAAGGAGGAGGAATATCCTCGCTGCAGAGCTAGAAATTGTTGGCCTAAAGACAAGCTGCTCACACACTCTAAATCACCTGTCTGGCCCCGCAAGAAAAGTGCCAACATTTCCAGGTACAGTTCCCTAATAATCTCAGCAGGATATACATGGGTGACGTGCCTCCCCCTGCCACGGTATGACGCCATGTAGTATATACCCATCTGCTCAAGATGACTAACTCAGACAAGCTGCCTGGCCCTTGCTTCAGTGGTTTTATGGATTGCTTTGCAGCAAGGCTATGCAAATATTGGCCTGGCTGTAAAATGAACTCTACGTTATAACTCAGGCCATTCAGTTAATCCTGTGATAGATGATGTTGACATATAGCTCATATAGCTCACATATAGCTTCACTTCACCTCACTTTTCTTCTCCAGGTCCTCCTTTTAGAAATCTCTTAGCCAAACAACTAATTAAAATACATAATAATACATAACTAYGACACATAAACATCTTTAGAACTGATTTATCCATTTTTTGGAGAAAAGGGAGGAAAAGACATACAGAAGGGAGAGAGAGGAGTAAATATTTACTGTAAATGTTTTCACTGGAAAACTAGGCTAGGTGTTTACACTATATATGCTTCATTGTAAGTCATAATAGGACTTGGTAATCTAGAATAGTGCGCCAATAAAATGCATTTACTGTGAGTTACCATTGATTCAGGCAAACAAAACATTATATAGTTTGCTAATTTACAGTGGTAAGATCACTTCAGCCTTAAATTTCAGAATAAGACTTGTTTTTAGTAGGAGTTTGTCAAAGATCAGCTGTCTAGTTATCTACACAATAAACAGAGCCAGATTTGAAGAACATGTGCTTTTTCCGCCATTTAATAAGAAATTAAGAAGCATTCATAATCTCAGATCAAGCTCCAAAATCATTAGCAAAGGTTTTGCCCCCTTTTCAGTAGATGGAAACCTGAATCACCTTTCTCAAACATCTAGGATCATAAGGGATGGAAAGACATTCAGTTTGATCCAGGTACGGCGAGCCGTATCCGAGCACTGAATCTAGGGAGAGGCACCACAACTGAGCTATGACAGCCTAGTAATACTGTAGTAATAAAAAATAATCTAGAAAAAAAAATCAGGCATCACAGGATTGAAAAGGTTTCTGAAAAGTAAGACTAGGAAAAAGTCAAACTATGATAAATCTAAGTAGAATGGGCTGGAAAACAGCCTTAAACATCAAGAACCCGCACCCAGTCTACCCACAGAAAGTCACTCACTGTAGCGACTTTAATACCTGAATGATGTTTTAGTGATATGAGGAAACTATTGGCTACAAAAACAGCAAAGTTGAGCAAATATAGTTCAAACAGCCCCCAGAAGCACTTGATAAAGAGATACTGGTATCTTTGCAGCAGCCTTCAATGGGCAGAAATGGAAAAGGATTGAAAGAGTGAGTTTAAGAGTTTGCCCTAGGTCATTTACTGCCCTTGTTCACTGTACATTTAAGTTAGAAGGGTTAGTTTTACTGAATGTTTGAGACCCTGATAMAGCAAGTTATTTAGCTTAATGCCATCCCTTTACAGATCTATGCTCTAGCTAAATGGATCTTTACAGATTAATATTATGTCAAATTCTCTCAGACTTGTTATAAAAGATGGAGCAGCGTGCAGCAGAATAGCTTTAAGATTGTCCAAAAAGTAGCATTTCCATTTAAGACCATTTCACAGTTTCTCAGTATGGTCTGAAATTTCCACCTGTCAGACTGTGTCCAAAGTCGAATTTTTCTGGGTAGTTTGCAGAAATTGATTCAGTCATTTTTGCATGAACAGCCAAAACCATTTTTCACTAAAATATTATTTAAAAGAAATCCTTTTGTTGAACTACTTCAGTAGGGAAACAGCCTGTAGTTGAAAGTTGACATTTTTCTGGCTAGTATCCCTCAGTGTAGTAAGTAAAGTTTTCCAATGAACATTATTTTGATTTGAGAAAACTTTTTGAAACTATATATTGGGGATGTGGGCAAGTGTAGGGTCCTGCACCTGAGGAGGAATAACCCCAGACGCCTGTACAGGCTGGGGACCGACCTCCTGGAGAGCAGCCCCACMGAGAGGGACCTGGGCGTCATGGTGGACGACAGGTTGACCATGAGGCAGCAGTGTGCCCTTGTGGCCAAGAAGGCCAATGGGATC
>PTEX01000132.1:392231-503962 GCA_003342815.1 Eudromia elegans | reverse complement strand
ATTCTATGATTCTATGTACAAAACTCATAAGAATCATGGTGCATCTGGAAACCACGCTGCATCCAGTCTACCTGGGAGAAAAAGGCATAAAGAAAATGGGGTATAAAATCTGCATTACATCAGTCCCAGATGTTAATGGGTTTATAGTTTCTCAGTTAGGTCCAAATACAGACTTTCTTTTACAAGAGGAAGGAACCTGARCAGTGCATATGCTCAAGATTTTTAATCAAGAGGCGAATAAGGTAGTTTTRTGTGTTATTTTACTTATCAATTATTTTGTTTTCCAGTAGTATTCATAATAAAATTTATCTTTTCAGCCTTYTCTTTCTTTTTTTCCTTCCTTTTCCACCTGCAGAGAGTATTTKCCTTTGTACCAGGGAGTTTGAGAAAGGAAGGAGAAAAGCCACACGTATGGATATTCTCTGCAGTTTGGCCCACTCTCAGAAACAAAGTACCACCTCAAATTTATTATGAATTATCCCTGTTTCTTCAGAAGTCCTCCTGTGCTATAGCAACAAGTCATTCTGTCATCTTAAACGGGGTGGTGTTAGTTTAAGTAATGACRAGAATGATCTATTCATCTCTACTTAAATCATCAATAACATTAGGCCAATGCGAGTCTTACGTTTCTCATACTGTTAAGTGGCCACAGATCATAATTAAAAGCGTAATTCTTCCAAACTTTATATGCATTCATACAGAACACTTTGCAATTTCAAAAAACCCTTCAAACTATCTAGTGGCCTTCTACATTGCTCTTTTAAAGGTTCTGAAAGATCCATAAAATATGTTTAGTCATGGGATATTTCTTACAGCATTTAAAATAATCTCATTTTTCTCACTTCAAAAATAATTAGAACATTCCAACAACTTAGAAATCCATGTTCCACTACCCCACCACTACATACAAAATGTGATAYCACCACACTATATCACAAAATAACGGAGAACTATCTTAGGAGCAGTAAATGCATATGTGCAAAGGAAGTCGGTGGATCATCTACTAGTTTGATTGTTGTTTCCTTTCTCTTGGTACAAATATCACAACAACATTTTAAGTACGTTTAAAGGTATGTCTACATAGGAAACAAAGCATGCTGCATATTTTTAGAGCACAAGGATTCTTAGCAACATTTGCTGACTCGACAAAGCATGGGGGATGAGGTTTTCTGCAAGAATCCTGCTTTGGTAAAGCAAAGAGAATTTTCACTGATTGTTCATTTGGAAACTCCCACCCTAGAAACACAGGCATTTCAAGTTGCTCTAACTCTTCATAAACCTGACTTGGTGAAGATGTTCCATTTTACGTGACTCCCAGCTCTCCCGGCAGAGCTTCATGCTGGTCTCTGAGCATGGGCAAACACAGCCTCAGCTCTTCACACAGCTCTTTGGGCACAGCAGAACACAAAGAAGAACACATCAAGCCTTAAGGACAAGTGAGAAAGGGGCAGAACAAGCTGTATTACACCACATCGAGCATTCCACTGAAGTTCACTGGCACTAATAAAATGAAATTAGCACACAGTTAAAGATAACAAATATCTCGCGACAGCCTGCAGGTGTTTTGTTATTGCAAAAGCTTTTCACCAGGCCCAGGCATCCCGGCATCGCAGCATGGAACGGGCAGGCATCAGCACACCTTGCTCGAGCACCTTGCAGCATCAGAGAGGGCTCAGGAGGGTCCCAGGGATCCTCTGCCACCTGGGAACGCTCTCACAAAAAGCACCATTTACATCCAATATCAAAATGKCCTTACATTGAGAGAGCTTTTGCATTGGACCCAAAGTTTGCATTGGAGCTCTGAAAATGAATCAGKGACAGAGCTGTCTTCTGGAGCTCCAAGCTGCCAAAATCTCTGCAACGGTACATGCCACATTTGTTTAAAAACGGCAAGCAGCAATAGAACCCGTGAGATTTCTGAAGTGATACTTAGATACATCACTGACTATTTCCCTTTCATGTTTGAATGAGATGGAGAACCACATCCATATGGGCCCTCTCGTTATTAGCAGATTATTCTTTCTGTGATGCATATTCATAAAATAATCCTACGTAGCTTTTCCATAATTTTTCTTTCCTACTCTGYTTGACAACCACTTTTCTGCTTCATGTTTTTTCAGGAAGAGAACTCGATGAGCTAGCATGACATTTTCAATCACCATTTTTTCCTTCAAAACACTGAATCAGAACACCAAATACTTAATTTAAAAAAAAAGAAAAAATGAAGCTTGCATGAGCCTACCCCYTCCCACTTTCCAACACAAAATTGCCAATCTCTTATCCATCACTAGAAGCATGACACAGGTAAAACTCCCAAAGCCTGCGGCTGGACCAAAATATTAACTGTTAACACACAAGTCCAAATAATGGGAACCTTTAAAGTGAAACAGTGAGWGACCTCTGGCTATCCAAGCTCTGAAGGGCAGCAAGGTAGCAAACGGTGATGAATAAGGCAGTTAAAACTGCTGCATCTTTCAATGGTCCTCCAAAAGTCATACAGAAATATAGCCACATTTCCCTGCCTGCGAGATCAGATTTTGAGATTTTAATGAACCTTTCAGAATCCAATATCCCTGCTAGCTGCTTTGTCACAACCTGTTTCTATTTCAAAACCTTCTGTCTATCACTTTTAGAGAGTGAACAAGGATTTATATGCATCTTAGAAAGCTGCTCAGTCACTAGCTTTGCAGGATTTCTAAGACACAGGCAGATTTAAAACAGCACGTCCTTGGCTACATGCAATAAGACAACCTCCCAAAATCTCCCACTTCATTCTAGGCCAAGTAGAAAGTGCTAAGATTATGAAATTTGTGTTTAATTATCAAGAAATATGATTTGCAGGGATTTAAAAATCTTCATTAAAGGTTCTCAGTAACAGGAATAAAAACAGGAAAATTACTAAAACCATCATTTAAATCTGACATCTAAATTTTGTTCTCTTGCAAAAGATTAATTGACAAAGAAAATAAAGTGCAGTAATTAYTGAGAAAGTAAGTTCTCTTTCAGAGGTAGTCCCTTAAATGTATAAAGTATATTTTTTTCCCCAAAATAGCTTCTGTTTTTTTTTTCCTACTGCTATACATATATTCCCTTTTGTGGCACCTTTACAGTGTAAGAATTACTTAGTCTGCATTAAACCTAGCCATCTAAGAGCAAGGCATCTTGATCATCATTTGGACACAGCCTCACATCTTGGTTGCATCCTTTCTCACARATTTGCATTTTCATGAGCCAGCCACGTGCCCTCGTGGCCAAGAAGGCCAATGGGATCCTGGCTGCATCAGGAGGAGCGTTGGCAGCAGGGCGAGGGAGGGGATCCTGCCCCTCTACTCAGCCCTRGTGAGGCYGCACYTGGAGTATTGGGKGCAGTTCTGGGCTYCCYRGYACAGGAGGGATGTGGAGCTGCTGGAGAGGGTCCAGTGATGAGTGACAAAGATGATTAAAGGACTGGAGCACCTGTCGTATGAGGAGAGGTTAAATGAGCTGAGCCTGTTCAGCCTAGAGAAGGGAAGGATGAGAGGGGATCTGATCAATATATAAAAATACCTGAGGAATKATTGTAGGGAGGAGGGGGGCTAAACTGTTCTTGGTAGTGGCCAGTGGTAGGACAAGAGRCTATGGGTGCAAACTGAAACACAGCAAGTTCCATCTCCACGTGAGGAAGAACWWCTTTCCTGTGAGGGTGACGGAGCCCTGGAACAGGCTGCCYAGAGAGGCTGTGRASTCTCCTTCTCTGGAGATCTTCCARACCCRYCTGGATGCCACCCCYGTGCTCTGGGTGTTCTGCTGGGGCAGGGGGATTGGACTAGGTSATCTCTAGAGGTCCCTTCCAACATTAACYATCTGGTGATTCTGTGATTCCATCCTGTCATGAGTCATATTAAAAAAAGAAAGAAATCCCCGCATACAATACTCCTTTAAAGTAGTAATTCCTTGGAAGGGATTTGATGTCCTTCCTTTCAAAAAGCACCCTGAAAGCTACATTGTACTTTCAAGAATGTTTTCCACTTGTRAAACAGAGATTGTATGCTTGCTTTTTAAATGGGTTTTCCACCAGCCCTCTGAAATTTTCCAGATCTGTCCCCTTAGCAAGAACAGTCTGATTGCTTTATACTTCTCAAAACTCTGAAGGCCACCTGCAATGGAGCTGCCCCTTCCCTGATGTCCCAGCGGGCCATTCACTCCCCCTCTTGCTAACCAATCCCTCACTCATTTCTGCTCCTTACATTTCTGACGAGAAGCCACGAGTGAACACACAGGCTTGAAGAACCTTAGGGCTGGCTCTGCCTTAAGTGGTTCTGCCTTAATTTCCTCCTTTGGAAATTAAGAATCGATTTTTATACTGACAAAAATCCTGCTGGATACAAGGCTCTGAGCAAGGCAGACAAGAGATGCCTCCCTCCCAGAAAATCCCCGCGTAGCCATGATGGGCCAGTGCAATCGGTTAAGCAAGGCTAGCTGGGAGAGCTCGCTGTATCCTGCTAAGCCAGCTGGGACGGACGGCAAAAAACAGGCAGACATTCAAGCATTCGTGGCCCTTGTGGGATCTGAAAATGCAGCRACAAACTGAACAGAAAAATATAAAATAGAAAAGACTGCCTTGATTTAACTTAGTAGCGCAAATGAGGTGGACAACATGAAAGAAGATGGCATTTAAGGAAGAAAGAAAGGTCTTCTGCTGCTGACACTGCTTTTCCAGACATCTGGACTGAATGAAAAAGTTGGGCATAGGTTAAGTCAAAAATGTATCCCATGGGGGTTGCACAGTTTGTCATACAGACCTTCTTCAAGTTCCTCTTCCTCAAGTGAAGACGAGAAACTTTCAGAGTATGGAGAAAAATGGGAAGCAGCAAACACCACAATGCCTTATAATTTAATGAAACTGTAATTGGATGGTCTATGGCTTTCAGGTGGACATCAGAGGATGTGGCAGCTAATAAAATAATTAAATATATTATTATAAAAATTATAGATCCTCACAATCCTCAACAAGCTAAATGACTTCTCTCTAAGGAAGTAAAGAAAACTACTTCTCCCCAGCATACATTCATCAAAATGGAGTCAGATCAGGGCAGAACATTTACACATGGTGTCTACACAAACACCTCATATTTAAAATTCTTCTATTAAAAAACCACAGAAATTAATGAGGCTGCCTAAGACACGGAGCTTCATTTCCTTCCAAGAGCTCACCGGTACAGATGTCTGACATTTCTTCTTTGGAAACAAATAATCTTTTGAGGTGATGGTCTTGAGATGATACTAATAAAAGACTAAGAAGTAAATGTTAAGCAAAATCCCTTTATTAGCTTCACACCAGCATTCAGCTGTTGCCTCGCATTCCCTGCTGGAAGCCAGGCATCCCCGTGTCTCTTGGAGGCATCTCTCCTTACAAAGGCAGGCAGCGGCTTCGCTCACTTTGCAACTCCTGAAACACATAGGCTGTGCACTAAGGAACTCATCAAAGAGGCCTTTCGCCAATGCAGTTAAGTGTCTCAGTGTCTGAGAAACATTTTCTGCAGTCCCATGGGAAAGGATCACATATGAGAAAAGCAAGGAGGAGGAGCAGGAAAGGCATGCTGACCTTCTGGAGGCACCAGCAGAGCTGGAGGCAGCAATCAGGAACCCAAAGGAAGCCCTAGACTGAAAGATCTGATGCATGTTGCCATGGCCTGTCAAGAGCAGCATTGGGCATCAGAAGCTTCAAAWTACATAAAAATATCCCCTAAACCTAAAAAATTCCCCTAAAAATATCCCCTAAAGCAAGGGTAGATGCTTCTGATTCCCAAAAGCATTTCCTATAGAAACCAAATAAGACCAAGATGGTACCAAGTTCAGACGGATATGTCACATTAGGAGGACTTTGAAAAGCCAGAGCTTACCTCTAATGTGGTAAGAAAGCTCTGATAAATTATTGCCAAGACTTAAGTCAAGACAAGAAAGACAGCAAAGGAAGCTTGACCAAAGCTGAAAAGCATTTCTAACAATGCTAAATGCAATCAATCTGTTACAGAAATCCTCTGAGGAGTTACAACCCTTATGACTAATGTCCCACGAGTCACCCAACTGTCTCCTTCCGACAAGGCTTACCATGCACTGCCAAGAGCCATCAGGACCAACCAGCAAACCGGTCCTTTGGCTGGGACCTCAGCCTGTGGGAAGCTATTTGAGGTAGCTGAAAAACAAATACCACTGCAAACAGCTGCAGAAAGATGCCGAAGTAACGGGCTGCCAAAGCACCGCAATGGCAGATAACACACTTATGTTGACATATGTAAACTAACACACATTGACAAAAACATTCCTAACCCTACTTGCATAGTGTTAAGCTGTAATTTAGCTATTAGAACCCAGAAACGAGACCTTGGAGTTATATGTAATCCTACAAAAGCATCAGGCCAGGCCTTCATAGAGATTAAAAAAATAAAGATTTTAAATACTCATATTACTGTATGCTTCTCCTTTACTTACACTTTTACATGAGTATTTGCTATYGGCTACTTCTCAGGACAAGACTCTGAGTTAGTCAAGGGTCTTTGGTCCAGTTCAATATGACTTTGTGATATTTCTGCTTCAAAAACAGCACCATTTGATAAAGGGGCTAGAGATTAAAACATTATTAAACTTGCAACAATTTTGGTTTTACAACATCAACACTAGATAGGCCATTACTACTTTCCTGATGGATACATACGTATTTTGTTTACAGGATTGGCCAGGCGGCTGTACCAAAACTGATGTGTATTTGGAAGATTTATTATTGTCTATTGCTGYTGCAGGTCTAAAGCAAGCAAAATATCACGTGTGAGCTTTCAAGGTGCCTCAACACAATAGCCAGCACTGTGCTTATGACTTATGTCCAAAACAAGCAACTTATAAAGATCGCATTTGTGGATCTTCTATTAAAATTACTTTTAGTATAACATTGACTGAAATCCAAACTGACTGCAATTTACAGAAAAAAAAAAATCCCATTAATGAAATGGGAAGAAGCTTCTACCCTCAGTGTTGCCATTTGTTTAGTCAATAGGAATAACACAAGAACATGGACAACTGCGATGCACCTCGGAAAAAATCACCTATCTCATCTTGTGCAGTAATGTGACATCTAACAATGTCTCAAGGAGACCACATAATAATTTAGTGCCAGTCTCCTGATCCGAGTACAAATTGTCAAGTTTTGTCCCTGTTTGCCAGGCAAAAGTCAAAATCCATGGAACACCATTCTTTCTCAACAGCAGCAGAGGAAATCACAGATGCTGTTAGATCTACAATAGTCTGCCTACAACAAAGTAATAAAAATCTTGTAGCTGCATACAAATTCAAAACCTCCAAAATCATTACATAGACCAAGCAATCAAAATTGTAGTACTTCCCAAAAAAGAATTCACACGCTGCAATTTATAATGGTACCTCTTCCTGTAGCTGGATTTCTCAAAGTATAGGGAATAGCTCAAACTTGCTTGATAAAAGAAATGACCATTTGAAACTAATACCTTTACCTTTTCGTTGTAAAGAAAAGAGTAGTGATGGTTAATTCCTCTTCACACGGAAGACAAAGCTCCCCTCCTTCACTTCCCCCAAAGTCAACTAGTTCAGTCCTTATTACTGCTCACTGTAGACAGTTGGAGTCTCTTTCCCTAGAACTGTTWATTTTTGAGATAAGATCACACCAGTACCAATCACGCTAAAAGACATTTGCAACAGCAAATTGTCTTTTTTTCTTTCTATGAACCATATGTCTCCACCAGCTTCATGTCTTCCACCCTGGCATCTCTGCATTATTTCTGTGCCTTCCTGACATCAGATAAGCTCTGCAAATGAGTGACAAGCTTACTAAATAGAAGTAAAAATCCAAGAAAAGATAATTTAAAAACAGAGGAGGAAAAAAATCCATTTAAATTCCTTGGTGCTAAAGAAAAAAAAAAAAAACCTGAAGATTGACTCTAAATTCTGTGAAAACATTTCTCATTGTATTCTTTCAGCAGATGTAATTTTGCAAGAGACTCCTAAAAAGGCCTGGTATCTTCCCAAGAGACATTGTACACTGCATAAACAAAATTTTCCTTCTAGAAAACTCCTACTTTACCATTAGTGTTATTTTCACTGTGAAAATGGGCATTATTAAGCAATTATTGTCTTGATTATAATATTACAAAATGAGTTTTCCTTACAGTTGTATGTTCCCCAATTATTTTKTATCACAATACCCAAGAAAATGCTTAGCAACAAAGTCAGTCAACTGAGAAATATTTATATGAACGTGTGACCTGATAAAAGAAATCGTTTAGGAATTCAGGGTTTGTTGAATCTCTGACAATCAACATTTTAAAGRTATCATGGGAAACAGTTTGCAGTCMTCGTTTTCCTACAGTTGCTACCGCATTATTTGTTTGCTCASAAGAKCCTTTTCTTGCTTTCCATTTCGTGATGCACAAATTTGAAACTACGAGACGTAATAAGAAAAAGGATCCTATAGTATCACATGAATGTTTTGACTGGCTGTCATCTCCTTCCTCCATCACAATCCAGCAGACACATCAAGAACACCTAACTATCCCACATCAGRAGTAACGACTGTCAAGACTCAAGGAAGCTGCCAAAGACAGAGTAATATCATCCTGGGAAGGGAAAGAAAAAAAAGAAGAGAAGAAAATCCTATGCCATTCTTTAACAGCAGGATTTTCTGAAAAGCTATTAGATTTGATAATCTTCCATGAAACCACCAAACTACTTTTTATAGCATACGAGGAATCCAAGCAAATTGCTTGGCTGAAGTTAGTCATTCACAGAGTGTGACTAAGCTTGATGAGCTTTCTGCTGAAGTCTTTTTGAAATGTACACATTGCCCCGGTAAGCAATACTGGGCTGGATTATTAAAAATGATCAGTTAGCTATGTTACTATTTATGATCTCAGAAATCCCACTACAGCCTCTAGCAAACATGAAATTYGTCTAAAARGGCAAAYTWATCTCAGACAGAAAGGATGCTGACMTCAGRGTTAGGACAATTTGTAAAATTTACTATTTAAAAATCTGACTTTCCTTTTCTTTCCTTCCCCTTCTCTTTATTTTTCCTATCTTAAARTGTACTATTGGGCCACTAATACAGAYAGACAGTTCTGCATTAATCAAAAAAGGAGTTTTCTAGCGGCATTTTTGGCCTTGCCAGGGAGAAAGCCATCGGAGCTGGAGTAACACGTATTCTGGCAGCCCATACAGTCAGCCGGTCTTTTGGTTTAACAAGTGGACCTGACTACAGCCATTCCTTGCTGAGTGCAGAAAACACAGTTCCTTAAATAGCTGATGTGGCAAGCGCCACTAATTCCTGCTTATCTAGCAGAAATTGCATCTGCAGAATCACTGGGAGCTAATAATGCATTCATCAACACTGGAAATGATGGAAAATTCCCTTTTCACTTATTAACCTACCTCTCTAACATGTTTAAAGGGAACTGTAATCACCACCGTGCACAGCTGTAAAAGAGAAGGAAAAAAAAAAAAAGAGATCAAAAGGATCAAAGCTGCTCCAAAGCAGCCAAAAAGTCCCATCTCAAAAGTCCCATAAGAAACATATGCCTTAAAGTAACTGCTCCGCAGTGAGAAGGAGTTGCAATGACCCTATGTTGTTTAACAGGGAAATTATCCAACTTGCCTCTTGCTGCCAGTGCAGAAGAGATCTGAGGTGAGCAATCGAAAGAGTTAAATCTAGAGCAAACACCACTGCATATTTTCTAAAATGCCTGCAGCACCCTGGCAAATACAATCCATACTTCCACACATTATTTAGTGTGTTCAATGWGATTAGCATTTTATACAGGTCACATCTGATCAGAAAGCAGGCAAAATCCTTCCAAGGAGAAGCATGATACTACAGTTGTTTTCAATTTACAATAAAATAATTAATAATAATAAAATGATAATAAAAATGATAGTAAAATAATGATAATTAAAAAAACCACCCACAAAACAGCAAGACCTCCCCTTTGGAAGTTCCCACCACGCAGCCATTCAACATGTAAATTAAAGTGGTAAAATATGAAAGTGAAGCAACCCACTGCCAACAAAAATACTGTATGAAATGGCACACACTTGCAAAATTTTAACAAAGTCCTTGCTGATGAATAGCTATAAATATAAGAGCAATGGAATATAAACAAGAATAAGAGCCCTAAACAACAGAAACACTGTCTAATTGCCTGAGTAAATATAACTTAACATGGTCTTGATTCAATGGCAATTTATAGCTCTTCAATCATTATGAACATAATAACTAGTAAGAGCCATAAATATAGATAATAACTGCTAAATATGTAATACTAGACATTCTTCCATAAAAAAAATTAATGTATAATAGATGTTAAATGGTCTGCATGCCAAACCTTTTTTTTTAACAGCTTAATGACATTTTTGAAAAGGCATTTCCCCCTTTTCTTGCAACTCCATGCGACCTTTTGAGGGAATTAGCCCAGGCTTAAAACACAGTTTCTATGTGGAAAACCYTGGAGGAAACATCCTGCCAGGAAATGAACGACACTCGTAATTTAGCTCCTGAAAAACGCATATTGCCTTATTATAAAGTTAGCAAACACATTACTAAAACATAAATAAATGTTGCAAAAAATTACAAAAGCAGGACAAGTATCAAGAAGGAAATAATGTCTGCAGCAAGCTTTGAATATCCATTGAYGGCGGAGGGGCAAAAGCGCTCTTGTTTTCCCTGCTCAGCGATGATCAGCTCGCCCGGGTGAGTTGCTCACTTGCTGTCCCACATCCTTGAGTAGTTTGGGCGGCCTGCTGCTTAAATCCACTTACCAGACATCCTGTGGACTAGAGATTGCAACGAGCTGTTTCTTGGCTGCTGCGATGGACAAGCCGGGCAGCGGCTGCCAGGCTGGAAGCAGAGGGGCAGCGGCTCCAGGAATGGGGAACAACCCAACGGTTTTGCACCACGTCAGCACCATTACTTACGTGACAATCTATAAACGAGCCTTTTCCCAGCGACAAAATAGCAGACTTCCACTGTATAGTGTGTTTCTCACATGGCACAGTTGTATAGCAAAGTGATATAATAAAAACAACTGATTGCCCACATGATGCAGCATTGGTCTTTCCAATTCCCTCAGCTCACCTAGAAAATAAGTTAGGAAGGGTGGCTTTGCTGCATGGCTCATGGCTGACCAGCTGCATTCTGCACCTACTGTAGGTAAACTTTGCTGATGCACCTCTATAAAGGACCTCTTCCATTTGCTCACAGGCTTGGGGAAGGGACAGGTATTTCACAGAGAAGCAGCAGCTACAGAAATAGAAAACCTCCAACAATGTGCACTGAAATACTGGCCTTGAGTGACATTTTCTAAGATATTTTCTCTGGATAGCTAGGTAGAAACTTTTTGTATCTAGACAAAAGCTGTGTATTCAAGGGAACCCTGAGGAGCAACCAAAGTGACCAAGGGTTAGTGCTTCCATTACAACCGCTGTGAAATAAAAAGGCACTAGCCAGTATCAGCTTTTTCTGCCCTTTTGCTTGCATCTTGCTCATTCACCTTTACTGAAAATGGAATATGAATGGCAATACTAATGCTGACGGGTCAGCCAAGACTTGGGCTCATTTTGCGAGAGGATTCATCAGCCAGTAGTTACTGAAAACTGCATTATTCAGATGTCCAGGAACTAAATTTTAAGTTGCAACCAYGTAGTTGCTCTTCAAATCATTTATTATAAAACATATATTGGCAATATATGCCCTTAGTAAAAGCAGTTCGCTCATATATTCTCACACCATCATGCAGAAAGAAGMAGCTTTATGAACTTGTAAGGAGGTTTCCAGCCTTTTCCATGGTCAGAACTAACTAAATAGACGACACACTGAATAACATGGTTTGGCTTGATGAAGGCTGCAAGTTCTTTGAACCGACTGGGATTCAATATTATGATTCTCAATCACAAAACACGATGACGGAGAGTTCTGTCAGSCTCATTAATACTAAAGCAACTGCTGATAATTGTTTCAGGTTTCAACCTCTAATTAAAGCTAAGTGGATAGATTTGCATGGAGTAAATAACAGAAGTTTCTTGCAACCACACTCCCAAAGGCCTTATCAGCTCCACAAATACAATATCATTAAAACTTGAATGCTAATTACTGTTAATTTCTCAATGCAAATAGAAGTAATTCACTGGGTATTTAGGTCTTTCTTGTTCAGACTTAGCTCTGTAGTTTATCTAAATGTACCCTAGACACATACCAAAAATAACATAGCAGGAACAAAAACGTCTCATTGCTTTTGCTTCTCCATAATGTTTATAAAATACTGGTAACACTATGAAAGCCATTCAAACAACCTGGGCAACAAAATTCAATTATCCTTTACCCCTCCCCTCCCTTTTTTTTTTTTTTTGTTTATTCAGGTAGAAACCCTAATTAAAAAAAAACAATTGAAGCTATATAACCATGCTCACATTCCACAAAAATATATATATTATATATATATTTATGACACTAACAAAAGACTTTCCAGAAGTAAACTCAATCAACRTTATCTTGGTAACGACAAAATAATAACCTGGAAAGCTTTAGCCCTCAACAGCAACATATATAATGGTGTATATATGCTTAACGTGTTTGGAAGTGATCCCTCGACCTCCTGCGAGCGGCTCATCCCCAGCTGTTATGGAAACCCCAGCACAACGCTGACAATGTCACCGGCTAATTACCGGCTCCGAAYGCGCCACGGGGAAGTTGGAGCTTCCTTCCCGGCGCTACGGAGACYGCGTTAATGAACCGGGTTGCGACTRCCGTCGACAGGCCCTACTATTTTTACATGCGTCCCCATGGACCTCCTCGCTCCCGCAGCCTACGCCGGCTGAGTAATCACTGGGATCCAGCACTGCCTGCCGCGCGGCAGCTGGATTTCAGTGTAAACAACTCAYGGGCCCCATATGACTCCCCCTATACAGCCTGTAGGGTCTCAAGCACCCTCCTGATGCCTCTTGGCATACAGCGCTCCTCTGTGGTGACATCCCGCTCTGTCCATACCTGCCATCCCAAGGGAAGATGCAATAACTCAAACTTGCACTTCGGAAATCTTTGCTGACGACCATTTCCACAGCGGCTGTTTTCGGAGATCAACCGGTGCACGCAGCACATCCCAGAACACGTGCAGCACCTGCCCTGCTCCCATCGGCGACTTGATTAGCATTTAATGATTGCAGACACTCTGCAAAACTYGACACACTCTGGCTGCTGAGAGTTTACATTTGCACTCTGCAAAGTATTTCAGGGACAAAGTCCACTGAGTCCAGACTTTCCACCACGGTGGTTGGGAAAAACCATAACATGATCAGGCTATTTAGAAGACAGTCAACCAGCTTTGCATTTGTTGCTTCTGTAAAAACAAACATTTCCTAACGTGTACTCAGCAATTGCTTGATGTCCTTGTGTTCGAGGGCCCTTGAAAGGTTTGTTTYTACCTCTGTTGCCTCGGGAGAGGATAGTGGTATATCTAAAAACCCACTCTTCAACATCAAGAGAGAGCCTGATATGCTTCATTTATTTATTTCTTCATATAAAACACCAGAACAATATATTCTGGAAGAGCTTAACATAAAGTAAACATACCAGAAAAAAAAAAATCAAGGGAAAAAAAAGTGGCCGATCACATTCACACACTTTGCATATTGATTTCGTGCTTTCAGAAATTCTACCTATAAAAATAAATTCTTAGCCTAAACAGCGATTGCTACATTCGACATGAGCATAGCCCACTGGTCCTAGTGCTGAGTCTCTGAGGAGGGGGCTTTCCTTGATGCCCACGGGATTTACAACATTAGGATTTTCGGATCTGTCGAGAGAAACCAATCAAGCCAGCCGCCTACAGCGCAGGTGACTTCCCAAGGGCGTTTTAAGGCATGGGTCTGCGCACTCCATTGTGGCAATCAGCTCTTTTTGTCAATATGAAACACTTCTGATCACTGGAGCATCCTCACTCTTCTTTACAAATTATTTGAACTCRGAGGGCTCCGTCTCTAGGGAGGGTTTAACTATATGTCACCTCTGACACACACCAACAAACAAGACGCAAGTAGCTATAGCATCAAGGTRTGCTCGTGGCTCTACAGAGTCCCTGCCTCCAACTTGCCACCTTACACCTCTACAATTAACCTTCTTTGCAAGTGTTCACGAAAAGTTTGGCTTGGGTTGGATTTTGGAGCTAGACTGGAGCATTTCTGCCTATTTACTATTTTTCCTTTTATACTCAATGTCTGAAATCTGTGCCATTCATGCAATAAAACAAGGACGAGAGAACTGTTACCTTAACCAGCAAAATCTTCCACAGCCCAAACTCCCTARCATTTTACTTGGCTGAAAATGCTTTTATTAAGTGCAGGTTGTTATTTGGGTCTTAGGGAGAATTTAGCTCAGTATTTTATACTCCAAAGTCTTTTCCGGAGCCTGTCTTTTAACTAAAATCTCCGTGACAAAGGCAGGATGATAAATCATGCTAACACACCCAGCTGACCCAGCTGACTCAGGGACTACACACAGTGCAGCTACAATGGCTATTTTGGGGGTAGGTTCTTGATTTTTTAGCTRGGCCGAGCCTGCTTTGAACCTCCAGCCATCACAGCAAGACTGGAAGCGGTCCGCAGACTTYCCTATCTACCTCAAACACGTCTTGSRAGGCCAGGGGAAATTTGTATTCACATTTACGGAAGATGCTACGAGGTGCCACTCTACTGAAATGGGTTTGAATTATTTTTACGAATCCTATATTCTAGCAAAACTGCATTTGATTTCAAATAGTTCTGGATATGGCATTGTAGCCTTGCTTGCTCTCCTAAGATAACAGGAAGCTTCACTTTCTGACCTGGCAAGTTATAATCATTCAGCTATTAATACTTCATAAATACTGCATAAAAATTTCAGTGCACATGCCACACTCCTCACCTCCGAGCTTGGGTCATGGAGTAAAGGAAAGTTTGAGATAAACAGAGCATCTTGTTCTGACTAAAAAAGTAGGTACATCTAGATACAACTTTCTACATATAATGCAGTACACAACTTAGCAGCTTAACTCTGATGCTCAAAAACCCACAGCAATTTTGCACATGTTTAAAAAAAAAAGCAAAAAAGGGTAATAATGAAGCTAAACAAGAATACAGAACAAAAGGGAGATGGAGAGATTAGGGAAAATGGATAAATAAATGTCCTGTAGGAATTAACATTACAAAACACATTATGAGGGATCAAAGAAGAGAAGTATGTAAACACTTAAAAGGAACAAAGCTACAGGCAATAACAAACATAATGACTCAAGATTGCAGTGAGTAATAATACGATGTTTGCAACAGTGTTTGTTAAAGAAAACAAATATGGTAGTAGGGTATGTAAACAGGCGGGATTAGAAGGCAAGGGAGACATTAATTCAGCACAAAGAAAGCAGAAAAATGACTGTTTGATGACTTACATTTGTCTGGGGCTTGTCCTTGCCACCAAATTTAGTCTTGGTTTATTTGAGCAGGGAAGAATAGGTAGTCAAGGTCAAACAGGAATGCCTACAAGTAGCAGCTGCATGGAGAAATCTGTGCACCACTGGGCATTTTCCTTTGAAAAAACAAAATTATGATGTCCAACGATCCAGAGGGGTGAAAAACAGGAACTAAGGAGGAGACCAAGTTTTAAGATAAATGTTGAGAAGACTTGGGCAACCCAGAAKGGCCCATGCTAACATTTCCTCTGACTGCAGGAGGCTGCTCCAGTGTCTGCCGTGCCACACAGGCATCCAGAGGATCGGTCTCAGGGACACAAGGAAGAAGGAAAACTTCAGCTCCAATGGCTTTAGAAAGCAGGAGTTTGACATCAAGCTAAAACCAGGAGCATGGAGGTCAAACAGCATCGTCTGCCCGCAAATTAGGAGGATTTAAGCCCATCGCAAGGGTGCTGAAAACCCTCGCTCCACAGTGCCTGCCCACGGCTTCCTCTGGGAGGAATGACTTCCTTCCCAGGGAATACCAACAGGCAGCAGACAGGGAAAAACGCTGGGTGTAGGCTCTAACATTTCACATACGTTCGGAGACATTCGCAGTTTTCATCTTTTTTTTTTGCACAAGTAGAGGAAATAACCTCTCTAGGTTCTTAAACCTRGAGTGCAGATTCAACACGAGCTGTTCATGGAGGACACAGTAATGGATACGTCTGGCCTCAYGTGTTCTACATTTGGTTGACTTAGGAAGGAAGGAGGTGACAAGAGAAAGTCAAAGCAAAAATTCATTTCCCTGTAATTATCCCTGTATAAAAACTTCTCTCTTAGTGATATCTTACTGCGACAAAACATGTGAAGTCAGGCTACAACATAAATCTTTTTTTTAATCACTGACTCTATTTGTTATATTTGCTTCCATCTCTCTACTATGAAGAAAATCTTTAAGTTCTAACTGGTAGACATGCAACTTTGAAAAAAATAAGGCTGATTATTTACGAAAATATGGAGTGCATACAATTTATAGCTGGCGTGAACAGTTTTTCAGACGGAAGAAATGAGTATTCCCACTTAGACTACTTTAATAGTTTTATAGCACTCATATGACTTTGAATAATCTAATTAAACTCTATAGATTTGAATGTTCAGGCCTTAAAAGATCATGTGGTATCCTCATACTGGAGCACCATTACAAACCTCTCACGTAAAGGTATTTTTTTTTGGCTGACTACTGATAATTGCTATTTCTTTATACAGAGCTAAGACCTGATACAACAATGTACACGGCTCCAAGGGACTATTAGAGTTGTTCAGGGAAAGCATATYTAATGGGCTGGCAAATAAGGCTCACAAAGACATACCCTTTCTGTTTACTTTTCAGAACTGGYTTCTAGTATGTTTACTCTGATCCTTAATAGAAATAAGGCTGTAATGCAACACATATTTTTCTTTCTTACTTAAGTGATATCAGACCCATCTGATATACAGGATCATTTATGCCTCTTCACTTTATGTTAGTTACGTAAATAAGATCAGAAACAATGTCCCAAATAACCAGATTTTTAATTTGGTGCTGGAAAAGCAGTCCATTTCCAGAGGAAAAGGATGAACAGAAAAGACTCAACATTTTCAGATGAGAAAGGTGAAGCGASTGGGACCTGGTGAGCTCCCTGCAGTGCTGACAGGCAGCACCATGCCTCCAGTTTCCACAATTAAATTGTCTGGGAAAAAAACACGGCATACTCCTTAGYCCCTGGGCAGCCCTTCACACATTTGTAGGAGTCTCCAGGAGGACCTTCCCGCCTGCAACCCCATCAACAAGCACCTAATTGCACCAGGTTTCCACCGCAGCTCAGATGACAAAGATGGGCACCATAACAACTTGACACTGTCACAATTATTATTTTTCKACTACATCTATCATGGTTCATTCCTTAAATCTCCATGTGGATGGAAACCTCCCAGTGCAGGCTTGTCTCGGGCCAATGTTCAAGAGTCATCCAACAAGCAAGCCAAAGGGCCATCTTTCTAGGAAGGTTCAACCTTTTCAACACAGGATTTGCTTGCAGAATTTGCTTCTTAGCGAGMCACTTCCCCTGTATGCATCACAGTAAATATAACACTGTTGCACATATGCTGCTGTTTAGGGTAATAGCTAAGCCTAGGAATGAGCATCATAAACCCTCACAGGACAAGTCCAAGCACCTCCTCATTTTGGGGCTATATCTGCTCCCCTCTGTATTTGATAAAATGAAGATGGAAAAGGAAAATGAAATTTTACTTAAAAATGCAGATTGCCACCAAGTTGCACCACTGCCACCACCAGCCCAAACCACTTCTCCATGACCCGCTATCATGAAAGGAGCCATGGGCAGCTGACCGAGCAACCCTCAGAGCTGTTCCTGCCACTCCCAGCCRCAGGAGACCACTGCTTATGGATTATTTTTGGAAAAATAAATATTAAAAGATGCCTGTAGCACACATGGATCTGGTCATCCTATCCATGCCTAGGTAAAACGCTTGTGGAGAGGAAGAGGGGCAGCCAGATGGTAGGTGATGCAAAGTTAAGAGCATTATGCTCCACAGAAAATCCATTTCAGCCAACACTGTGGCACAGAGGAGTGAACTAGAACTCAGGYTGATCCCGTGCCAAGAGCGGTGTCTTTGCTGACACACCTCTGCCGAACCCGGCACCCCTCGACTTCAATCAATTGCTGGGCAAGCATTTCAGCAGAACGTTTTGCACTTGATCCTGCTGAATTCCAGCTTCTCTAGGGAAATCCCGCCTGAATCGTCACCCTCCTTCTCCATGCTGCCAACATCGCTCCGGAAGAAGTGCTTGGGAGCACGTGGGACCTGGAGCAGCAGACTAAGCTGCAGAGACCAAAAGCATGGCCGAGTGTGGCCATTTCTACAAGACCACAACTCCCTAAAATGAGACAGATGTTAAAAAAAAAAAAATTAAAAAGAAAGAAAAACAAAACAAACACAAAAACACCTTGGTAATTGTGTCAACTCAAAAACTCAATGCAGAAGCTTATTTTTTTCTAAGATACTAACTGGGAATTATCTAGAAGGAGGAAAAAAACGAAGTTAAGTAAAAAGGAAATGCAGAAAGAACTGGAGAGAAAAATTCAGTCTGAAACTCTAATATCAGTCATCACACAGCTCACAAATTAAACAAGTGTTTAAAAGAAACAAATTAAGTGGAGTAGATTTACGACGCTTCAGAAATTACTCTCCAAAGTCAGTCTTGTATGGATAGATGTGAATCTGTATCAAAAAAMCAGATGACAGAATAAAGTCAAGGAATTTTAGACATATAACTCATTGCTATGGCAACTTGCTCAACAGGAAATATCTTTTCCCTCAAAAAAAGTGTTAAAGGTTTTCCCTTAAAACATAAATCTGCACCATGAGAAAACAAGATAGGTAAATGCAATACCATAAATTGCTCTCTGTGCAAGCAATCCTTTCTTGCAAGCCAGGAGAAGTGCTTGTCTACAATCCCAGTAAAACTCCTGCTTTGATGAGTTTGATAATTTAGGCAAAGGGCAGCCAAGATCACTCTGGGTTCAAAATCCGTACTAAAAGGTTAAGTCCCTGGGTGATAACTGAAGATGCTGGCATGAGAGTGGCTCGAAGTTTATGTCTCTGCTTGAAGCTCACAGTGCAGCCTCGCAGGAGCACATTTTCCTTTTGGAGGTAAAGCCAAATTTCTAGGATATCAGTACATTCTATTTCTAAAAACTATGATTGGAGGCAGGGACAAACATTTAAGCTAACTAAAAAGATAATTATTTTTAAAYGACTATAGACTGATGAAGCGATATACATCGTCCTTGAATTATTTATTCAGTCTTCAGAATAATTAAGAGATTATGTGTCTGTACAAATCAGCTATGCTAGTRTAAGTATTACATTTCCCTAAATCTGGAAAACAAATAAAATTCAGAGAAAGGGTCCTTGTTTACGATACGCATTTACAGAAAGATACTAGGAAGAAGTCTAAGTAGATGAACCTAATGTTTATACGAAAGGAATATTTACCTAAGAAATCCTCAATTTTGTGATTTACAAGCCCTGTTCACGTACAGCTAGCAGTGTGCACGGGGTGCATGGACACGAGGCCCCAGGTCACCAGTGACAAGGACGCACAATGGGGGGCTCTTTGCGTTGGGAAGGAGAGCACAGCGAGGAAGCCGGTTTGGAAACTCTTTCAAAGATTTTTTTTTCCCCCCATAACACCTACATAAATCTGTGCCCTAGGCTGGACTGCAGGTGAGTTACGAGCCATGACAATCACRCTGGCTGGGATTTCGTTATAATCCCTCATCTCATTTCTACTTTTACTCATCATGTTTTTTACATGCCAAGATTATAACATTTTCATATGAGACTTCAGCGCACCCTCAACAGTTAGCACAGAGTCGCTGGAATGCGTGCATCTCTGGGAGGGAGGAAGACACTCTTGGATATTTATATAATATTAGAAACACCACTTAGTAAGTGTCATTTTGCCATATACATATTTAGACGCTTCTCTTTCCCTCAAAGCAGTATCTTACATTTTTTACAGTGTTTCAAGATCATTAAAATACTTCTCTTCCTCAGCAGGTACAAAAAACCAAAACAAAACAAAAAAACAAACAAACAAACAAATCCCCAAAAAACCTACATTAATCTTTGAGTTATTTAGAATCTTACTCTTACTCTCACCACTCCATTTTGAACAAATATTATAACCTACCCGGCCTACATCAACTTGCAGTAGGCAGCTCAACGGTATGTAATACCTAAACAAGACAACCCATTCCTGTGTCTAATTCAAGGCTTGTTATCCAAGACCTTCCTATCCAAGACCTTCCCCTCACTACACCACTTTTCCAGCGCATGCCATTCTGGCTATTGGAGAGCTGGGTTATTTGTCACCTCCACACACCACCTTGTCCCCCTTCCATGCAGAGCCATGCTGCGGGTGGCAGGTTTGAGCCTGTCCTTCGCTCCCCCGAGGACAGCTGGGTGCTCGCTGGGGTGCTGCCTTCACCATCAGCTGCCATYGGGTCTCTCTGTCCTTCCCCCCAGTCTGCCACCCTGCCAAACGCAGCATCGTTTGTAATTAATGTATATTAATGTATGTGTAAGTACATTAAGTGCAATTAATGAGCTGTTTATGCACTCTTCAACAACCATAGGCAAGGATGCTAAGGCCGTGCTTGGGGAGTGCACCCGAGTCACCCCGCACGCTTCTGCCCAGGTCGACATTATCATTTATAATTTCTCTTTGTTCCTCATGTCTCAAGCGATTCTAAATCCTATGACATAATTCATATTCAAACCAATATGAACGGTTATTTTGGCTGTGATTTCTAGACTTGCCAGTTTTCTATTTTAAGGATAAATAACACATTCACATTTTTACACTCCTGTAATGCCTTCCCACTTCTTTCTGACTTACTAGAACTGCTAGTGCACCCATGCTTCCTGTCTGGCTAATTCTTTTAATGTTCCAGGACTTGCTCTATCAACACCTATATATTTGCTTTTTACTCAGMCCCCTATTCAAAACTTCTTACAGTTCCTGCCCACGTGCATCTCATCCCCTTGAAATGAGACTAATTGCCTCAAAGAGCCAAGCAAAACACACCCTAATTCAGCACACCTGATTTTCTGCTCCTTATTCCTACACAAGTAACCTTTTTCTCCCTTTTTTTTTTATCTATTGAAAATGAGATAAGGGAAATATCCCTGTCTATGGCTGTAATCCGTTCCATGCCTTGATGTCGCCTTGAATACTTCAGTTCTTTGCACCTGATCTCTACAAGCCTCCATAGTCTGCATGTGACTTTACTCATTTCCTTTCCCTCTTCTCTATTTCTCCTACACTGTGGCTTGGGAAATCCACTTGCACTTTATATTCTCCTCCAACTCCTAACAACCTAGTGCTCCTTGATGGGACAAATYGCACAGTTTGCATCACTCCAGGTTTGACGGATCACTAGGGTGGGCCCTCGAGCATCCTTCTCTTCCCGCCACCTCCCCAGCATCCCCAGGATTGTTTTTTCCAGAGCAGCTCACAATCTGCCACGAGGCCTTTAGCTCCTGTGTCATTTCCTAAGCTTCTAATGCCAGAGCCTTCAGGCAGTTAGGGAATCGTGCCCGGATGATTTCCCCCGTGGGCATCTTTTCCTACCGATACGTGACACTGCCTTTCACATAACCCGGGAGTGCTGCTAATCCTTCTTATTCCAGGCAAAATCCCCAGGCACCACGAAGGTCCCACAGTTACAGAAGCCACCATATGGTCCCAGCAGTTGCAAGCGCATGAGCATTAACAGATGCCCGTTGCAGGTTTGCCTTTGTTATTTTAATATTCTTATTTTTCACACAGTATTTCACTTCTTTCTCTCTGATCTGGCTGCCCCAAAAGACACATGTAATTGCCCAGCGCCTAAAGGCAGGAACCAAGGGTGAGGGTGGCAGCAACAGCACAGAGATCACACTGCCTCCCATCAGCATCGCAGCAGGAYGGAGGAACATCCCTGCATGTTTAAACAACCCCAGAGAAGAGTTCAAGCCATTGCCAGGGGTTGCTTTCAGTTCTAATTTACATGCATTGCATTAGAGGGAAAAAAAAAATCAAGTAACAACCACATTTGGTATCACCTACCTTTAGTGGCTGGRTAATGCAGAATTTTGAAAAGCACAGAAAGGATTTTTAATAGAAGTCTTTGCAGGTCAAGTGTGAAGAGCACAGTTTTCTCCCAGAAGGAGAAACAAGCAATATCTACTGGCCTTCTGGCATTCTGCACGGCACATCTCCTCCGGCCACAAGCCCCACCACTCTCCTTCCTTCCCCAACAAAAACATGTTTTCTTCAATTGGCACTTTTAATATCAATGGTTTTACYGTGCATTTCACCATGACAGAACACTGATGACTCAATTGTCGTTAAATAACCTAAAGAATATGTATTCCGATACGCTAAACATGTGAAGCATCATACTACCAGCTGAAATAACCTAACAGATATGAAATCACGGCCACGTGTTAACTTGCTTCGCAGTTCAACATTGAGGGAACTCAACTGCAGATATCCAGGGCTAAAGACTTCACTTTGAGCTACAGAGCCCAAACTGCAGAGYTGGAAGGGGAGCAGCTCCTTCTCTCAATGGACTGAGGCCAAAAATAAACCTGTAGGAGCTAACTAAAAGTAATGCCTGAAAGGAGTATTTGTCCTGAGCATCTACAKGTGCATCTCGAGGAAGCCCCTCCTGACCTGGCAGCCACCCGCCCATTTGACAGGCAAAAGAATTAACCAAAAATCTCTATAGCAAATAGCATACACTGTTACGATATGAATTAAAGGGTCATAGTTATGCAACAACTTGCAAACTCTCTGGATTGGCACAAAGAAGTGATTTATAACATGCTCTCAACAGTGGATTAAAAGGGTAGCAGAGTTCAGCTAAATTAAGCTAATGATGCATTGCCTGCAAAAGAATTCCTTTTGCCCAATAGTCTGAACTTGAGTGTACAGTATTTGCGCCACAACAGAAGTGAAATTCTGTATTGCTAGTTCAACATCGACGAGCACATCCGACTACACGACCACTACACCCTTCCTCTTGCTTTTTGGGGCAAAATGTGACCTTTGTGAACTACACATCCCCCTGGTGATTACACACACAGACAGAATAAACAATCAAAAGCAAACTCCGCCCAGCCAAGGAATACTTTTCACTGCCCTAAAATTCCACCTCAGGAAGCTCACGTCCTGTTACAATTTCCCCAAAAGAAGTGGGATTATTTGCAATATCAGGGTAGGAACGAGCTGCCCCCAGACTAGTCGAAGCCCCCGCATCAAGCAGCATGGGCACTTTGCAACCCAAGCACCGAACTACTCGTGCCGGTGGTCACGGACCACATACAAAAAAGCCTCTGAAAAACCTGGTCTTTTGATACACAAAAGTGTAACGTATATCACACAATGGAAGAACCTTTCCAATTAAATGGGAGATCATATAGCAGGCTATTTCAAATTTATGATGATGGATTTGGGCAAGGTGATGCTATAAACTGTGCCACTTGACTAATACTTACATTTTTAGGGAGAAACGTTAATGGGGACAGGGTAAGTGTCAGATGAATCACTTCTCAGCTGTTTGGGAGGCCACWCTGCACACAGCTATGCATTTAACCCACAGTTGACGCCTTTTTCTGCTATGTTTAAGAAGTGTAAAATTAACGTGGTGGCAGCTCTCTCCATTTCTTCGCAAAATAGGACAATTGCTCGCACACTTCCTACCAGACCATTTTTATTTTTTATTTTCCAAAATATCCATATTAATTTCTCTAACAATTACTTTGTCCAAACAGTATCTAACGGCTTGCTTTTTCACATCACACATGGCAAAATTCCTTCYGAAAGCCTATCATTATATTTCTAATTTTACGACAGCAAGGAGACAAAGATCCAGGCTAGAAGAAATAAGTGTATTCTCATATGATACTTACAATCGATTTGATGTTATTTTCTTTTGCCAGTTTCATTGAAGATTTATAGCAATTTGCCAAGTCTTCTTTATGAGTGTCAGTGAGATGGCCTCTTGCTATCGGCCCAACGGTATGGATGACATCTGCAAAAAAATGAAAGAAAAAGAAATTATGTTCCTAAGGTGATTTATTATTTACTTAATGACTCCGCAGAACTACAATGCAAGTTGTTCCCCCATCTGTTATTCCACCCAGGCACAAAGGTAGGAATAATTTTGTAAGAAATTGTTGTAACCGGTCATGATAAAATCAGACATACCTGTGCAAATTAAATTAAAAAAAAMCCCTGCAAAGATTCAATTTCAGACAAGAAGCACACTCGGATTAAAGAAAGAAATCAGAAAAAAATATACTAAACCCTGGTTAAATTAAATGCCTTCATAAATATTTGAAATCTTCAGGCTTGTACAACTATTTAAAACAGTTATTTCACCCCTTCAAGACCCTCTCAGTGGGTAAGTTTACTGCCCAAAAACCCCAGCACCAGAATATGATACATATGTCTTCCCTTTTATATACACAATACGCGGCATCTTTTCTCAGCAGCCATTTCAAAAGGAGGCAAGGTCTGACCTACAGCTGTGTCTGCTGTTCAAGGCAGGCGCTTTCCCCTCGCATCAGAGCAGTTGGAGGCGCTACGCAATAGGACAACCAGATCTTACTCTCTTGGAAGCACCTTAATGAACACAACCAGAAAGTACAGGCAGGGAGCGTATCAGGAAGGACACCTCTGGTCTCATTGAAATCAGATGGCTGCAATCAATCAAAGTCTTTAAAATGCTATCAGAAGAACGAAGCAAGACACCCATGGCAAAAGATGGTAAAATCTCTGCTTGCACTCTGCTTTTGGCAGCTTCAGAGAAAGAAAAAGCATCTCCTGACTCTGTTTCCTGTTATTTGCTTTGGAAGAAGCCACAGTGAGCGAGGGGAAGGGACAGGCTAGTAAACCTGATCTCCTCTGAGGCCAACCTACGCTTACAGGCATCATCAGGGGTCCTGATGCTTCAAATTCAYATCACCACAGAAGCCCAGGAGCAAATGCAGGAAGGATCGTGMAACAAACTTATCAGGAAAGTGTAAAAGATGATGAAGAAAAAAGCAGACCCTCCCACCAGCTGAGGCAGCGTTAACACTTCTCAGYGCAATCGCTCAAAAGCTGCAGCCTGATGGTTTGAATTAGCAACCTGTTAGGGATCACCACGAAGGCCTTTGAGGGAGCAGCCTGCATCCCCAAGCTCGTACTTGAGTCCTRTTTGGCTCTTCCCGATGAACAGGAGGTTCACCATTATCACACACTTTAGTGCCATTACTAACCTTTACATTTCAATTTTTACAAGCCTGTGGTGGGTTTTAGACACGACTAAGCACGGTTATGAATTGGTTTGCAATATATGAACACTTCTGCAAACATTTTTGAAGCTTACCATCCTCAAAAACATGCTTTATGCAAGTACATGATTATTCACAAACACACGATGCAGTGTGGCTTTACTTGTGGAGCAGTATCTAATAAAGCCTCTCTCTCTCAYGGTCAGCAGACAGAGAACCAAGGGCTTCACTGCTGTACTTAGTGAAACCGGTGCACTCATACGTTGCCTAAGCCATAAATTACTGTGCTCAAAAATCTTGAGGGAAACCTCACCYGAAAACTTGCAACTCGGAGAACCGTCAAAAAGATTCAGTTTTGGACGAATAAAACCCTGGTAGAAATCACCGCTAGGAAACAGCTCCTTCAAGCTCCTGTGCTGCTTTGTGCCCTAAGCAGTTAATGTGGTCAAAGGGGAGAAAGAGACATCAACGTTGCCCCCAAAGTGTTCCCTCATGGGTTTTCCCCCCTAAAAAACAAGTGAGCAAACAGGGTAAAATACATAATGGTCAGCTCCTGCAGAAAATATCTCAGGCACCATCTGTAATATTTTAATTTTTATGACAAATTAAGCTGCCAGTATTTCTTTAAAGCTTCTGATTTATTACAGTCAGTCTCCAAGCCAAGCACTTTGATAAGAAACTTCATTTGAAAAGAGAGCTGCAGTCTATGTGTCCGTAAATCACCTTCCCTGTGCACACAGCAGAAACGTTTGCTTATGTTTTTAATAACATGCAAAGGGGATGAGCCCCAGATCAAGGCCTGTTCTCATCCAAGATTTGGGCCACAGCAAGGGATCAAACTGCTTCTAATGACAATGAAGCTGCTCAGTTTTAAAGCCGTGTTGATAGGGAGGCAGATATCTCTGCTAGGGAAGTCCTCCGTGAGAGGAGGTAAGGGGGGCTGGCAGAGCACTGGCACAGATCTGTGCTGTCCCGTCGCACTCTTCTGGGGTGATGGAACAACTTATTTTCTAAGATCCGTGCTGCAGCACGTGGTGGAGGCAAGCAGAGTTACTTGCTCTGCTCTTGCTTCTGGGGTCCTTTGCTTTTCAGGCACTTGGTTAGAAAGGTCGTCCCCCAGCCTAAGAACAGTGAGTGTTATACGTCCGTTTATATGTGTGAATTCATGCCGTTTCACAGAATCATCACCATAGAATCATTACAGTTGGAAAAGACCTTGAAGATCACCAAGTCCAACTGTAAACAGTCTCCAACACATCTGCTTGGTTTTTCCCTCATTTTTTTTTTTTTCTTTTCTGAAGCACTATAATGAAAGGAGCCAACTGCACCTTGCGCAAACCAGGWGCTATATATTACACCAGATGTAATACCTGGTATGGAGGTATAACAGACACTCAGATATTTCAAAACGTACCTGCCACTACCAGTGAATGTAAATGCAACTTGCGCATTTAATTAACACTTCAAACCCAAAGAAAGCCTCAGATTCCTATGCAGATCAGTGCAAGGGGAAACCACATCCTCTTCCTCCTCCTCACACAAGCTCTGTGTGCAGAACGACAGACAAGGCTTGTTTTCCCCCCTGCCTTCATTAAAGAAATCAGGTCATAAATCTTAATGTCATGCTCTCCATGCAGGGCTGTATGTGGAGCTCTATGGAAGAGGACAAGGGAGCCCACCCCAAGATGGAAAATGACTTCATGCTACAGTAGAAAGTGAAAAGCGCCTCAAATCCCATGCAGAGACCTTGGACACAATTTCCCCAATATTCTTCTTTCATTCTTTGAGAAGAAAAACTGCACGGCAAGACCTAGGGCTCCATTTGTAAATCTTACCAGTTGATGTACACGATAAGCACCCAGCATAATGGTCCTCAAAAGGGGAAGCTGAGGTACGATGGATGGGAAACTGAATTACCTTCTGGCATACTGAGTATTATTGTTCTTAAGGAAGATATGTAGCCTAATSCTTTGATAAACACATCATATGTTTAGCCTACTCATTTTCTGTCTCTAGCGACAAGCACTTGTACATAAAATGTGCATTTTCAATGTGTAAAAAATAACTGTTAATCTAAGCTCAACTTAAAYGAATCCCCCACGACCATAGCCTTATTTATTTACTAATGCATGTCTCCAAAACTAGATTAGCTCAGTTCAATATTTTAAATGCAAGACATCTTTTGTGAATTGCAGTGTGCTAAACTTTACCGTCTGTGACACAGCTCCTTAGTTATGACATATTTATTTGTTTGAATCTTTTCACTGCTCCACCTATAGGCAATCATCAAAAATCACATAAAGCAAATGACTTACGGTCAGAAAAATATAGGTAAAACATGCATTTTCAGGAGTTAAAGAGATGGCCTGAATTTTGTGGCTTGAATTAATGRGTACTACTCAATTCAAAGATCAGCTTTTCTGAAGCATCTTTTAGTATTAACATAGCTCGTTTTGGTGGGATTCGGTGTTTCATTAAATGCAAAAGCTACGATATCTAAAAAATATCCACATAAAATCTTTGAGCCATTTTTAGACTGGGAAGAAGCCAGAAGCACAGAGAGCTTGTTGGCAACCCTTCCACCATGATGCCAAGCACCAGCTGGGGAACCGAGGCAGGTCAGGCAAAGCCCTGGCGGTTCTGGCTCTTGTGCTAGTCGTAAAATACCAGGCACGAGTGTGACGGAGCTGCTCCGTCCTGCAGCGGCGCCTGCAGCAGCCAAGGGCCATCGTGGTCTCCCCGTAGCAGCAGAGAGAAAAGTCAGTTCTGCTCAGACGGGGGAAGGAAGCGTATTAATTAAGAGATGCTACATTATATCCCAAAGTACTAGCTTCTACACAGCAATTTAGTGCCATGCTGACACGTCAAAGCAGTGACAGGACAGACAGCCCTGCAGCTTCCTCGGAAATAACTGCCGATGTCATAGAATCATAGAATGCTTAAGGTTGGAGGGGACCTCTAGAGGTCATCTAGTCCAACCCCCCTGCACACGCAGGGTCTCCTAGAGCATGTGGCACAGGGTGGCATCCAAGCGGGTTTGGAAGATCTCCAGAGAAGGAGACTCCACCACCTCTCTGGGCAGCCTGTTCCAGTGCTCTGTCAYCCTCACTGTCAAGAAACTCTCTCAAGTTCCTGTGCAACTTTGGATACCTCAATTTGTGGCCATGTCCTCTGGTCTTATCGCTGGCCACCACTGAGAAGAGGCCGGCCCCATCCTCCTCATTCCCTCCCTTGAGGTACTTATAMACAYTGATSAGRTCCCCTCTCAGCCKTCTCTTCTCCAGGCTSAACAGGCCCAGCTCTCTCAGCCTTTGCTCATAGGRCAGACGTTCCAGGCCCTTAATCATCTTTGTAGCCCTGCGCTGGACCCTCTCTTGTAGCTAATGACCTGCAAAACTAAAATGCAGCATTTAGGTTATTCACAATTCAGTGCAAAACGAATGGATGCAAAAGGAGCACAACTTGACATGAAACTTCACAGCTTCACAGAGCTTCTCCCTTTGTCCAGGCTTACTGAGCAGCAAGAGATGGTTTCGAGTTCATTTGTTTTTAGTTAGGCTGCTAACTYAGGAGTGAGCACTTAGTCTTGTCCTTGACTCCAGCGGTTACTCATAAGAGATGGTTTCAGTCATATAGGCACCAAAAGTGTCAAACCACAACATGCAGYGTGCCTAAGGAATATGCACTAGCAACGGGTCGCATAACACCAATATGCATTTAGCCATGCTTGATTCTTGAGTCACAAAGAAAAGCTTGAAAACATGACCCTTAAAAGTTCGCAATACAAATCAAAATATAAAAAGGTACTATATATATATAKTTATATCAGTCTCAGTTCCATGATTGGAAACCTGATTAATTATAGGAATTCAGAACTCTGCAATGAGCTAATGYTCTTGGGCTCCCAAAACACCATTCCCTCTCACTGTGCTTGGGCTGCTCTTAGTATCCAGCCCAGCTCCACTAAAGCTGATTTGGTTACCTGCTTGCTGCATCACATACTTAAAGCACAAATTTGCCCTTCAGAAAAACAACTCAGGCTCATTAATGAACTCTAGTACCTGACTGACTACTTTGTATGCAGGAAAGATTCATATTTGGAACTTAAATTCTGGATCTTCCCTTTGAGTGCCAAACAGTTGAGTCCTCTAACATTAAACAGAAAATTATAGGGAAAGCCTTTTTTACCTCTTAAAAAAAATCCTTTAATCAAAACACAACTTGCACATTGCTAATTTTTATAACTAAGGTCCCTTCCAATATTCAGTTGAGGTGCTTCAGGGGCACCAAAAAACATCCCAGGAGAATTACAGCAAAGGAACCCACACACAGCAAAAGGCCATGTAGTGTTTGCCATGGCCATGAGAATCCTCAACCTTGGCCAGGGCGTCCTGCAGAACATGGGCTTGGCCAAGATTGCAAGGTGTTCTTTTTCTKCCTTCCCCTTTACTCAGTCATCCAGATTATTAGGTCTTCTCCTGGGATACAAGAATTACTCAAGGSCATGAACATAAGCAGAGACATTTATAACTCACCGTGATCTTCTTTTGAAAGGGCTGGTGATGATAACGGATAGTTTTGGTAGACCAAAACAAGCAGCTCATAAATACACACTACACCCAGGTGTAATTCCAGTGTAATCAGGCACAAGTGACAGCACCAGTTTTACCTGCCTAACGCRGATGTACAAACCAACGTGTTGCTTYGCAAGAATTGTGCATTTATAAAAGAATCTGAAAGTAGATTTTGCTAACTAGTTTTTATGCAAATGTTAAAAGATCGAACTACCCTTTAGTCGTCAGACGACCTAACACTTTAGTGTAATGGACAGAGAAGCACTGCTCTTGCAGACCACGCTCTACCGTTGCTCAACTTGCATCAAGTAGGACAGCAAGGGACTCACCATGGGATGCCCTGGAGGACAAGCCAAGTCAGACTCCTACTCCACGCTAGTCTTCCATGCAACCACATCCTCTCTCTTTATGCCCCTCGCAAGACTCATTCTTGTGATGAGATGCATAAACACAACAGAGACCAAATCCACTTGCTCCAAGACCTGAGCCCAACACCACCATCTGCTACTTGGGAGCAATGTCGCCTTGAGAACTGACTCTGCAAGCCCAAGGCAGGGAGCAGCCACTTCTCCAGCCATCTCCCAGGGACTATTCTCACCCTTGTCCCTGCCACCACACTCATGTGAAGGGGTTTCCCAAGCGCTCCCTTCCTYGGCAGGCGGGAGATGCCCCCATCTGCAGAGTCCTTAGAGGAGRGAGGTGTCCTCAGCTCTGACCGCCCCTGCCACATCGACCACGTGGGCCGCGCTTACAGCTACAGACAACGGGAACCTCAAAAACACCTTCCTTCTCTTCTTCCTTTTTTTTTTTATTTTTCCATCAAATCATTTTAGGTAAACAGATTAAAAAAAAAAATAGACAGAAAGAAGCATCTCCTTAACAGGAAGTTTTATGAAGCTTCTTAAAGAGGTAATAAAGCATGATTTAAAGTTTCAAGGAAAAGTTTATTATATTCATAGCTTTACTGTGGCTCATCAATTCCTTGATGGTGACACATTACAAAAAGTTATCATGCTCGCTTTCTTACCCTCTTTTTCTATGCATTCTTTTCTCAAGAAAGCACAAACTTCCTTCCACCTCTGAAACTAGAGTACGTTTTCCATGTGGCATTTCTAACCTATTTAGCCTTCACAGTAGAAAATACTGGCACTTAAAAAAGGACATGAGAAAACTAGCTTTTTTTCATTGTCAAACATACACCAGCTTGGAATATGGATGAGATTCATATGTGGCCTGTTGTTACCCCGATCTTCCCCCAAAGAGAAGAGCATAGAGAAGGATGAGAAAAACGAGGAAAATAAAACAAAACAAACCTCAAAGCCTGAAATCATTGATGGGTTTTTTTGTTTTGTTCTGTTTTTAATAGACATTATGAGTATAAAAAGTCCTAATTGAGGAAAACATAGGGCGTGTTAATAGCACGTTTCCTATAGGGAATATTATCTTTTCCTCATAAGCAAAAAATGTAGGGTTCATAGCTCTGAACTCACAAGCTGCATTCCAACATTGGAGCAGTTCCACTGAAATCAAGGAGATACCTGGAGATAAGCATGGATACAAGGGCTAGCTAAAGAAAGTTACGGCACACCTCTTCCCTAAAGAGGGAGTGCATCTTTATCACTTTATCATTTTATGGGCCATTACTAAAAAAAAAATCTTAATTTTACTTCCACCTTATTGGAATCAGAAACATCTAAGTATATTCTTCGATTTACCCCACAGCAAATAAGTATTTCTCTTCTGTAAGTGTATTCTCTCAGTAGGTTTAGCGAGTTGCATTTGTGCACAGTCTTGCAGGATCTCTGCAGAATTGCTTCTCTCCATCTTTTTCTAGAAGCCCTTCACAGAGCAACAAGAAAAAAAAAAAAAAAGGAAAAAAATCCAAGAAATATATATTAACTTTCCTCTTTACTATCAATATCTCTCTTGCAAACTCACATAGCAAACACTGTTGATGGAAAGAGGGATGTACACAAGACMTGAAGGTAAACTTAACTTACTTTTAAAAGCCGACTAGAGTGCAAGTTGGCAGTGCCACTTTAATTGCTTCATACAAATGTGATAAGAGAAATAACCAGACAGCTCTTTGAACCGTGACGTGAGTCTTCATGCCTAGAAGAGGAATCTCACTTTCTATCATCAATTTTACTTTAATTTAGGCAGCTGATACCACGCTAAAGTGCCCTCCTGCTATCAACCTACTCCAGATACCAACTCWTGGAAACACGGAGCGTGCACAGGACCTGTGATAAGTCCCTCAGACCGTTCATTCCCAGCCTCTTCTCCAGAGATACACTTGGATTTACAAGGTAACTTCCATCGGAGGGCAACGAAACGAGGTGCTTGCAATCCCCTGCTCTGCAAACCAACCCAGCAGATCAGAGGGGCACGATATACAAGGAGGAAAACGTGATGATGGGTATGGTGAAACACGATGGAGAAACCTGCCACCTGCACCTACGCAGGCTCTACGCAACACAGCATATGCACTGATGGAAGCCTTGAACAGCTGAATCTGCAACAGGAGGACGGACCTAGGAGGAGAAGCAGGGGGGACACCACATTTTCTGTAAGGACAAACCTCATGTGCTGCAAAGCAGAGGTTGAACGGGCAGCGGAGGCTCCCCACCCTGCTCCCCCTCACGCCAGGCAACATCGCTCACAAGGGCCCTCTGGAAGGCACCGGTGCCACATCTCGTTCAGCTCAGTGGAGAAAACGCACCCAAGGAGCCTCCTGGGAAGTCAGGCAGTGACCTCAAAGAGCCGCTGAAGGCGAGTAYGGTATGGGAGCAGACAAACTCGCCCGTGGCTGCTCGTATTTGGGGAACTCCACAGGTACTGCTACAAGAGCAGACAGAAGAGGTGACTTCAGGCAGCACAGATGCCTTAATGAAGGCACAGAGGAGGACTGCACCATGCTCGTAGCATTTTAGAGAGAAGCATTCAGTGCAAGCACAAAGATGAATTTTTTTTTTCCATTTCAACAGAAAAAAAATAAGCAGGAATAATCATTTAGCCTAAATTAGTGATGATCATGTTCATTAACACTTTATAATTTAAACATTTGTGTATATATGAAATTTTAACTCTTCCAATGAAACTACGATTTTTTTTTCCTGTATCTTTGCACTAAAATCCAATAAATTCCAGACCCCCCTCATTTGCTGTCCTGATTCAGTATGTCTGACTGGGCCTTTTCTCCCGCTTTTCAGCTAACAAAGTTTTTGTTGGAAAGTTCATCTGACAAGGAGTCGGAATAGACTCTTCATCTTTTAAATAACATTCAGCAATGACAAAGAGGCAAGCCTTTGACAGATGTTTTTCAACCAACACATCATGCCTAGGATTTATGAGATTTATGAGAATGAGCTGCAAACGTTAAAAAAAAAGAAAAAAGAAAGTACTGACTATCATTTATCGTTTAGTAGAAAAATTACAAATGCAAATTCAGAGAAAGACAGTACCCTTTTCTTCATGGAGACAAATTTTACAATTAGTTTCTGGAAAAGGGGACTGTATAATAAACTTTTAATTTCAATGGTAACATTAGGAAAAGTAGAAAAATTACAATAGGCCAGGTACCATGTCAGCCCTGATATACTACTACACTCCTTTATGAGCACATTACAATTCAGAGAGCTAATAACAAAAAGAAGTGATGCTGAGATGATGAATTGATGCTATGCAATTAGACCTATTAGAATTCGCAGGAGTCGACAGGCAATAATCAAAGCACTTTCATGCTGCCCATTGCAATTATCTTTGCACTTAAGAATCAACAAAGCACATAATGACTTGCTCTCGATTAAGGAATTCACAAGAAATGGAATTTTAATTAGTGCACCAAAAATTTGGGCCATTTATTACTTTACGGGACAACACTTTGGGAAAACTGGTCAAGTAGATGGAAGTATTCAACAACAGTTCAAGTCCAAGAAGAACACGCTGGTGCTCCCCACAAGACGTTCCTAATAACATCCCCTGAAATGAGGTTGCCAAAATAAGCACTCATTCACTTATATGAAATTCTGGAGAAAAAAAAAAAAGTTGGCACTTCAGACTAAAATGCAAAACATTCTGCTGATGTTTTCAATTACCATCTGATGAACAAATCAGATCGAATTACATTTATTCATGGCATGAACCRCAACTGCCAGGAGGTCTAATTCTACATTCTTATCACAACAGGAGTGGGACAATACGACAATGAAAGTGTATCATCAGTTAAAATAAACAGCGTCTGAAGAGTAACTTGAATGTTGATTTAAGCGTCCTTTTTAAAATTCCCTGAACGGGAAGATTATTTAGCTTCAAAAGAAATTACTTCTCATCATTTGCTCATCTTAGTACGAAACAATTTATGAATAATATGAACAAAAGCATTAGTTAAAAAAAATCTGTAGATGTGTCTCTGATAATAAGAAATCAAAGTTGATGAGGAAGTTAAGCCATTACATTATTGTGCTCAAATGCTGTAAAATGTATTTGTTTTTAAACAAAAATTCGTACTTCAAAAGTTAATCCCAACAGTGCAGAGATGTAAATAATGTTATCTACTTAAGCAAATGCATGGTAGGTCAGTGCAATATTAAATAACGTATCTTTTCTTTTTTTTGGAAAAACAATCTAAAGTGTTTATAAAAAAAAAACCAAAAACCACACACTGTTGGCAGATGTCCAAAATAGCTGGAGATGAGTCAAAACTGTGGGAGCTGGGCTCACTCACAGTGCATTAATAATGAGTTGCAGTRACTATGTGCTGATTAGCTTCAAAATCGCGCACCACGCTTCGGGCTTTCTCCGCTTTCCGCCTTGCTATGGGAAAGCAATTGGATGCCTGATGCCTGAAGCCCCTGGGAACGACTCTCTGCTTGCTCCGTTGGCAGGGAAAAGCTTCCCGGTGCCGTGAGGCAGCCCGCCCTTTCCAGCAGCCCCAGGAGATAAGAGCAGGGCTCGCAAAGCCTGTCCGAGCGAGGCCGCTGCGGCAGGAGAAGGAACCACCTCATACCTGGAGGCCTTCCCAGCTAGGGAGGCACCTCTACACCAAAAAGGGTCCCCCGGCCGGCTCCTTTGACCCCAACTCTCAGCTCTGCTTGGGAACGGGATTGAACAGCTCGGCACTGCCATCGGGAGGCATGCAGACAGCTGGAGCCTCGGCAAGGACACAGCAACCTGGCCTGAAGCCTTCTGCTCTGGCGTCAAGCACCATGGGTCTCCACTGGCCAGGCTCAATCAGGGCCTCTTTTCCTTTCTTTTCCTTTTTTTTCCCCTTTAAATCCAACATTTATTCTTGCTGTTGCAAGGGGGAGAGGGAGGCAACACAACCTGTTCATGTTGCAGGCACAAGGGCATCCGAGTGGCCAAAGCGTCGCAGCGGAGACACTTTTGGGGAGGCGACCCCAAAGCGGAACCTGTGGGCCTCTTGTGAGAGCCACAGGGCAAGCATTTCAGACCTAGCAGGAGGCGTTGGGTGCAGAAGACCCTCGCCAGCACCGTTCCTGGAAGGAGCAGAGCTCCATCAACTCTGTGCATGTGATCACAAGGTGTGGACACGGTTCCTCCAAAGGCGGCTTCGAGACTAACGTCCTAACGTCACGTGAAGAGGATGCAACAACTGTGCTGCTTGATGAGAAACCAAGGGACACCATCTAGATACTAACCTAAATACTAACCTAGTCTAATGCCCTAACAGAGCCAACAAGTAATAAAATTGCCTAATATAAGTACCTGTTAAAGGAGGTTTGGGAAATTTGGGAAATTTCCCAGATCTTAGAGAGTTTGAAAAAAAACTGTGAGAAATCATCGAARGGAGAAATTACGCAGGTCAGAAGTCAAGTACTTTTTTCTTCCTATCTCTTGAAGAATAAAGAAGAAACTCTATATCGGCCACCCTGGTTGTGACTAAGAGCTGTGGAACAAAAGAAACCCAGTTTTACCAGAGAAGTCAGATCCCGGGGCATGTTCTGCAAATACTCTAAGGTTAACGACTGAATAAAATTTTCAGAATTAGCTGCATTGTTACAAATTTGAAGACTAAAAATGGGGGCCTGACCCAGTAAATAACAAAGGTGAAAAACGCCACAGTCTCACATTCAGTATGAGCTCAATTTTAAGYGTAACCATTATCGTATTTCTCTTCAGTGGTGACTTCAATGGGAATTAAGCTACCAAAAAAAAAAAAAAAATCACATTCTTGGCATTTATCTGCTTTTGATCACTGAGGAAGTGTCGGTACCAGCCTTTGGAGTAACTAGAAGAGCCATCACAGCAATTAACTCGAGAAACTCAGGAAAAAGAAAGCATATCCACTGATGAAGCAAGGTTACCGTGTGATTCTACATCCTGAGCACAATACAGTGAGCTGCTCCCAGCTGGGGCTCTGAGGCTGCTGCGCGTTGGCCCCATGTCACCCTGATGAGGAGTGGTCCCGGCTCCATCCCTGCGGCAGCCCCGTGCTGGAAGCCAATTCCCTGCCAGAGCTCGGGCCCCCGCGGAAAGACACTCAGCAATTAGGCACAGCTAYGTGAGCCCTTTCAAAGGAATGATGCTTTCAGGCAAGCAAAGCAGCAATTKGGCCTTGTTGACCAGAAACCAGGACACTAAAACCCTGGAGAGTTTGCACTGATTGGGTTCTTTTTTTTTTTTTGCATTTTACTGCAAGGAGAGCAGATGAATGAAATGCAGCTGGGTTTGTTTCGGCCGCACATCAAAATCATTTAGACCTCAGATTTCTACCTCACATTCAAATCTCTTCTGCCTTTGCACTCTGCCCCTACCCTTCCTCACCAACATGTTTATGTWTGATAATGATTTTCTGAAATACAAAATTGAATCAAACCACATTTTTATCGAAATAAATGGAGCAGAAGCTAAACAAATCAATCCTGAACAGTGTTTTTGTAACTTTTGCAGAAAGAAAACAATTAGCACATTAGCAGTTGATGCAGTAATAAAATTAGCCAATTAGGCTATTTAAGTGATTACCACATTGAATCAAAAGATTAGCTGAAATAAATATGGATAAGCTCTGCTGCGACAGAGAAGAGGGAGTCTGTACTGTCCTCGCCTGTGTCGAACAGAAGAGGTTTGAGCAGTACAGCAGCTTCCTTGCTATACGTACTACCTAATCTCATCTGCTTCCCTYACTGCACTGGTGTTCAAGGAAGACACCTTGAAAGCAAATGAGATTACAGTCCTGCTTATGTTAATTGCTCCTGTAATACTGTTTGCAGCACCCTTTGACACCAAAAATTCACTGTAGACTTCTAATCAGTTTGTTAGGAACGCTGCCCACTATAAAGAAAGGTAAAGGCTTAAATATTAATAGTACTTCAATGTTCCCTGCCAGGATGGCGATACAGCCGACTGCAGTTCCCTCCTATAACTCAGTGCTGTTCATCCTCTGAATGTCCCCAATATAAAACCGTTCTAATCTTTTGTTGCTGTTGTAAAACTTGATCTGCTGYGGGACAACATAATTAAGTGTCAACTTTTGGATATATGGCATGAGGAGCAGACAGCATAATCCGGCCTCTGCGTCACCAGTAACTCAGTTTCTGGCTGGACAATGACGACATCCAGATCCCTGGCTGCAAGGCACAGTATTTTACACCTCTGGACACTGGGTTATGATGCACATTTCCTGGGTGTTTTGTTGCTGCTCCTTTTCGCCTTCCGTTAACCTATCAAGAGCCCCTGGTGCACGTGCTCTGTGACTGTGCTGCATAGCCAGCTGGAAGGCAACAGCACTAGGATGTGAAATGCCTGAGGAGCTCTTCGGCTAGCTCTCGCGGACGTTATGAAATCAATACGGAGCGTGAAGGGGGATTAGCAGAGGAATGGGATTTTGCACCAGTACCATTATGAAGACAGATGAAGGAGAGGGAGCAATTAAAACAGTTGTTCCTGCACACACCTGGATGGTCTCTGGTCAACCACCTATGTCTCTATGCAAACATGCAGCAGACCCACTACCATCAACTACCCACTATTGGCCAATGCCTAGCCCCACTCCTCCTATAGGAAAGAGTGGATAATACTGACCTACCATTTCTCTATTTTATGCCTATTAACAGACAATAAGCTATGAGAGAGACAAATGAAAGTAAGGGAACAAGGGTGAAATTAAGAAATAACAAAAATAATTTGAAATGAAACATGAGGGCAGATTAACTCATTTATCGACCCATTTTATTGTCTTGTTTTGAAGTCAGTCTATCCACACTCAGAAAGGCCAGATTTACCCCATCGGCCCCTGTATTGGTGCACTTACCAACACCAGCTGAGCAAACAGGCATCAGACGTAAGCTCTCCCCAATACAAGAGCTCTCCTCATTGTCCTATAGCCTCCAGCAACCAGAGCTAACCCAACACGTTTGCTTCTTGCAACATGAACCTTTGCAAATATTCCTGTGCTGCTGCTGTTCCCTGTAACCTGCATTATTTCCATTCAGCTCCCTAGCTCCCTCAGCAAGAGCTCCTCGGCACAAGCCTGCATGGAAACACAACTGATAAGACTTTAACTCCACATGCCTGTTATTGGGAGCCCACAACGCTGTTATCCCGCAGCCCGGCACTCCTGCTCCAGSCCAGGAGGTCAATTTTCCACACCGAGTTAATGCATAAACCTTGTCCATGGAGTAATTCAGCACCTCAGGATTGGGGCCCACTTCTCCACTGCACTTCACCTACCCCGTTAGCCCCAAAAGTAGTTTCTGAGAAAATAAAGATAATTCTGCAAGATCAGAGTGGTGTGTAGCACRTAAGGGAATCGGGCACAATGCTGATTTTCACTGATGTCTATGCACATAAAGACATGCACACTCTGATACAGCTTTTTTTYCCCTAAAAACTTCCAAAGTCGAATTAAAAACAGTGTTGGACACAAGTTCTGGTATTTCATTGGGAACATAGACATAAATGAGAAACTTCTGGAAGTTAAAGAATCTCATTGAGAAATGCTGGGTCTGGAAGCATAGTAAAAGAGCTCCTCAGAAATATACCTGGTGGCTGCATTACACGAAAACACAGAAATGCAGCAGGTTTATGTGTTTTAAAACATTATTGCTTTGCATAGATCTATTATTCAAGAAAGACTCAACAAATCCAATTTAAAGAATTGTCTGAACATCAAAACAACTCAAGAAAAAAATCTTTCCTTTTCCTTCTCCTTGTGCTTACGTGCATGAAAACGTAATTATATCACGAGTAACATGTAAACTAATAAGTTCCACAGAATTAATTCACATATTTAAACAGAAGTTTAAATGTAAGTGTACATTATATATTTATATTATATATATGTCTATAAAGTCCAGTAGATCACATAAGCACATCTTTTCATCTCATTTCTCATAGGGTCAATCAGTTGCAAGTATAAACATTTGCCAGTGACACTGTTCAGTGCTGAGCTGGGGTTTAAACACAACACTACATTTCATTTTGCCATTGCTCTTATTAGAAGACCTACATTTCTTTAAAATGCCCCAGCTGAACTACACAGAATGCCAGAAACAAGTTTCCAGAGAGGGGCACTTTCGCACCAACTTCTGAGCAATTCAACAGGAGCAAAATGAGAGTCAATCATTTAAATCCACCTAGCAATTTAATGCTTATTCTTGAGCCACTTTCTTTTGGAATAGAAAACTAGTCTTACATCAAAAAAGTGTTAATGCTGACAAGGGATATCAGAGAAGCTTGATAATGACTAACAAAGCTGGACCAGCAGCTCTSACATAAGGCAAAGTGCCATTTCTATACCTGGTGATAAATGATGCAGCTTTCTTCTTCGCAAGCGCCGGTTTGACAGCATTCCCACCACTTACCGAAAATCAGGCTCTCAATTTTCAGATGAATGAACTGAAATCAACTCGATGGCCACYGTCTGATTTGCTAGAAAAACTACTTTGAGGATGTTTATAAAATCTGTTTCTTAATCCCTACCCATTTGTGGTAGCTCTATGGCCATACTGCAAAATACTGTTGCTACAAACAAATTACATGGCAGCTTCATAATGAACAAAGACATTTACAGCTTCTTCTCAGGAGAAATAAACAGGAGGGAAATAGTACCGGCCAACTTAGCAAGAATTATCATTTTTATGAGAAATCTAATCAAATTGGGCATGTCCTGGTTAGCTGTACCCAGCTTTGGAGGGGTCTCCAAGCAAGCTCAGCTGCGCGGGCGTACTTGTGAATACATGACATTTAGAAACCATGCTGCCTTTCCCCCCTCCACCTTGTCTTCAGGCTGGAATTGGGGAGGAACTAAACATCTGTTGACTTTTAGCAGAGATAGGTATTTGGGGCTGTCATCCCAGCRTACACTGACTTGCTGTCAGAAGCAGACTTTCAATTCCAATCACAAAACTCAAAGCACTGCAAAGAAAGACAAATGTGGAGGACCAGCTGCCTTGGTGTAAATGCAGAGCTTGCTGTTCCGTCCACACTGGAGGAGATTTTGTAGGTATTTCCAGCACAGATGGAGARAAGCTAACACAATTTATTTTGTGAATAAGTGGACCAAATAATAATGGCACCAGGCCCCTGGCAGCATTKCCATGAGTGGATGAAGGGCTCTGTAGAGGGCTTGCAATTACCTTAGTAATTAGTGTCTTGCAGGATGCTTCAGCCCAGGGTGGATAGAGTCCTGCTCCAATGCAGAAATTACTGGGAAGAGTTAGACAACAGATGCTAATCTCCAAATCTGTCACTGTGATCTTAAATCATATACAGCTRTCTTATCCTGAGAGATCCCAACACRCTCAAGAAGCTGAGGAAAAAACTGACATTACAGAGAAGAGGGTCACTCCATGACCAATAAAGGGTAACGTTTGGAGGAAGAGATGCTATCAAAATTACCTGCCATTCTGAACCACAGGGTTAATTGAATTTGTAAGGAGAATTTACAAATACAACCATGGTGATGTACTGATATCAAAAAATGTCAAGGGTCACTGAAGACCACAGTCTCCAGACACAGACCACAGAGACCACACAGACCCAGCCTTTAATTCTGACATCTTATGAAAGACGGTGTCCTTAAAAGTTCTGTGCACAGCAGCATTCTAATGTCAGCACAAATTTAGTCAGAAGTCCAGTAAGACCTGACATGATAAAAATAAATAAATACACAAAAYGCCAGCAATACTATGCACTCTCCCATCTAAGTAATGACAGAGTCCTGGGTTTCTCTCTCAAAACTCTCTACCATGCGAGAGGGGAGAAGCAGGCCAGGGAACATCACATTTTAGGTATCTTAGATTGATACTTAGGATCCAACAAATGTGTCTAACCTTAGCTACATTAAACRCAAAATCTATGTGATCATATTCCACAATTCTTTGATTTTCATTTAAGGAAAGTACTATAGAGGTATATGGGATTACTGCTAACAAATACTAATTTTGGCACGTCAAGCATATTAGCAGTGAAGAATACAATTTGCAGGCGTAAGAGCAATGCAATAATAGGTTACTAAAACCAGTGGGGAAGAATGTGAATGATAATTATAATTACTAGAGCAAAAGATGATTAATATTTCTGAACAGCTAATGGCACATTTATTCTCCTTACCATTTCTCACCAACTAATATCTTCACAGTACATACACTTTTGACAGTCTCCCTTGTATGTTTTGAATAAACACAAAATGTATGTGTTTGCTATAAGCTGGAAAACTTGCTAGATATAACTATATTCTTGTTACAGATGCAAAAAAAAAAGCAACCATCAAGAGGTATACATGTCAGGAATAGAAYATTAACTTATTTTCTATACTGATCTATCAAATTCTAACTTTATTGGGGAAAGTCTTTACTTTCTATCAAGTCCTATTTCTCTTAGCACAAAGCAGAGTATCTTCCGACTTCACTTTGCCCAGTGCAAAGTAACAGGGCAGTCTCCAGGCAATATACTGTGCAAAAATTTGGAGGCTGATCACTTTTCAGAAAGTTAGACTGTATTTCCTGAAGACATAAATTATGSTGTTCTACTGTTTTTGGCTCAAGAAAAGATTGAGGTGCTTGGTTTCCCACTGGCAAGTATCCAACAYGGTACCTCAGCTGGCCTTTGTGGAATATTCCTGGTTATATCAAAGCATCCAATCTATCATTCACCTTGTCTGATGTTACATGGCAAAATGCAAAGCAGAGAGAATTGAGAGTCAGGTGGAGAAACTGAAAGCCAGGAGGTTTTGGAGGGCAGAACAGTGCCAGAAAAAAATACTAACTTGAGTAGCCTTGAAACAAATATATTTTAACCAGCAAAGCTCACACATGTCCTGTGCATGTCCAAGTAAAACAGGACCCGAGAGTTTTGGCAAGCGCATGGAGYAGCCCTTCACCCGCAATACTAACAGCACTCAGAGGTAAAAAGGCGCAGAAAAACGAGAATGGAGACGGTTACAGAAYCCAAATTGCTTGAGAGGGCTCCCCGTGCAGGTTCAGAAAGGAGCTCCCGCAGGAACCTGCAGGGATGTGCTGGCCCAGCCGTTGGAGGGTGACGCTCCCCTGAGAGGCAGGGCCGGGCAGGGCGCGCACCGAGCGGCCACCCGCTCCACGAGGTCATCAGCCAAAATCACCYGTCAAACCAATCACAACACTCCCTGTCCTTGCACACTAGACTTCCACAGTGGGATTAGTTGGGARGAGTCTGGATAAATTTCAGAGAGGAGCCCACATTCCAAGGGGGAAGGACAGCGTGGCAAACTACACTGCACGCAGCCACCCTCTCCTCCGTGCCCTCTCCCTAATTTGTTCTACCTGTCTGCTCAGATTATCTAATGCAACCCTCAGGCTGCAATCACCCTGCTGGCCTGGCTATTGGATAAATCGCTTTTGACGGAATTAGGAAATTCCCACTGTAATTGGTGCTCCTCGGTGATGGGCGCAGGACTTTGATCACCASGCGGCATTCGGAAGGGGAGCGTGGGCCTGGTGGGCTTTTCAYGGCAAGGGAAGGGCTCTGCATTCCCTCCAAGCAAGAGGCAAAATCCTCAGCTCTTTGCTGAAAGACTCAGCAGGGAAAAGGGGCAATTTTGGAGGAATGACTGGTCCCCAGCGGCTTCACCCAGAGCCAGAACTAGCATCAAGAGCAAGACTCCAGGTTACTCCTGTCCTGCCATCCATACATTCACATCCATAATGTGTTTCCCTGCCCATCYACTATACAAATCTCACAAAAAACACTCTGAGGGTTTATGTTTGTTTATTCACTTTATCCTGAACTCATGCAGGACACACTAGATACRGGACCAAGGTGTCCCAATGCAGGAACATGAACAGTATTGCAAGAGGAGCTCCAAGCTCAGATAACRAATCAGTGTGGATCGATAGGACCCATGAGCTTACACAGAGCACACRCACTTTTCCTTTCCAATTAGTCTGTCTTTTAAGAGTGGGGACAACCAACAGTTTCAAGTGTGCACAACCTGCCAGTGGACCCTTGAGTTTTTGGCTGATCTGCAGCTGATCTCCTGAAGGAGCAGAAAGTAATGAGAAAAACGAAGTCCCTCTAATCTGCCTTTGCTTGCAAATTCTTTCCTATAATCCCTGCTTTTGTTCCCTCCTTGTAGGCTGCTCAAATTTGCATTTCAGAGCCTTCCCAAACATTCCTTTCATGCTGGCACTGCCATGGAGCCTAATCGCCCTACCTGAGTCTCCTGCTTGCAAATAAACACAGGGATTGTCAGCTTTCCCTTTTTTTTTTTTTTTCTTTTTTTTAAAAGAAAAGCTTTGAAAAACTTAAGTGATTAAATATGGAGAACATTCAAATATTTAACAATATACTCAGTATATAAAAAAACATGAAAACTTGGAAATGTATGGGACAGTTAAGAGCTATCAGTGAATTTTAGTGTATCTAARTCAAGGCATACCAATAAAATAATATTATTTTTAGAAGGAAGCCACAGCAAGTTTTAACTACCTAACTCACATTAACTACCACAGGATTAAGGAGGAGGAAAGAGAATAACCAGACTTGCCCTGCGCAGACAGCGCAATCAGTTTGACATGGAAGGAGGCCCCAAAGTGAACATCAAACCACCTAGATGCTTTTATCTGTTCTGAAATTCCAGGTTTGGAAGGCACAACAGTTGGGGAGAATGTCCTGTAAGACAACGTAGCAACTTAGACATGTACAGAGGACAAAAGAATATGAGATATTTTGATATGAARGCATTAGCTGCTGTCACTTGAGCTATTTAATACTGCTATTCACTTGCATTACTTTTCACACAAATCAAAAGCACTCAGATAGCAATAGGCCACAGCAGAGTGATAAATTAGTTAAGGAACAGACTAATGTTCACACTTTTAAATACGTGAGGAAAAAGTAAYGGAGAAACAGTCCCTGCAAAAATGGATCAAGGGACGGGCACTGAGAAATATATCCCTCAAGCACCTTCCCTTCAGGGTGTCTAAAATACCCAGACTAGAAGAGAATTCCCCAAAATAGCCACACTTGGCAAACAATTTGGGTTCTTTTGTCTCCCTTCTATTCACAATCATTAAAACAGGAGAGGGAAAAAAAAAAAAAATTCACATTTTCCTGAATAGTAACTGGATTGTAAAACTGGATTTGAATTTTTTTCCCTGAGATATTTTTAAGGATGAGGGTGCTGGAAGAGGTCACTGAGATAAACCCTGTGTAACCATTTCGATCACAAAGCTGAGAGACAGCCCTGTATGAATTTCAAACCCCGACTCTTGCTGAAAAGGAAGTTTTCTTCTCTCTCTGACTGCGCTCATTGTCTAAAATCCCTCTCTCGGACCTTCACCCTGCTCTGGGGCATCAGATACCRGTTACTGCCGGTGGGAATATTTTTGCAGACACAGAGCCCAGTGAAGAGCAGCAAAACTGAYCAACAGGGGCAAGTTATTTCCCTTTTTAGGACCTACCGATCGCCCATGCCAAGAGGTGTCTAAGGATCGCTGTACAATAGTAATTAACAACAAAGCTACTGATTAAAAGAACCTTTTTATAAAGGATGTAACATACTAGTATTCTAAGGGTCACATTAATGGAAGGGCTAAACAATTCTAACACGGTAGAAAAGAGGTCTTTCAAGGAAACATCTGAGTTTTAAATATTCCCTTTTGAGGGGGGATGCTTGATGCATCMTAGAGGTTCATTACTCGCAGCAGCAGAGTAATTACGAGATGGTGCCAGTGATTCTCCCACTGGTTTCAACTAAAAATAGGCAACAATGGTAGCACCAAACTAAGAACTGGTTCTGCGTGACGCAAGGGAGGGCCTACTGCACTGACCATGCTATACTCAATTATCGAGTGGTGACCCTTGGCTTTCGGAGGAGGTAGACGGCCAAAACATTGCATTAAAACATCACTTGACATTCAGCCAGTTTCAGGGATTCTCTTTAATGGAAGGAACTCCATGTTGGGCAGAATTAGATTAGTCTGAAGAAGCTCTTTTCACCCATACCCAGTAACTGTGTCCCTTCTTTCTACCAGAAGATCATACTCCTGATTGCCAGAGCTGGCAACAAAGTGACTTCCTTTTAGCCGACAAGTGGAAAACCCAAATTTTCCCTCTAACCAGAGATGATCCCACGTACGTCCTTTCCTGAAAACACCTTGTCCCCTTTCTCCTCACCAACACAAGAGATTTTCTGAAACACTTTATTCTGCACCATGCAGATTACTCTTGGGTGTAAATAAGTTACATATACAGCTTTCCTTGTATTCTAGTCGCTACTTAGTTGTGATTCAGGATTTAGCATCTATACTCCCTGCACSGCCAGAATCCAACACAGACTTAATGCGCAAAACACAYACTCGATACTTCTCTGTCATACTARCAACTACCTGAATTAAGATGTTAGCTGAAACGTGATTTTAAAAGTGATTTTTTTTCCTAGGTTTATAATTCAGCTGCTACAATATAAAAGAAAACCACATCAAACACTAAGAATGTCTTTGCCTAAAAAAACACATGCAATTTGCACAGACATCAAAAGTTTGTTTTGTTCTTTTAACCACTGGTAAGTTTATGAATCCTAAACGAAAACTTGGTCATTTTTTCCAGACTCTCGAACTAGTGAAGCACTATGTCTTTAAATGTTTGYTTTGTATTTTGTTAAAATTCATGTTGTTTTGTTTGTAAAATGCAACATAAAATGTTTTTGTCAATACCAGAAATTATTTTTACAGTATTTATGGTAGCAACTAAAATATTTAATAATATTTTAAGACTACGAATATCAGGAACCTACATTTAAAAAGAAAACTGCTATAAAACATGGCAAACCAATAGAAACATATGCTGATTCTATTGCCTATAAATACTAAAAGAGAGTTTACAAATACAAGACACTGCTTAAATTAGCATTTGATAATTAAATGTGTTTATGTCATATTCATGTTTAATTCACACACTGAACGTGGGATTTGGATGTTTGGATTTGATTAGAAATTGCCAACCAAAAGCAGCAGGATCAACTCAGAAACACGTGAAACWTTTGGGGGGAGTAAAATGGAATAGTCAAGCATCTGGATTTGAAAGGCTGTCATTAAAGCATCAATGAACATAAAGCRTCATTAAATGCACAAACTAATTTAAATATATGTAATTTAAAACATATATAWAWAATATATTTAAAAYATTAGCAATTTTACAATACATTGAAGTTTTTAGTCAAGAACTCTGCAAGGCTATCTGTCTGGTCAAAGGCCACCCAGATAAATAAGAGCCACCAGGATATATGAGAAAGATATGTATGTATGTCCATATACTCTCCTGTGTCCAACAGGCTTCTTCTCCTGCCTTTTCTCTCGCCGCCTCAAGCTGACTGCAGTTAAAATCCAATTAGATGGCAGCGTGCTTGCTCTTGCAGTGCAGAGCAGGTTTGCAGCCTCCCTCTATCTCCGTGCGATCCAGGGAAGTTCCCTCTGCAATAAGCCGGGCAGAGCTCACACTGCTCCACCAGGACCAGACACTGGCCCAAGCTCTGCTCTCGCTGCTGGGGCAAGTCCAGGCAGGCTTGAAAATGAAGGCACCTGCTTAACTGGGGCTACTAGCGGCATTACAGCAGTTTTCATGTGTTTCAAAATACAGCAGTTCTTCCCGTTACTCSTGATCCATTTCTGTGTTTTAGGCACGGCAGCAAAATTGGACCTCTTCACATAAATGCAAAGCAGTATTTCTTACACAACACCAGAGCAATTACAAACGCATTAGTGACAATGCAGTCACCATTAAATAGTTTTTATCACATCTCATTTTGCCCARAGTAACACACAGGTGTGGCAGGAGCGGCCTCAGCTGCTCCCGTTACTGCTCTTTGCTCTGGATCATCTTCCCCAGCTGCRTTTGGTTTCTGTGAAGCAGAGCAGAGGTTCCCCCACCCACCCACAGTCCAAACCTTCACCGCCAAAATAAAATACCAAAGTCCAGCCCATCCCTCCCTCCCCACCCCGAAGCCTTGACGATAAAAGTTTCTGATGAAGCCCCTGCATGCAAAATGCCAAATGCTGTTCCAAATTCCTTGGGGTTACCTGACGAGAACCGAGTTTATTCAGGTATATTGTTCTTCAGCRCAAATCCCCGCATGCCCCCTTCCCYGGGCACRCTCTGTTCAGAGAGCTCCTCTGATACCGACTGGAGCAGGGGGGCGGAGGGGAGGGAGCGCGGCCCTCTCTGCAGATTTGCACTGCAAGCTTTGAAGCTGCCATTTTTGATCTTTCGCTATTGTTATTCCTTGTTACACTCATCACATCTTATTCAATACCATCAGAGCGGGTTCAGCCAGCAAGGAAAGTTAAATTAGAAGGTTGCTCTCTAAGAGGATGGGGTAGCGTTTGGCCTGTTCTGGCACAGACTGGATGGACACGGATCCCACCACAGGAATGCCCTCTACTGAGTTTGACATCTGTGACCTTTCTGCAATGACCACAGGACAAATCTCATAGATAAAGATCATTGTCTAAACGCATCCACTATTCAGAGTTACATCTTCTCTGCTACATAAAGTTTCTAAATACATTTTTTTGGTATTTTTTTGCTGTTCTCTTTTAAGTTTCCAAATGGTTTTGGTCATGCTTAAAACACGTGGAAAAGCAGACACCAAGCCACAAATATTCTGTGGAAATTAAACACGTAACACTTCAGAGACGAAGTCAGGGACCAGAATACTAACTGCTGCTTTCCACCATGCRCCAGTGTCAGCTACACCTGTGGTTTCATTGCCCCAGGTTCCAMGTAACATCTTTTCGACCACCTACACTCCGATTTCAGCAAACAAGTTTATAGCCAGAATAGCCTGCAGACCTTTCCAGTGTTACTGAAAAAGCACTTGTTCCAGGCACATGCGCTATTAATTTAGCTGCATTAACAGAGCAGTGTATAAATGACAGGTTAGTGGAAGGAAATCTTACTTTTCTAGAAACCCTAGGTACACTCCTGGGGCAACCTTCACTCTGCTTCTTAGGAGCCTATTTCACATTTGGATTTAAGCTCCTTTCCCCACAACGCAGCATCACTATTAATCACTTCTCAGGAGAAAAAGGAAAAAAGGAAACAAAAAAGAAAAGAAAGAAAAAAATGAAGTGTCCTGGGTGAATAAAACATACCCAGATCCCAGGCAGGGCAGAKCTGCCACGTGGTTGCAAGTGCAAAGGCTACGGGTCCCCTGGGGTATGCAAGATGCCATGGTTCCCTACAGGGAGAGGCTGGGGAATGGGATGGTCTGTGGGATGCTGAGCACCCACATGGGGACCCAGATGCCGGACGGTGTCTCTGCTGCAAGCCCGGGAAGCTCCCGCCACAGACGACCTTTCTGAGCACCAGGAACGCAGTCCAAGAAAAGGAAACCACGGAGTAAAACAGAAACCAAGCAACCACCCCGGTAAATACCCTAGACCGTAACAGCCAACTAAATGCTTCTGTGGACTCCAGGAACAAGAATCACAACTAATCTGTGGTCAAACATCCATGGGCTTTGCTACCTGGATGAAAATACGCCCAGGCCGGGTTGCAACGCATCTGAAAGACCTTCCCCTGCCCACCCCCAACCTCCCTCGTTCGAATCCCAAGGACGCGTYTCCTTTCCACCCCTCCTGCCCGAGGAGGCGCCCACGGCTAATCCTCTCCTCGCCCAACCTGTTAGCCGTGCGACGGGACGGCAGAGTTTCCCCCGGCCTCGCGCAGCCGGAGCCCCGGTGCGGTTCTTTCATTTCCTGCCCGCTGAAAGCCGATTTTCACAGCTCCTGAGCACATGAGCTAATTGGAAACTTTAATGGAAATACCACATTTCACTGGAGCCGAGGCATTTCACAGAGCTTTTTTTTTTTTCCTCTGGAACTTGCTTCTGAGGCCAAACTTGCAGCATTTGGGTCAGCAGGGCAGCGGCRAAGGGGATGTCAGAGCTGGGCTCGATTCTGCTCACCGTCTACTTGTGCAACGAGCGACGACAAACCCAGCCTGGCTGACACACGTCGGGGCCCTCCCTTCACCTCCCCAGGCAAGCAGCGTGGCTGGAGGTCTGGAGGCTCAGAAGCCTTTCGTACAGCACGAGATTTTTCTAGTTCCTGGAGAATGACAGGCAATGGCCAAAGCTGGAGAGCTGCCGTAGGACACACGGCTGGGAGCATCAGGGCTCCGGGGGTATCAGTGGTGCCCTCTCCTGGGCCATTCGTTGTGACCCGCTCCTGGTGCTTTTCCCATCCAGGCCTCCATCCAGCCCATCGTGACTGCACGTGTAAGACGGTGTGAAGGCTTGCAGTGATCATCCTCATCCACATCCAGAGGCAGCTTGCTCCTAAATATCCTCCAGAAATACAAGCCTSAGATTTGTGTTTGCTCCGTGCTGGCTGCAGCTGAGAGCCAGCGGGTCCCAACGGCGCGTCTGGACCCAGCGCCCCTCTGCTCCAGCCCTCTCACCCCTCCGCGGGCGCTCAGTGACCACGATGAAACAGGCGCCTGCCCCTCGGCAGCCAGGTGCAGGCTGCAGGGCAGATGGTGCCGAGCACCTCTGCAATCAGTGACATGGCACAAGTTACAGCTGCTCGGCCTGGTCCAGCAGCTACTCCAGCTCCYTCAGGCAAATAAAATACAGTCTCCTGTGCCAGCTCCTGTCCAAATACAGCATGAAAACTTCTGCAAGGAGAGCCCACGCTCCAAAAAGGACTGAGCATCTTGGGACAGTTCTCCGTAATGTTGGTCTCGCTCATTAAATACGGTTTGAGGGGACACATTTCTGGTACAGTGAGGCGAAAGAGGAGAGATCTGCCCTGCAAACAGAGGACCTGAAAGTCCTGAGGGACCTGACGGTCCCGGTGCAGCTCTAGGGTGAGTGGCCAACTAGGGATGTTCAACTCCCYGTTTGCTTCCCCAGAACGACGGCCAGGCCACACGCAAGCCCTGAAGTGAGTASAGCGCTTGGGGTATTAGATGGTTCAGGTGCCTGGACCATCGGCCCAAGCGGTGACGAAGACGGCTTCAATTCCCAGATGCACCGCGACAGGGCCTGGAGAGGATTCTGGGTGGTCAGAATATGCAGCTTGGCACAACTAATGAAACATAAAACTTCCTATATATAAACCTTCCCAATCATGACTAATTCCACTCTTGAAGGAGTTTAATAAATAAACACAACTCAGACTGTCACACTGCTTCTGTTCTCCTTGTGGGGAGATAAAGAAAAAGAAAACAACAAAACAACAAATGAAGTTTGAAGTTCTTCTGGCCAGTGCCTTGATAAACACGCAGGAAGTCAATAAGGGAGAATACCAATACTGTGTGCTTTAAAGTGCCCCTGAGGACTCGGCTTTCATGCCTGCCCACGCATGGAAACTGCAGAGCCCCGAAAGCCCCGGAGACACGTGAAGCACCAGGCTGGGACCCTTACTGCTCTCGTGCCTGGTAACAGCTCCACGTGACTCACACGGCAGACCGCACTCTGAGTGTGAATGAAACAACCTTTTTGTACCCAACGAAAGAAGGAAAAGGGCTGGAGCTTTTCGGTTTCCTTCCCTCATAGACTGCACGTACAAGYGGATACAAATGAAYGTGGCAAACRAGAGYYAGAGGCGGRGAGAAGAGACAGAGGCAGAAAATGYGAATAAGGAGGAGGTTATAGACCCACACAATGCTCTCCAGATTTCCTGCCAGTGAATGTCGATTGAAGGCAAAACTGCTGAAGGATAATTACCTCCTTGTCAGTTCTGACATTAACATTTTTCTGACTCTTCAGTGACAATCACATTTTTCAATGCTCCTTAATGACAATTCATTTACTTATCCTTGCACGGATGTGTAGGATTGTCAATAATTTCACATCGTTAAAGCAAAACTGGAAAGTCATGGATCACATATAAATACAGACACCAAACTGCATTCCAGAACAGCCAGTGTTTATCAGAGGACACTTTCCACTTTTTTTTTCCCCTCAAAAATTAAACAAACACAAGAAAATAACATGAGGGGGAAAAAAAAAGTTACTCTATTGATTTTTTCAATTAGATTCATGCAAACTTGGAAAGTTAGTCCTTAAAAGACAAAGGTCCTTAGATAAGGGAGTCCATGGACACTCTTCCTGCCTGCGCTCCCCTGCAGCTCAGGCAGGACGTGTCACACATAAGGAATACAAGATAACCCAGGTACTGACCCAGTCCTCAGCACCGACAGGCTCTTTGGAAAGACACACTTTTCATGAACCTACTTATTTTTTCAATAAATGAAGAAAATGATATTCACCTTCTCCTTTGAAACACCAACAAGAGTAGTGAAATAAAAAACCGACCCAGTGCTTTATGCAGCATCAAGTCCCCACCATCCATTCACTGCTGCAGCAGGATCAAACACTCGCCTGCGTTTCCCACCAGTCCTTCTGACCCATGTCAAGCACAATTACAGCAAACTATTTTGGATAAAAGAAAAATTAACATCRAATTCATAGGAAAGTCCATGACCTCCCCATTGAGACAGCAGCAGACATTCTTTTAGGGGGATTTTTCCTCTTTAAAATTGGGTGCTAGGCCTTCTGACTACAAGATATCTTTAAAATACAAACCAGTGTTTGAATAGAACACAGAGATTGATTTTCCAGGGGTTTTCTTCCTCCAAACAAACAAATAAAAGCAGAGTTGGCTTTAAAGATCACAGAAGCTTCCAATTCCACAATATCCAAAGGGTATTTGTTTGCAGAGGACAGTAATTCACTTAGGAGTSGTCCAAATTGTGTAGGAAGGTAAAAGGTGTACAAAATAACCAACTGCAAMCAATCTTTTGGGTTTTTTTGTGATCACCATTAAATCATATTTATGTCGCCTGAGTCTCAGAAGTATAAGGTTTGCTCAGCAAAAATTCTTGGCCCAAATTTTCCAAAATCTTGGCTGCTGAAAAGAGCTGTACARGCTCACAGAGAAGAATCTCCATGTTCAAAGGTTACAAAATTCCTACAGGATTTCAGGGACAAAGCACTGGAGCTCTRCCTGTGTGTCAGAGGTTGTTCCACACAGCCCAAGAATGTTCAAAACCACCTCAGAAAAATGATTTCTTTTCTTGATGCTCTGCACAGCTCCAACACGCTTATGCACTGGTGCCTTACCTCCCATTCCTAAGGCTACTTAATTTGTTTACTTCATTTCCATAGAGATGGGCCCAGCTACCAGGATCACTAAACAACAATCAATGCTCAGCATCTTCAAAAACAAAATTAATACTATATTGYTTGTGGAAAGAAAAAAAAAGCTTCCAATAAATCTCTTTATTTCTCTGCATCTCTAATTTACAACACATGGAATAATAATGCCCAAAATTAAGTCCTTATGAGAACAGTTAAGTGTTGTGCACCAATAYTAAACTTTCACTTCAGCTTTCCAAAGAACTCCTTGCAAAGAAGAGCTCTCTGTTGGTAGGTGCCTGGCACAGAGAGACCTAAACAGTTAAATATTACCCCAAAGAAACAAGAAATGTTATGCTTTTTCTATTAAAGAGCCACAGCCAGTTCTCTCACCTTCACCTTGCCCTCCTGCTCCTGTTGAAGTCAACAGCAAAACTCGCATTGACTTCGGCAAGAATAAGGTCACGGTCCTTCTGTGCTGCTGACTGGAGAGATCATGCTCAGAGGTCCGGAATTTAAAGAAGAAAGAAATCAATAACAACAGCTTACAACTGGCTGGTTACATCTCCCCGGCCACTTGCAGACTTGCATGGGGGACTCTGAGCAGTTTTTGCTTTCCCAATCACAGCTGCTTATGGGCATATGGGGTATATTAATTTCCTGGATTCCCCAAGGGGTTTTAGCAGAAGCACCACCAAGACAAATGAGACTTGCCAGTGTCAGAGTCTCCAGCTACGAGGCAGCAGCCCTGGATATCGCCCGCAACACACTGAACCCATGGCCAAATCTAGTCCTCTCTTCCAGGGGGCAGCTAATGCCAASAGGGCACCTGCTCTGCACCATGTTATACATCGGGGGGGCAGCTCGGCTCGTAACGCTTCCTGCACTGCACGGACCACAGGGATTTTGGTATTCCTTCCTGTTCCTTCAAAACGAAGTACAAAGACTGCCCTGAATATGTCTAAACACAAAACTACCTCSACTTRAAAARRMMAAAAWAAAARGGCCATCTGCAACGTCTGTCTTAGAAGTAAATGCAAGCCYTCTCTGATTAAATATGCATGCATTATGTACATGTATACATACTTCTGAATATGGATGTGTACACATACAGACACACATTTTATATATATAAAATATATATATGTGTGTGTATATATATATATATCTGAAATCTGGAATTCTTAACCTTCTGCCTTACAGAGAGCTTACCTGAATTTACAGAACTWCTGTAGCTTTCACAAATGCTTTTTAAAATCACTCATTATTTCTAGGGTTTCCTTTGCTTGGCATGAGAAGCAAATATTGTCAGACCAATAAACCCGCAGCTCAAGAGCCCTGCTGAAYGTAATCTAGAGATACAAATGAATCTTTTACACAGACAGAAACAAAAACCCTGGCCTAAAAAGTAAATGCTTAACAAACGAGAGCTTAAATGTGCTTTTAATGACCTTTAGCATAAACTGTGCAGAGCTTGGTAACTTGGTAAACTTTGCACTGGGATTTTAATCAAAAGCCATGGGGACAATAAACAGTCTTGTTTCTGGTTTGTTCTTTTCTCCCTGCATTCGTTGGCTTTGCTCTTCTTGGCTTCATGCAGATTTGCCTGTAGCTATGGCCAGAGCCCTGACTTGCAGCATCCAGAAGAAGCCACCCTGAAGAAGCTATCCAAGTTTAAAAAGTAWTATCCAGTTAGTTTTTAACTTTTAAAGTTTTTAACTAAGAAAATACAGAGGCAATATTGGAAAAACCTACCATGCTGGGATATGCCAATACAAGAAACACCACAGTTGATTCTTTTGCAAAGCTATTAATTAAATGCTGATCATTCAAATAGCAAACTGATTGCATTTTAGTCTAAATTTGCAAGATACTGTTCCAAAACTTCCAAAATTCCATTATTAATAACAGGCATCGAAAGACCTGAACTTTCAGTCTAGAAACGCTGTCTAGAGAGGAGTGATGAGGTAAATTATGCAATGGCAATTTAACGATCAATCCTTGTCATTCCAGAATGACAGCACTATTTGAAAGGAAAAGCAAAAGGAAAATGGATTAGAGTGCTGAAATAAAGATGCTTTGTTCTCCTGAATAAAACATTTGTAACTCTGGCCTGAGAGGTTACCTTCCTTTGCCGCCGGTTTGATTTGCCACTCATCCTCCTTTGGGAATCACTCTGCTTCAAGTGCATTAAGAGACCATTTATTAGCATAAGCCAACAGAGGGTTATTCTTTTCTCAAAAACCAGAGAATGGCAGTGCTGTACAAATGAGAGAAAATGTTAGCAACTYGTGAAGGTTTCCATAGACAATCAAAGGAATCATGCCACGTATCACGAAATGATTGGTGCCAACACAGCACAAAGTATATTTTTAAGTATAGTTGAGATTTTGCTCTRCATCTCCTTCTCGGGGCCTTTTAGAAATATTGAATCCTCAAAATCATGTCACAAACTGAAAGCAGAAAATATTACRCCTCATTTAAATGTGGTTTTTATATAATTTTGTCAACCCTCTCCTGAAGGCGTCCACAGCTTTGATGCCCCAGGAACAGGGAGGCCAGAGCACGGTGCGGTCGTTGCCTTTGGGGYAGTGCCATTGGGTTGGCCCCTTCTGGACACCAGGTCTTGTCCTTCACTAGACCCCGTCAGGGCATGGGCAGGAGCTTTAGCCTAGAGCACCTTAGAAAGATGATTTTTTTTTCCTAGCAAAGAAAAAAACAGAAAGACATAAAAAGAAAGGCAGGGTGGAGAGAGCACCAAGAGCTGCGGGTGCTACCTCCTAACTCATGGCAGGACACATACACACGCCAAGACAATTACGGGGAGACATAYGTTGATGGCAGTAAAACAATTACTTCCATTCTGTGCCTATTTTAAATATTAACTGCCAGCAGCCTGTCATCTAGAAATAATAATAAAAAAAACCCAACAACAAATTTTAGATTCAGAATGTGTGAAAAAATAGTACCACATATGGAGCAAATTCAAAACCAAACATTCCTTGGTTTGTAGTTTGAATAACTGTAATTTTATGTTACTGGAGAATTATGATTTAGAATGAGTTTACCAGTGCAAGCAATTTGTAGGGAAAATTTGGCAACAAGGATGACCATTTATATGCTAAAGTCTGATTGTACTCTAAAATATGTAGATGCATAACAGCTTATCTTTTAAAGGTAATAAATACACTGCACATATAAATGCAAGTGCTGGAACTAATTTAACAAGATTTGTGGTTACAAACACATGGACACCAAAAACCCAGAATGAATGCTAAGCTACAGCCCARTGCAGTTCCAGTTGGCTAAGATATTCACATTTCTTCCCCAAACTGCAACTGCCAGCAGATTCAGTCTAGAAAATCTGACCATAGCAACAGCAAATGCCAGCGTTATTTTGTACTCTATGCTACCAAAGTAAAGCAAGGACACAAACCGAAAACCTAGGAGCTCCCCAGCACCCTTGCATCTTTGATCCCTCAGCTATGGGACAGGCGCACCAAGAAGGCAGCAGCTCCACAGACCAGGTTTATGATTGAATTGCATCTCTTGTTTATCTCCTCCTACTTAGCACTCTATAGCTTGTCTGTATATAACAGGTAGGCAGAAAGCTCCTGCCCTAGGAACTCATATGAAAGAAGAGGAATATATTTTTGCAGTAATGAAAGAGAGCATTCCTGCGCTAATAAGAGCACCAGAAATCGCTCAAATAGGTAACACTGGCATGACTGATATGCTGACAAGTCTCACTGTAGTAAATAGCTAATCTGAACATTTAGGTCCATGCTAATGCTCTTAATTTTGCCTTACAAAGCTATGCTACCTATCAAAATGAATGCTGCATTGATTTTCTGTTAAGAGAATCTTTTAAAGAAAAATCATAACATATATAAATTTGCAGTTAAGGTTTCTTTGTGGGCATCCTTATAACTGTAGTGTGTAACACATTGAATATTAATTTTATCATAGTAACACAGGCCAAGTCAAAATGTCTGATATGTGGTAATAAATTCCTGTCTGTTTCCCTGAATATTTTTAATGCTTTATTCTAGAAGCATCACAATACCATTGCAATGCCTTTGAGTCAGTGAAACTATCAATAATTCCACGAGATCCTTGTGAAATATTGTCTAATCCAAATTTAACAAGTAAAACTCAAATATTTATAAACAAGGCACACTGAAAGCAACAGGAAATCCTCACAGAAGGTATACTCCAATATGATGACTATTCACTTCTGGACCATGACATATGACGGAGATGAACAAAAGGTAAACAAAGTTCTCCATTGCTGCCAGCATCTGCAAAGCCTATTTTAAACTGCCTCAATTGCACAGATGTAACAGCATGGAGCCCTTAAGCCTCGAGTGCCACTGATGAGATTGTGATTCTGCTGCCGTGGTGCTGAAGCTCACAATTAAAGAGCACGTATTCCTGCCTTGCGACCAAGCAAACCCGCAAGGGAAGAGCTCCTGCCTCCAAGGCCGGCTGACATTTATACAGCTAAGAGGCAAATAAGCAACTTGGCAGCCGCTCACAGCCACCACCTCAGCTTTTCCATGAAATGAAGCAGACTGCGGCTAATTCATGTCTATAGCAGAGGTCTGGGCCTTCAAAATAAAAGCAAATCCTGGGATTTATCTTCTGCATAACATACACCTCACATTAATGCGCTGGTAGGGAGGTCTAGGTAGAAAGAAGAAGTTGCAGAACTTGTGATACTAGTTTCAAAGATGACTTACGTGGCTCAGGGAGAACTAGCACATTTGCCCAGTTGTCCCTTTCACTGGGGCCTCTTCTGGACAATCTGGGACTAAAAGCCTTAGCGGAAACAACTTTCAGGAAGGCCTGGGATTCAGGAGCCCCCTAAGATGACAGCGTTAGACGTCAGTCCGTCAGCTGCCAGTCCTTCTGGGACTTGGTCTGGTTGATATATTGACGTCTSTAACCACTGAGCCAAGTTAAGTGACTGCGCTAACAGCATTACAAACGAGCAACACTACGCAGTACAGTTAAAGGCCGGCGGAACAGCTTTTTAATCACCTTATAATCGAGATCCAATGACAACTTTGATTGGCATCACAACTGAGTCATTTTTTTTCTATCTAAATATGCCCCGCTCCATCATAATCATTGATTCAGCCCAACATTGCTCCAAAGACAGACCGCGTCGATATTAGCAGATGAAGGCGGCACTCTTGCTTACTAAGTACTTAACCTCTGCAAGCCTTTTCACTTAAAAAGAAACACAACAAATACCATCCACCAATCCAGACAATTCACTTCTTTTTCGTAAACATCAGTCTAAAACTAAATATCTGAATATGACAAGAAAATTCAACAGCTTCTGATATAAGAAAGTAAGATTGCAAGCTAAGTTTACTTACTAGGAAAATGAAAGAAATCTTTTATTACAAAGGGTAATGAAGGGTTTCAGTGCTACAGGCAGCCTGTTTTAGGACTGGGGCAGCAAGCAACATTAAATACCCCTTAAACCATGACAGGTTTTTTCACACAGATCAGTACAATCTAAGGATAAGAGATTTTTGTTTCCCCCCTGGAGGCAATTTCAATACTGTAAATAGGAAGCCACAGACCACAGTTGTCACAGAGCTTAGCTGAGGTACCACGTGCAGGTTGACAAAGCYATCAGGAAAATCCTCTCTCATGTCACTGCTAGTCCAGCTCCCACCAGCACAGGGACAAGAGGACTGGAGGCTCCATATCACGATATAGCARCTTCATTGCTTACTTTTGTCCTCACAATYATTTCATGAAAATACATCCAAATAACTTAATTTGGACAACTAGATATTTAGTACTTTGCTCAAACGTCTATCTCGAGGTAATGATGTTTCTGCTTCTAAACCCACAGKGGCTATTTTCTACAAAAATAATGTACCCTAACACATGCAGAGACAGGCCCCATCATATTTCCAGCTTCCACAATAAGCAGGTGAACAGCAAGTTCACTAACAACAACAAAGAAATGAAAATGCATGAAGAATGATTCAATATTACGAAAGCMAAAGTTGATTCCTGAAAGTGCTGTCAGCCCTATCCTGTCACTGTCTGAAGAAACTGCAAAACCCAAAGATACAAGTGGACCTCCTCATTTCCAAGGAATTAAAATTCTTGGATACAAYGTGGGCAGAAGAGATGTTTTATCCTTCTTCTCTTTATTTACTTTACATACTTGATTAYATGAGTGGGAGCCTATAATTGAAACAGTTTCATTGGCAAATTAGACAACAGCATTTTGTTCCATAAATCAAATATCTTGCTCTAACAGGGCAATTATTTTTGTATTTTAATACAACCAGCCCTGCAAAAGAAACAGTATCTTGAAAGTGATTCAGTGCCCAAGTAACRCTGCTTTTGGAAAAAGTAACTTGCTGTTAATCCCGACTGATTAATTCCATCCGGGACAATTCTTTCAAAAACCKAACTGAAAACTGGAAAACACTGCCAATATCTGACAGGAACTTCAGACAATTAAAAAGAAAAGAAATGGGAATACATAAAAATTCAGGCATGAGCAGCACTGTATTTGTTTTTGTGATGATATGATATCACAGAAGTATTTTTTAACACGGGCAACATGCTAGCAAGGATTCCTAGAGTTACACCTTTGGGAGGTGGGCACTTCCCTTCCCTGTTCTKAACTTCTCAAGCGGCAGCTGATTTGTATTTTACTTGGTTATTTGGATTTTGCAGTTATCAGTAGGTGAACAGGGCGGTACGTTCCCATGGCCACAGACACAACAAAGCAGGACACAGTATTGATTTATCTGCCCAGGAGCGCAGACCCCMCAAAGTCTTCTCCTTCAGGTCTTCATCACGGTGGGAATCCAGACACGCACGYTCCAYCAYGCGGCTCCGCATGAGCGTGATCGGYTCCCCSCAGCTCTCASGGARCAGCTGCTTTCAGTGGAGTTTGTGGGGCGCTCTGCTCCAAGGAGCCCAAACATTTCAGTGTCACATTTCTAGYCCTGCCCCTGTCTCAATTATCTCTATTACCTTATAGGCGTCAGTCATGAATTCTAGATTGGATGGTTTCATCAAGCTGTCCATCTCACTCAGAGGGAAACTGCAGATATATAAAAGCACCCCAAAACTTTCTGATATAACTTCAGAATAGAATRTGGCTTTCTGGAACGAGGGAGCACAAACTGGCCCAACGAGCAGAAGGCAGCAGAGGAGGTGCAATCATTGTGCTCTRCTCTGCCCACATTTCACAAAGCTGGACTTAAGCTATCAGCTCTCCTCAGTTTACATGCTTGGAAAGCATCACCAGGTTCTGCCATGTTATTTAATTCCGGTTATGATTAAAWATTACAATACTGAACATGGATCAGACTACCTGTCATGGCTACAGAACCACTCAGGGTGGCGAATGGAATAACAGAAAATAAGTAATACATATATATTTATATATATGAATGCAGTAAATTTTTATTTATAGGAGCATAAATCCAGGTTGAAAAAAAAAAAAGGAAAAAAATGCAAAGGAAGTCCATCTTGTTTCTGCCTATCTACCCAGCCCTTGTCCCTGGCATCAGGCGTTCAGTTGAACCACCATAAACTCAGGCTGGACTACTTTAGTAAAGCTTGTAAGTTGTCTACAGTTCCATCAAATCTCTTTAAACCACTGAAGCCATTTGTTGGGACAATATAAAATAAAATTCAGGCACACGGTGGGCTCTCACATCGACGCGCAGCACCAAGACACGCAGCTCTGGTGGAGAGGGCACCTCAGAGAGCTGGGCTGMCCACGGCAAGGCCACATGGACCTCCCAGCCCCTACATCCCCAGCTGCCCACGTGCTCGAGAGCCACCTGAACTACTTCCATCCCTGCCAGGGGGCCTTTCCAGAGAACTTCCCAGCACATTCCAGAATAAAACACGGTGTGTGCTGACTGGCAAAAGAAAAGTCTTGCAGACTGGGGAGCAGTTTGCTCCTCTAATGTTGACACTAYATCATTTGGTTTTGGCAGCTCAGCAACGCCGACAAATTTTTATCTTACTCGAATTGTCTGAAAAAGCTTAATAACTCTCTTTATTTGGCATATCTTTTAGAAAAAGAAGAAAGTAGGTACATTAGCTGTAAAGCAACATATGCCTGACGACTTTGATCTGTGCTGATACAGTACCCTGCAAGGATAAAAGCAGAGCATTTTAAGAGAAGGAGTCGTCACACGAATACACTTTCTAAGCAGCTTTTTGAAAAAAACACTTCTCCTCAATTAGCACTCGCAGTGATATCTAATTTTAGATACTCCAGCACTGAACTTKCTGTTGTCACGCCTTCACGCTACAATCCCCTCAAATTTAGCACACAAGTTATTCAAAATGTTTTCCCAATAGATTTTATGTATTTTCTCTGCTTAAAAGCTGTCTGCCTGCCTATTGCTAACACACAACAAAAAGGCTGAACTGCACCTTAATTATTCATCTGCTGGGTTCCTACAGAAAGACAAAATGCAGAACGATACAGATGAAATATATAATAAAATAGAGCTACAACACATAATTTTGTCTATATTCAGTCCGACCTCAACTTGGAATTGTTTGTGGCATATAGGTATTTATGTTAGTTAAAATGAGAGGTTTAAGGTTAAGAGTTTTCTTCTTTTTTTAAGAAAACGCCAAAAAAACCCACACATGATTAATTGCCTGTATTTCTGTGAAGGATACATTCCAGCCACACATTTGCTTGGCATTCAAGTTCATACAGCATAACTCAGAATGAAATGTCAGCATCTGTGTCTTTCATTTTGATCTTCTGGACCATTTTTTTGGACCATTCACAGGAAACCTGAAAAGCATTATGAAATATAAATCCTGACACATTTTTCCACTACCTCTGGCTACATGCTTCATGTGTGGTGCAAATAAAGTTCACTGTGAAGAAATACAAGATATAGAAGTACTTGTGGAAAAACAGATCAACATCGGAAAAAAACATCCAGGCTTCAAGCAGGCTTTTGTCATAGTCAGAAAATCGCTAAATTCAAACACTTCAGAATGATTTCTTCTCTGATTTCAACTGAATTCTCTCATTAAAATTCAAGCTTTGTTTATCAAGTAACTCAGAAGCTGCATGATAACCTGAGTCTAAAGCAAAATCAAAGTAGACCTCTCTGACCACACTATCTGGATGAAGCCAGACAGCAATACACAGCAATACACAGCAATACACATATTTTTAATTCATGAAAGGATTAGTTTAGATAACATTCACAACTTTCCTGGAATTCTTAACTTCCTCATCTGTTTTTCCCTATATTTCACTCTAGGAAAGCCAATTATGTTCATAAACAGCATCTTCTCCSTCGCTGAATTCTTTACGCTCTGCAAAGCGCGTGTTGGTGGGTGCACAGTGGGTGACGTGCAACTTGCCCTTCTCTACAGCTGCCTTTCAGCTCCTGTCAAGGTTTCCTTCCAGCTGGAAGTGTTTTACTCTACCCAGTGAWATATCCTTATGGACTTCCATTGCTCTCCTCTTTCACTACACGATCATCAAATTGTGTGTTTGGGTTCACTAATTTTGCCCAACAATATTTGGGAAATTTGAATTTCTGTCACTACATACTCAAGAGTGACTTTTGGGTAGAAGCTTTAGATATTCAGTTCCTATTTTCATGGGCATGTCATAAAACACTTCATTTTAGTTGATTAACTACCAACATTTCTTTTTCTCCAAGAGAAAGCCAAGAGAAAGCTTAGCTTATTTACACCCTAGAAGTCACAAAACTCACGGTATTTTTCTACCCCTACGTAGTTGGCATTAGCATTTCTTTTATAAAGTTGTTCGCAGTCAGGCAGTTCATTTGAATCACTTGTGCAGCTTGTCTTTTTGTGCTCTGTTACTTTCTCCATCCGCTTTCCCACTGAATTTTCATTTCAAAATCMATAGATTCAGTTCACTGCAGTGCAAGACTGTCCTGCTGTCACCACTGTCATGTTGGTCACCTTTGATGACTTACAAGCTCAGYTTCACTTGGTGAAGCTCCAATGGCTTAGCAGGAAAGATAGGAACACAAACTGTTATTTTCTCTCTAATGATATGTTATTAATACAATGCTTAAAGGGGAAGAGTTAGGACCTGCATCCTACACTACCAAAATAGGTTAATCTCATGTTAGCTGCACGTTGGATCTCCTCCATTTGATTTGACCAAGTCTAATCCATGCACTGATGTTACTACCTGGAAAGGAGTAAAGCCGGAATTAAAATTTGAAAATGTTCTCGTCCTTAAAAAGACATTCTCTGCATGACTAAAATGATAAAACAGAGTTTTCCAAGGCAGCAACCTGACTACAGCATAAACTTCAAGAAACTCAAAACTAATTATGACAAGCAATGGTGTTGAGAGAAACCAACATAATAGAAAAGTCACCAGCAAATATGCCTTAACAGAAAAAGTCAGCCTGTGCTCGGACCAAAAAGCAATTATTTATTTATTTTTGCAACTGTTCCTCATGCAGGATATAATCAATAACATAATGTGCTTAGTAAATCATTGACAGTTAAAAATCTAATTGGAAATACCGCCTCACGCAAAGCAAAAGAACAGCTAACAAACAGAAATGCCTACTAAAAATCAATTGCCTGAAAACTAATAGGGATCTATTTAGTTACTGAAATGGCTTTGCATTGATCTCTTCCCTCATAATCCTTTCCATGGCAGCATATGAGGAGCGGCATGTTGAAGGCACTGCTGCATATTCAGTGCTGTGAGTTATTTTGTACCCAGTGAACATGCCCATCAAATCCTTTCTGCAGAGGAAAGCAAGACTCKGAATTCTAGTCATGGATACATTTTCTTTCCGTATTATTATTATTTATTTTAAAGAATATATTAGTTAGGAAAAAATAATTTWAAAAAAAAGAAAAAAAAAAAGACTTCTTCCACATGAGTTTCCATTAAAGATGATGYTTGCTGGCCTAACATGCAAGGGGCCGCTGTCATTTCTACACAGYGTGATTTAATTTGCTGGCGGTAACACCCCAGGTGGACAGGCACACATGGCTGGGCCATCAGCTGCCACCATGCCGTGTCTGGTGCCGCGCAGAGGGTGATTTAACCTTGCAGTGCAAGGTCAGCAGAGCCACCGTCACCTCGGCCCCCAGCACTGCAGGAACAGCCGTGCAAATACGCTGAGAAATTTCACTCATTACAATGYCAGAACTTCGATACTTTTTCAAATTTCGCCATTATACTGGGTGTACATTGCACGGGCACTTGGCTCTGCTCTGCTTGCCCTAGCAGTTCTGCTTAAGTAATGCTCAAGAATGGAACAAAGGAGGTAAAAAAGAATAAACCAAACCCTAACGAGACAATGTCATTTCAAGGCTCCTCTTTAAAGCTTTGCTGATGCATTTAACCAAAACTGTAGGAAAAAACATTCCCTAAATAGCAAACGAGTCAATTAAGCAATGAATTACACTCTTATGAAATGGAGAAACAAAGGATTCCCGCATTTTAAATAAATGAAGCAAAAAAGATTGAACAAAAAAGGAGACTAAGAAGTCTGTAACAACAACAAAAAAATATATCTGACTTGCTGTAGCTGTTTTGGTTTAGCTACCTTAAATTTCTAAAGAAAGTCAAAACATGAAAAAGAAAGTAAGAATCAGAAGTTACAGAAGCAACTGCAACATGCTAGGACTCCAATATCTCATCTTTACTACCATAAAGAGAAGTCCTGKCTGAAAGACATGACAGAAGCCATGACTGAATGAGGCACATGGCACACTGAAGCAATCACAAAACATAGGAAATTCTGCATTTATCGGGTTGCTTGGGAAATAGAAATTTAAGATTCACCACCTCAAACACTTACAGCAGGATTTCATTTCAAACAGTGCATGTAGCCAGAGAAAACTGTAAGACCCATCATTGCTGTTGGGAGCAYGGCTTGCCGGTGCCACCTTCCCAAGCCCCTGGGATCAGCCAACTGCAGTTCCACTGTTCTCCAAGGAAAAGCCAACCCGCCACCTCGGTGCCAGCACGTGCTGAGAGCAGCTCCGTGCCAGCAAAYGCCCCAAGCATCATCCCAAGCAGCAGGGGCAACGCTTCGCCAGCGAGTCCTTGGAAAACACGGAGCATTTGGCTGCAGGGCACACTAGGACAAGCACCTGTGCAAGCCCAAGAGAGCCTTCTGTGGTCACTGCGTTGGGGAAGTTTGAACTGCATGATTTTAACAGCAACACACACAYATAGGTGAACTCCATCCAACTGCAGTAGGATGTAAAGTCTCAAATCTATTCATCAAATTCCATTATGTTTTCCACCTTAGTTATTGTCTCCATCCCACTGGATGGCTTCTCCTTGTGCATGTTCTTGGAAATCAGGTAACTTAAGCAAGACACAATATTTTTCCAAAGCTTTTGGACATGCCAGGGCAATAAGATGAAAAGAAAAMAGGCTGTAGCAAATAAATGCTACAACTGATGCAGCTGTGAGGAAAGAGAAGCCTGGACCCATGAAACCTCATTATCTTCCTCCCAGCCCGAGCTCGCCCACAGTGTCTGCGGACACCCCAAAGCCCCGTCTTGTCTTACACCGTCACCACACCCTGAGCAGCATCTGAAGATCTTTCCAGGTATTCCTGCTATACACAAAGCAGCTTTCTCTAACCTCCAAGCTGAACCCCACCGTTGAAGTGTGCTCACTGCTGAAATCCTGCTGGAATTCAGCGCCGCTAGACGCCGGGCAGGGAAGCRCTGCGGAACTGGAGTCTCATATCCCACCGTACACAACCCACACGCTGTGGGCATCATCCTTGCACAAAGGAGAAGCACTGGCTGCTCCGAGAGCCCCTTCCCCTTCTCCCTCGGCTCACGTACGGCCTCGCCAGCATGTTCACCTCATGCATGTGGAGCAGCAAGCAAAAGCAGCTCTGTCCCCAAAACYTCCCTTCTGAGGTCACACAGCAGCTGCAAAAACTCATGCTGGCCAAGCCCACCAGGAGCCCTGCGCYTGGCAAGGCAGCAGCCCCATGTGCAGCTGCTGCAGAGTGGGAACAGCCGAGGAAAAGATGCAGCAAAACAAGGCAAGGAAAACAAGGAAAGGCAAGAGGAACAGAGAGGAAGGAAGAGCTGCAAGGTGGAGGATGAGAAGGTGTGCGTGAGGCACAGAACGGAAAGGGTAAGAGGGGCTGGTAAAGCACTCAAGTAAGTGCAGCCTGGGAGGAAACGGGCTGTCAGGAGGATGTGCTGCCAGGGACACAYCAAAATGGGCTCCTGTTGGAAGAGAGGTGGGAACAACTGAACAGGAAAGGAGATAAAATCAAGCCCTGCAACATGCTAAAAGAGACCTCAGTGAAGGGCAAGCAACCGGGAAGCCCTCCCAGCTCACGGCCCTCGCCGGGCTGATGCCTGCGAGAGCAGCACGCCAGCAGGGCTGGGCGCTGGCACTGCGGCAGCAGCGAGGGGAGGCGTGAGAGGAGACGACGCTGAACTCTCACTGACGGCCGAAACGAAGCCCTCGCCTCTTCCCGAGCCTCGTAGGTTGCTCTGCTCTCCGGTGATGTGCTTCCCAAGCCCAACAGCGCTTGGGAGAAGGACTCGGCAGCCGCCGCAGGCTAGACCCCTGTTTGTGCTTTCCAACACGCTTTCTTTCGGAGCACTAACCTGATCTTGTTGACTCCGCACCAGCTTGTGATCCTCTATAAGCCCAACAGCCATGCCTGAAGCCTTCCTGTCTATCTTCTAGTTGTGCAGCCAATTTCAGCTGTTTAAATCTAGCAGCCCAACACCCATCCATACTGAGTACCACCCAATTTTTGCTTGTTTCTCCGGTCTTAGATGGCTTTGAATTCTATCCCTGCCTTCCAGTCCATTCACCACCCCGCCTGCAACCTCTGCAGATTTAATAAGCCCACACTCTGTTCCATCATCCAGGTCATTAAGGAAAATATTGAACAGGTTTACACATGATGATGCAGGTTGACCAAAGATCAATAGGGAGCAAGCCATGCCCAGCCCTCGAGTCCTAGCATCCAAAGGAGAGACTATGCAACCAGTAGCTACCCCAAAGATGCTGCACGAAGGGCAGACTCTCAAAAATCACATGGATTTCAAATCCCTCTCTTGCAACGATCTTGAAGATGTTCAGTATTGCTAAAAACTGATCGAAAATTGTGCCAGACTTCTGTAAACTTCCACAGCTTGAACTGACAGCTGAGGCTATGAATACTGCAAGTGAAAAGGCCCACATTTGGAGTGAATTAAGCTAAATTTGGTGTTTAGAAAAAACTAAATTAGATAAAGATGATCTTGGTTTCCCCAAGTWCCGAAGGAGTACTAACCGCATACATTATTTAAAACAGAAGAATTGAGACCTTCTTTCCTCCACTCCATCTCCCCCAAAAGGTAATGCATATTCAAGGAACAAACACACTGGAAAAGAAACAGTCTGGGCTTGTCTGCTATTTCATTTGTAAAACCTGTTTTTCTTTTAGAATTCTGTGATTTCCCAAGATCCCCAATTAAGTTTGGCCAGTCGATCCAGCATACACATCTTTTAAATTTACATTGCATCAAATAATGGTTTAGGAATTACTGATWTACCTTAAATTTCGAGTTTATGATCTCTGATCCTCTGAGAAGCAACTGGCTATCTCTGCAGTGACCAACCCTAYCTTGAGCCACCTTTTGGAGTCTGGCTCTCCTAAAACCAGTTCAATTGCTAATTGTTTAGAAAGGGTAAGGACTGCAAAAAGGGAGAGAGTACTGCTGAGACATATACTGAAACTGCAGCAATATTTCTTTTTACCAGCTCAATAGCATACCTCAGATTGGAAGTTATGTATGTTGTGAAAACACTGGAAAAAGCAAATTCCCACTGAACAGGAAAATGACTGTATTCCTTCTGGATTGGGCTCAGCTTCCAATCGAAGGACAGCCTGGGCAGTGTGCACACTAGAGCACTGCTCACCCATCACCGCTTCTGATGGAGGGACGGCCAGGASACACATAGACCTCCACAGACCTGTATCCCACCACCCGGCCAAGGACCTCGACGGTGCAACACGGGCACGGAAATGCAAAACCTAAGGGATGCTCTTTCTTGCTCTTCCCTGCTCGCCAAGGCCTTGGCCACCCTGCGTATCACGGTCCGATAGGACAGTAACATCTGTGTTTCAAACGGCGGGCACATCTCAATGCCCTTCACCCAGCCATCACGAGCGGTGCTTTCAGAGCCAAGCCTGGGTCTTGTGTCTTTGACTCTAGCTTTGGTTTCGAGCAAAGCAACAGATTTTAATACTCTTATGTCTTTAGTCACTTTGTTGTACTGCTTAAAGCACTGCCCTGTCTCATGTCACCGTTTCTTCAAAACTGTGAGYGCTGTCTAATCAGAAACTCCCAATAAACTTTAGAAAGACCATGCTTATTAATTGGAAGATTAATATTTTCAAAATCTCACCCTTTGATTGCAAGAAACTCAGTCAAGCATCAAAGGGGATGTTGTGCAGCAAGGAAAAGGCACCACCATGGTATTAATGTAGAGGCTGGAAGCGCCTTACAGAGCTCAGTGTTATTACAGTCATGTCATTATTTTTAAAACTCTCTTGAAGGATACAGAAAGGGTGGTTACTCTTTCCTTCATAATCCCATCTGCTTTGAATCCTTACAGCTTTAAARCGAACAAACAATTCTAATTATTCTAATGATCCGTGCCAAATTACTTACCATTTAAACAAACTGTTTCATTTGTCTGTGTTTCTGAATTTTTATTGTTTCATCTYTACTAATTTATATATGCTTTTCATAAACAGAAGCTACAGTTCACCTTGAAGGAGATTCTTTCAAGTGTRATGTATGGGGCTACATATGTCTGTTGTGCTCAGGCACTTTGATACAAGAASGCAGAATCCAAATGAATATGCAGAATTTAAATATAGATCATTTAGGGCTCTCTTTATGAAAAGGCTCCTCAATGATGTGGATCTCGAACTAACAGGCAAGGATATCAACCCACARTCAAGTAAATTGAGGGCAAGGAAGGAGAAACTCACCATTTAGCAAACTTGCACATCCCTCTCAGTTAATTTTATCATTTATCAACCAGAAAAGCCCGTGATAACATCTTTTGTAATGATTTTGCTTTAAGATACACTGTATACAACAGCCCTGTTCAAGTCTATGGAAGTAAGARTTTTGCTATTTACCTCAAGGGGCCACAAGGTAAACTGAGGAAGCAAYCTGGGAACTTTAAAGCATTTGGTTCCTATTTCTGACATTGGAAAGTTTATATATCAAATGTGTAAAGCTTATATAGCTCTACAGTACATCCTTGGTGAAGGTTAGCATGGATATTAATTAGACAACAGTTTTATTCTCCTATGCTTTGTACAGCTCCCTTTTCCTTCTTAATTCTCTCCTTCTTCATCTGACCTAAAAGAAAGTCACAGAGCACAACTCAAATCCATGAATTAATTTGATGTCAAAATATCACAGCTTTTCAGTGCAGGGATGACTTTGAAACATCTGTGGTCTCCTGCTTTGTGTTTTATACCAGAATCTCGTTTCTCCTGTAGCTGTAGCATTTACAGCAATGACAACTGGCATTTAATAATTAGTTTCCCAATTGCCACAAAAGTGCTTGAATTTCAGGGACTCTGACCCRTGTAGTTTGCAGACAGACACTTTAGCCTCACTGACGTTTCCTGGAAAAGCAATGGCTCATTACARTGCAAATGAAACTCACCCATGTTGTCGGCTATCAGAAATAAAAATCATTAAATAAATAACACAAAAACCACCCTGGTGTGACACTAACAGATTCTGTGCTGTGGATGGATTATAGTGGGGCCCTACAGTGGATGCTTGTCCTGGTCCTAAAATCCAAGCACTACCAACACTGAATTCAAGTTTTTGCTTATATGAACCAATTGAGCCTATTTCTCTTTTCAGATTTGATGCACAGACCTCAGAAAATGTAGACATTCCTCCACGAGAAACACAAGGAACCCTAACAKGGAAAAACATCTCTCCTTTCTCCACATTTATCTGTTTGCCAGGAAAGGGAAGACGACCCTGCATAAATTAAGACTATGAGAATACGAGGGGAAGAGGCCATGTTTGTATAATAACAGGCCCTTGTGCTTTCAAAGTATACAATATTAATAATATACATTATTCCATTAATAATATAGTAATAACAGCCCCTTCCTCCCTCTCTCGGAAGTTTCAGACACTGAAGGAAAGACTCGGAACACATCAGGAGTTAGCAAGCCCATCCGCCTTTCTAACTGACTGCACAGAGCACTGTAAATGGGGGTGATCTCTCCTTCACAGAAGTTCCTCTCTAGCATTTTCAAGGGTGTGGAGTGGGCAGGAATTTGCTAAAATGTGCTGTCTGGACAACCCTCCCTCGGCGCCACTGAGAGCAATTGCTCAACCTCAAATCAGCTAAAACTTGCAGCACCTGTAGACTTCTGATTCAAACTCCTATTAGAAATGATTGTTTTTCTGCCACTTGTTGCYGAACTCATCACAACTTCTCGTCTTGCAGGTGGCGAAGGCCAAGACAAGGAGGCGCAAGGCTGAGGTGTCAGAAATTGCMGCTTACGCTCCTCTATCTTTGGCTGACATTATCCCCTTTCCACGAGACTGTGAGGCAGCTCTGAAAGCAGATTGAGGGCCAACCAACCACCAAAGCTTTGCACAGCAGAGACCTGCACGCTGTATCCAACAAACCCAGGTCCTGGAGCACTGGCTCGTTCCACAGGATTTAGCGCGGGTACATAGCAGCCTTTGAGTTTATTCCTTCAGCACGCTGCCTCTTTTTCCCCAAGCTCCTAGAGCTGGAACCATGAGCAATTTGCTATTATTTCTCTGGTGACTTACGCTGCTCAATTATGACATTTCATTTCAACCTTACTCTCCTAACACCTTGCATTAATCCACCCAAATAACTACTGGAAACGCTTTGGAGAAGATTGATTTTTCACATCTGAAAGATATTTGCTATGGTATGCTAACAGTAATAAATGGGAGTGGGGCCTTCAAGAGTACAGAATGGAACCGAATGCCAAGATAAATGTTACGTTTCAGGGTATAAATGACTTAAAAGATGAACACTGTGCTTCTCATGAAGCAGCTTGTTATTTTCTTCCACAGCATACGTATCTATTTGTTTGTCATCAAGGATCTGAATACCCCATTATCAGCACTATTAGAAACAAAAAGACACATATTTGTCATGTCAACAGCAGCTATAGCCAGAGGGCCAAATATCYGAGTTTGTCCTTGCACGTCTGAGAAACCTCAAGAAAGCAAACTAATATTTCAAGGAGTCAGCGGGGACTACATGACAAATTAAGCCTCCAAAATAATTATGACATCCCAAAGGGAAAATGGACTTTGCTTGCAAGTTGCCGCTGGAATTTCACTTATCTTTTAAAACACATTTTAGAAGAGCACGGCTGTCATACGTTATAACACACGGCGTCTCCCGATCTCGGTGCTCGTGTGATGAAGGGCGGCAGCAGCAGCTCCCCAGCACAGGGCAAACCTGGCAGGGAGATCCGAGTTCTTCACTCCCAAACGCTACACCTGCCTCCATCTTCCTGGGAGGGAATTTTCAGTTGTATTTCAATGCTGTATTTTCAATGCCAGGCTTTTGGTATTTATTATAGCCTTGTGTTTATCCTGACAGCTACAAGAGCAGGGACCTGAAAGCTCATGCACGTGGGGATTCCAGCATCAGCAGTTCCCACAGCCCAACTGTGGGGAATGCAGGAAAATCGTTGGCTTTCAGGAACAGTGAATGATAGGGAAAATGCTGTAATAAGGGCTGGAATTCCTCGATGTCGCTCCTACCTCAGATGCCACACGCAGAGCGGTGACAAACTCTCCCTCTTCTCAGTCTCCAGCCCAGCTGGGGCACAGACCTAACACTTACTGTTTGCTTATGGGATGTGTACACATTTTTCAAAGGAGAATTAGCAATTTATCTGCAAGCCGGGTCAAGAAGCGTTCACGTTTCTCCAGAAAGAACTCAAAATAAAGAACAGAGAAGCATAAAAACAACATAGATTATTTTTAAGCAACCTGATAGTCTTAGTGCTCAGGCATACATATCTAACCACACATCATTTTCTTCTCTTCAAGCTAGGGAAACCTCTGTTGTCTGTGAACTTGAATCAGAAGCCTGACATGTTAGCAAATCTTCAGTCAATCACTCCTCTAGCTTTGTATTACTTTTTGCTTCCACAAAGAAAAAAAAAAAAAAAATCATTTGGTGATGCCACAGGCATATTGGAGACCAAAAATAGTTAGTGCTGAAAACATCTTTTTCTACGAGTCAGGGAAGAAAGTCTACAGGAAAAAAAATCTTTGTAAATCCCACTGGCAAAACACTCAAAGCAACGAGTACATTAGTTGTTAGTCGGAATGCACAAGCAGACAAAAGGTTGCCATCGCTTTCATATGTTCCTCTATCAGCACACTTTAAACATAGTATTGTGCTGCCAGCTTTATAAGAAGCATTCAAACTGAATTTTTGGAAGCCATAAAAATGAGATACGTGAAGTGAGGAAAACATTACAGCATCTATCAAGGGGTTTTTTTTTTGTTTGTTTGTTTTGGTTTGGTTTTTTTTTTTTTTTAAATAGAAAGAGATCTGATGAGTGCCAGAAAAAGAAATCCCAAACCCTGAACTGTATATATATTTAACTGAAAAGCGTCTTGTACACCTTGTGCTTTGCTCTCCATTGCCCTTCGTGGCCTCGTGATTTCAGCGTTTTTCCACAACAGGGACAGGGTCACTTCAATGTGCAGCCAGGACCCTGCAAAGCTGTAGGCTTTGACTGGACCAGAGTGGTATTGCCAGCACACACCTGCATCCTCCTATTCAGCTACAGGTGTGCCTGTTTTCCMCAAAAACAGCTCCCCAGACACAGCCAAGATTATCCGAGTCAGAGAAAAATATTTAAAAAAAAAAAAATTTTTTTCTTTAATGAAAAAATATTATGACATGCAAAAAGAAATCACCTATTTTCTGACAGCCACTTTCAATCTGCTGTTTAAACATCTTCATTCAAAACTCCCTAACTGAACCTCGGCATATCCAAGCAGTTTTCCTCCTGTTCTCAAGCGAAGGCCTGCCAAGGTCCTTCCAGCTCACTATYCTGACTGCACAACCCTATAGATCTGAGAAACGTGTATCAGATCACGATCACCTAAGAACCATGATCACCACAACCAAATCCGGCAGCTCAAACACCATTCCTCCTTCTCACAGCTCACGCAGGGCTGTGCTACATCTTAGACAAGGGCCTAATTTCACCCACCCTACTGCCGATGGGATAGCACCCAGTAGCATGTAAATAAAATAAATAATATATAAAGCTTCATCAATGAACATCTCCGATTCTTCTGTTTGTAAAGAATTTCCTGCAGAGTCCTAGGTCTATTCTTTCCCATACATGTACTTAATTCCCATCAGTATTAGTAAAGCTTAACCTAGACTTTATGAAGAAAAAGAAAAGGGAGGGGGGGAAGGTTTTGTATTAGTTCAAGTAAATGGGTTGTTTTATCATTTAGTACCTCTTAATGAAAACTAGCAGTTGCTTTCTGGTTGGATAAGTCTTTTGTTGCAGGAAAAAAAATAAATTTATGGGAAAAGGAAAATTGAAAAACTAAAACTCATTAATGACATGGAAACCACTTTAATTCTTGCTTCCTATAAGGGAGAGAGAGAGAGGGTTGAGCAACCATTCAGCCTCTTCATAGTGTTCTAAAGTTTGTATTTTACATGGAGGATAGTGCTATACTTCAGCTGAGAAGCTGAAAACTCATCATCTTTTCCTTTTATTTTAAGCTCTCTGTAAACCTGCAGTCTCCAGGTACCGCTGCATGGGGCTAACCATCCAACTCGATGCATTTCCACAACACATTCAGAGGACGTTAATAACACAGGAGGAAGCACCAAGATCTTATTTCAAGACATCTGCTAATTGTTGCTTTTCATTACCCAGTAATTTCAAGTCATACGAAGCTGTCTTTTTGAGTTTAGTATGTGCAAACACAAATATCTCGTGTGAATAAACCTCATATGCAAGCATGAATATATCTTTAGTTTTAGTTACAGCATTACAGCTAAATATACATAATATAATCAATTATTTGTCTCAATTTCTCTATCTAAAATGCTACACTATATAATTCATTGCACATACACACTATGCCTCACTTGCATGTAAGTTTCTATTATTTCTAGTGCCAACAAACCACTGTGATAAAAATAAAAGCTTACTTCACATTCACATATCCTTCCAAACACATCTTCTAACATGTTTAAGTGTGATAAACACCAACTGTTTTGCTTCCCCAGTTTTGCAATTGCATCTAAACAAGAAAAGTAGACTCCATCCATGGGTGTTTTAGGACATAATGCAAAACTAGAGCTTGTAGATAATTTCACAAACCAGCGATATGAAAATATCTCTTCCTGACAGCCCTGCTATACATTCATCATTCCCCTACAAAAAGCTTAGTATTTTAAAACAGAAATACAATAGMAAAATATTGAATTGACACTTATGACAAAACGCATTTGATTAAGACTTAATAAAGTAGTCTATATATTACCAGTGAATAATGCATCCTAAGATAAAGTTAGACATAAAGCAAATAGAGTGTCAAAGCTAATTTCAATGTGCATTCTTCAGACATATTACATACTTTATTACTGGATTTAGAAATGCACACTGAGATCGAATAACATTTTTATTGTTATTTTACTGAATAACACAATAGACCTTTTGAAGAAATTTACCCAATTTAGTCAAGTTGCTGAATTAAAATCAACACAAGATTTCTAGAAAACTATTTAGTTCATTGTCTTTCTTTGGACTCTGTAAAGTGTGGTTTAAAAGCAAAAACACTCCCAGAAGAGCTTCAGAAATGCAGATGAGAGGAAAAAAAAAGCCTGTATCAGGAAGAAAGCACGTATCACCAATGAGCATTAAAAGATACGGCTGATTAAATATTTTATGTGAAATGAAATTTTCTAAACTATTTTCTTAACATTCAACATAAGCCTTCCTAAAATGACACACCATAAACTAATTGTCTCTATAAATGATATTGTACACACAGAATATCCAAGCACAGAAGCAAATACTTAGGGCTTATGCAAATGTCTCTTTTTTTCCCAGATTGGCTTTAGCTGAGACACGACACTAAATCCAGAAAAATACCTTTCCAGTAATTAAAGTTGTCAGATACTTGCAAGGCAGGTGTTTGTGCAAGAAAACCAGCAGCCTGCGGCTCAGAAAMTACGTTTTATATTCAAGCTGCACAAGTGAGGTGCCCATAACAACCTCTATAATTTCCCTGAAGCTACTTTACACATCTCAAACTCAACCCAAGCTTTCTCTTCAACTAACCAAAAGCTGCTGCCAGCCAAGATACTGCCAGGATTTCCATTACTAAGAGCTATTTTTAAAATTTTCTTAACAACTCATGTAATCTCAGCCAATCAGAGCAGGAAAAAGCGAGTTCAGGAATACATTTGTTGCAAGATGATTGATTTCTTTCACTGTAAATTTGTCTTTTCAAATAGTCCGTTGAATCAGAATATGGCAAAAATTACAGACGATTGCAGGTTGCGTTGTCCACTACCTGCAGCTTAAAAATGAATTTCAGGGCATTTTCTTATGAATCAACCACATGAAATCACTACCCCTGAACAAGTCAAATACTTCTCCTAGTCAAAGTAGAAAAATAAATATCACCAGAGTATTAGAGAGATATGGAGATGGAAGAGATTATACAGTTCCAAACCTTCCCAAGAAGCACACTACATATTTACAAGACGGGTTTAGATAGATGAATATATATCAATTCTTCTTCTATAAGGGAGATGGCAAGAAAATCAACTTTAACCCTGTGAATTAGAAAAGGTTTTCTGACAACTACTTTTACTTCAAAATAAACCATTTCCTCCTTGTCTTTTACCCCGAAGATATGGATAATAACTGACTGTCATGTATTTTTAAATCAGAAGCCTTTTACATTGAAAGACCTGGATTTTTTCTTGTTTGTTTGTTTTAAATGATGAAACCAGTTCCTACAATTTTGCTCACCAGCCATACTTCTAAACCTCCTACCCATGTCATTTCTTCTTTGTTAAAACACAGTGTGGTACTGACCAAGTAGCCTCAGTAGCACCAAGAGAAACAGAAAGTTCAGACCCCAAATTTAGGTATGATATGTGCTCAGTTTTTCAGTTTTACACTGCAAAGATGGTGTGGGTTTTTTTTTTTTTTTGGCAACTTGAGTATGTTGATACTTGTAGATATTTAGCAAATTATGCCTCCAAAAATATGGTCAACTATGGCACAATTTCTCCTTTTAGAAACGTTAACATTTTAAATACGCACATCAGAAGTAACTAGTTACCTGACTGTGGATAATCATGATGCCTTCACACTAAAATAACCAGTTAAGAGAGACACCACAACATTCATACAGTTCATATCCTTATTGTTCATGACTTCATGGCCATTTCTATACAGCTCAGATTTACTTCAAATAAAATTTTATTTTCCATTTCCAATAAACTCAGATAAGACATGACATTGTGCTCCCAAGTCCATCCTCAGATATGATTATTCGGGATGTCAAAGGAAGCTGCTTCTATAGTTTTTGAGTTTTAACTCATTTACATGTAGGTTTTCATACAAAATGATCTGAATATCATTATATATTTCTTGCTGGAAAACTACTTGCTGATAGTTTCCTTCATCTGGCAATTCTAATCTCAGAAATAAACCTTGTTGCTACAAGAGGACCAACAGCCATAACAGTGTATTTGGACCACATACACACAGAGACACCCCAAAACAAGTACAAACAGGAGTTATCCTAGCAAAAATACGTTTGCACTTGGACTCCACCATCAGAGACTGAACTATCTGCTCCACTTACAGCCTAGAGTGCTTTCCAATACTGCCTTTGGTCTGCTTGGTGGAAATCTGATTAAAAAAACCCAGTCTTTCCCCTTCCTTAGTGGTTTTCTCCTCCTCAGTGTTTGCACCTTATGCACAAGWACAGTGTGTGCAGCCCCAAGCTCTTCAAGAGATGCAACCCAGAAGGAAGGGCAGTGAAACCTTYGATTGATCTAAAATTGCATAGATGATTTACACTTACTATCTCAAACTCTCACTGATGCAATCAGATAACCAGAATATTTAATTYGTCTAATTCCTGTACCATTTTTTCCTCAAGTTGCCAGGAACAGTCAGCAAATGACAAGTTCTACACCATCAGCCTTTCTTGCGACTGCTGTCAAAACAACTAATTTGTGATCCCCAGAGACCTGAAATTATGCTGGTCTCCCTAATCATCGCCGTGCCGAGGTGTTTCTTGGCAGATATGGGTTCTTGGAGAAAAAGAATGTCTCTTCTTATGCTTTCCAAGTGGTGGCTATGGGAGGCTCACAGATTGGGAGCAGACAAGCTGCCTCTGCAGGATTCCTGGACTTAGCTGTGGCTTCAGGGTCACTCACAGGTATTTCCTCTTAACTCCAAACAACCGCTTATTTTCTAAAACCAGAGAATGAACTAGGAGGAAAGTAGCAAGATGACCTGAAGGGCTTGCCATCTGAACTTGACATTATTAGAACATTCAGAGGTTTTGCATTTTGTGTGAATAATGTCTAATAACTCACAATCTCACTTGCCTTTACAAATCAGACCCAGGCCAGTGCAGGCCATAATCAGGACTTCAGCAGTCCCCAGAGTTCCTGCAGGGAGCATTTGTAAAGAGTACATCAGATAACCACACAACATCTGGATCTATACATGGTAACTACTTGTYCATCTAGAATTTGCTTCTCTTGGTAATGCTTATTTGCTTTTACTGTGTGCACATAAGCTATTAAAAGTATATTACTCCCACCAAAATTATTCTCTTCCTTGTGCATTTATTAAGCAAATAATGCAGCTGAATAGGGAATAAGTGTGACTGAAATGTAAAATTAAAAAAGAATATACATACACAGCCCAGCTACTTATTTGTATTTACCCAATTTATAAATTTACAATGTTCTCAACTAAACATATTTCAGCACAACAGCAACTCTTTTATTTAATTTTCCTACTGGATTTAATAGCTTAATAGCATAATTGTATGCACAACTGCTCTCCCATATGGCAAGATGCCACCAGACAAACAAACTTCTGCCCCTTACAGATCYCCATAAACATCATTAAACTGCAACCGTCCAGATTTTATGAAGTTAGATGCAAATTTCAGTCATGATGCTATTGCAGAAAATTTTATAGTAGGTTAAACACAACTGCATCAGTAAAAGCATTTGACTTCATGTGCATAGGACAGTCACCATATAAAAAATAGCATTAAAAATTAAGGAAATGTACACAGAGCTTGATTATCTGAGTCTGAAAATATGTCTATGTGGTGTTTCAGTACAATTTCTTTAGAGAAAATACTGTTTACAATATTTTAACTCATACCTAGGAATATTTCCCACCTTCATCATCCCAGGCTTGGAAGAGGATGCAAACAAACTGTGCATTTATTGCAATGAAGTAACAGAGACCCTAAACGATTGCAAATGAAATCCTATGTGATCTTCCGTTCAGCCTCACACCTCACACACGCTGCTGGCCCAGGAAAAGGCAGCTAAGGAGAGCAAGAAGGAAGAGGTAGAAGGRAAGAAAAGGGATGAAATCCATTTGCTGTCTGCCAATGAGGCTACAAACCCAGYAAGCCCCTTCCTGTCTGCGCAGAAGGGCGTTTGGAAGCAATAGAGCTGTTATCAGTAAGCAGCAAGTACTTTGCCAAATTTTCTTCTTTGCCGATCCATTATTTTAAAATGTTAGGTCAGAAACTGAGAAGAGTGTGTGAAATTGAGGGAGCGTCTTAAAACGGCACGTGCAGMAAGGTAGTGCTCTTTAGCAATGTTGTACAAACTTTTTTTTTTTCTTTAAGGATGTATTATTTTTCTCTCACACCAATAAGATCCAAGTTTTTATACCMAATTTGACTACAGTGAGGTTGTCCTATAAAAAGATACTTCAAATTGCAAACACAAATAAACAAATAAACAGAAAACACTATCCAAAGTACGTCCTAGTATAAACTAACATAAGTTCCTTTTTATAAACAAAGTATTTCTCTACTCTGTTGCAATCAAAATATTTAATTTACGTGTTTCCCTTCCCATGGGATGACTGCAATCCAATTGAAGCCAAAGGTGGTGAGAAAGTACTTGACTTGGAAAAGGTAAAATAAAAACTTTTTTCTTTTTTTTCTTTTTCTTTAACACCGCAGTCAGCTCTCCTGCGCTGTGATTTTACAGAGTGCATGTGAGGAAATTATTTAGGTGCAAGAAGGCAAACTGTGGGAAAGCAGCAGCCTGCCCTGGGCTCCATTCCAACCTAAAACGTATGAGTGCGTATGAGGAAAGCAAGAGTGAAAACTAATTAAAGAAAATTTAAATATTTTAAGCCTGGAGAACGGTGTGGTTATGACTTCCAGTTTCAGCAAACTGTGTCTTTTCTTAGATGAAACAGAAGCCATCTCAGATGAGCTGTTTCCCATTATCCTCAACAAAAATAAAATAGGATCACCTTTAAGCTCCTTAGATTACTACTATCTTCTTGGGAATGTTTAGTTGCTTTACTGAAATCAGATGTGTCTCCAAATCCCAAGTCACTTTATAAGTATACAGATGGTCTAGATGCAGSCTTTTCTTCTCATATTCTTGTCAACAAAGAAACGTCACTCCAGTGTTGGCCAGGCCATTATTGGTGCTATCAAGTATCACAGGATCATAGAATCTTTAGGGTTGGAAGTGATCTCTAGAGATCATCTAGTCCAACCCCCCTGCTCCAGCAGGGACMCCYAGAGCRYRSGGYACMGGGTGGCATCCAGGCAGGTTTGGAAGATCTCCAGAGAAGGAGACTCCACAGCCTCTCTGGGCAGCCTGTGCCAGGGCTCTGTCACCCTCACAGGAAAGAAGTTCTTCCTCACATGGAGATGAAACTGCCTGTGTTTTAGTTTAAAACCATTACCCCTTGTCCTATCACTGCCACTCCACTCRGTTTGGTGTCATCAGCAAACTTGCTYAGGGTGCACTCTGTGCCATTGTCCAAGTCATTGATGAACACGTTGAACAGCACTGGGTCCAGCACTTATCCCTAGGGAACACCGCTGGCTACAGGCCTCCAACCAGACTCGTCCCCATTTATCACGCCCCTCTGGGCTCTGTCATCCAGCCMGTYSTTGATCCACCTCACTGTCTGCAMGTTCTATCCACACTTCTGGAGCTTTCCTATAAGGATGCTGTGGGAGACTGTGTCAAGAGCCTTGCTGAAGTCAAGGTAGACAACGTCCACAGCTTTCCCATCATCCATCCAKCCAGTCACCCCATCATAGAAGGCTCTCAGGTTTGTGAAACACAACTTCCCCTTGGTGAATCCATGCAGACTAGTCCTGAGCACCTTCTCCTCCTTGAGAGGCCTAGAGAGGGTCTCCAGGACAAGCTGCTCCTTTACCTTTCCAGGAACAGAGGTGAGGCTGACGGGTCTGTAGTTTCCCAACTCCTCTCTCTTGCCCATYTTGAAGACTGCAGTGATGTTGGCTCTCTTCCAGTCCTCTGGCACCTCCTCCGCTCTCCAYAACCTCTCRAAGATGATGGAGAGCAGCTCAGCAATAACCCCTGCCAGTTCCCTCAGCACTCTYGGGTGCATCCCATCCGGACCCATAGATTTATGGGCATCTGGTTTGCCTAAATAATCCTTAACCTAATTCTCCTCAATAAGCAGAAAGTCCTTGTCTCTCTCAGTTATGTCCCTTGTATCTGGGCTCTGTAGTTCATGGGGACCAACCTTGGCAGTGAAGAGAGAGGCAAGGAAGGCATTTAGTAACTCTGCCTTCTCCCCATCCTCCGTCACCAAGCCACCCTCCCCATTCAGCATCAGACTAACATCTTCCCTAGTCGTCCTCTTGCTGCTGAAGCAAGTACTTAATTCCCTGTCTAAATGTGTACTTAGACAGTCTTCTTGGCTCCTAATTTTTCTCATTTTTGGAGACAGAGGCTTTAGGTAGTCACTTGCTAAATGATTTGTTTACAAATAATGGGAGGCAAGAGAGGGGGGRAGAAGAGTGCTACAACATCAAACTGTGGTAGGCTAGGCTGTTCTTGTTACTACCTACAGGAAAAAAGAAAGGTAATAAAAAATCTTGCATTACTACCTCCCTACCTTTCTTCAAACTGTCACGTTTCCACTCCGTAAGAAGTGCTAAAAGTAGGAATATGGGAAGGTCTTAAAATTCTTGCCTTCTTTATTAAGTATACCAAAAACAGGCCAAGAGGAAATGGCCTCATGTTGCAACAGGGAAGGTTCAGGCTGGATATTTGGAAAAATTTCTGCATGGAGAGAATGSTGAAGCCTTGGAWCAGGCTGCCCAAGGAAGTGTTGGAGTCATCATCCCYGTCAAGGTTCAAGAAATGTGCATATGAGGCACTGAGGGACAGGTTTAGYGCCCTGGTGGTGACAGTTTTACGGTTCGACTCGATGATCCTGAAGGTCTTTTCCAACCATAATAATTCTAGGATTCTATACAGCAAATGTACTACTTTCCTAAAACTATGCACTTTACTGATTAGAAAATGGCCTCCTAGCATTTCAAAAGTCAGGTCTGTAAAGAACAAAAAACTTGGTTAGATTTTCTAACAAAAAAAAAAAAGGCAAATAAAAATGTCCATTCTGAGTAGCACTGAATTCTACAGATAATACAAAAACTTTCCTCACTGAAAGAGGAAAGATTATTCCTCTGCAAAAGATTACCAGTAACTAGTAGGAAATTTCTAYTGCAAAATGCTGATGAAGCCAAATGAGTTATACAATAATTATTTTCTTATTAAGCAACAAATGCACTCCTCCATTTGGCCTCTTTCCAAAAATACTAATTAATGTGGATACTACATTTTATTCACATCAGGGAAACTGAAGAGGCAGCTAAACCTTGCAGAGATTTTAAGAGCTGCTCAGGCTGCATGAACAGATGAATTAACTRCTTCTGGGCATTTTCTCTTCTTCACGTCCATATCTGCTGACTAATGCGAAGCAACCCATCAGTCACTCCAGAGCTAGTCCAMACCACACGCTAAATGAATACACATGCAGCATTTGCATGCAGTTACCTTAATTTAATATRTCAGTGGCTGCAGTTCTGCATTTTCAACAGGGAAAGCGTCACTTGTGCATTTTAAAGCTGCCAGAATCATTCAGCTCTCATAACTTCTGTGTCATCAAGGCAGTAGTTCTTTGAGAGCAGTAAAACGGCTCAGGCATGGCCAACGGCACTTACCTAAAAGGCGAGGCTTTGCTTTCTCATGTGCACACGCACGAATCCGTTACCCTTTAGAATTGAAAATCTATATATTTCTGTGTCCTTGAGGGAATTTGGGGAAGAAGAGAGTCTTATGCCTTAATCTCTAAAATGTGTCCCACTTAAGCGTACAATAGTCACAGTTAAAATGAACAATCGGTTGCAGCTGACAGAAACCGATTTTCTCAAGCAAGTATGCTAAATCCAATATATTTCACTGTAGAATTCAGCATTTTCTTATCACATATAAGCCAAATGCACTAAGAAAATATTAGAAATTTTGTACTGGGGAACTTTGAGCAAAGCATGATAGCATCCTGAATACATTATCTCTGCTTGTCAGATGTTTTCATCCTTTTAATTTTTTTGAGAAATGTGGAATGCAACCAGTTTGACAGTTCATGAATTGTATATTACTGCATGCAAACTATAACTACTGCAAAGAGATTTTTTTTTTTTTAAAGAAAAGGTYGTATTCAAGTGTTAGTCTCAAGTACGTCTTTGCAGGTTCTCCTGGACTGAGACCACAGATTTTTGGCAATTGAGGTTCAGTTCTAGAACTTTTTAGGATATCATCCCACAAATTCTTCTTCTGTACACGTGCCAGAAATTACAGGTCCCATCAGCTTAAAGTATTCCTCCTGCTTGGGCAACAAAGAGCCGCAAGGAAAACCCACCCTCACTTGCAGCCACGTTCTTGACATCTCCTCCTGTTTTGTATATGATAGCTTCATGTCACGATACACAAATTTATTACTTTTTTTTAAGGTATAAGCTTAAATATATAATCTTTAAAGGGGTCTTGGTTATTTTTACTTTGGCATTTTGGAGAAGAAAAAAAAAATATATATATATACAGATAGTTGTAGCTGTTTCAACTCTTACTGCGCTGGCAATAGGAATTCAAGCTCAAAACAAACAAAGTGAAAATATCCTGACTGACTGTGGCACTTAATTCAGCCTTCTGACTTATCTTCACCAGAGAAGAGCCTGGAAACGCATGCATCAAACCTCTACTGTTTCTTGCCTTCACATCTATGCAGAATTTCACTTCTTGTGAAGTCAARGGACTGTTAACAGGCCCAAGGAAACCTCCCAGAAATCCTCCTTTGAAAATTAAGCTCCTGCCTACCCGGAGCTTACTTGGTCCTGGTGGCTGGATGCAGACACTAGCTGCGACAGAGAAGATGGCAGAGATGCCACCCAAGTGATTCAGGGAAAGAGGCACAGACAGGCCATTTTCCAGAGCCTTGGCCRGCATCAAGGCACTTTCACATTTAATTAAAATTATTACCAGCATTGAGCAAACCAACACCCAGACAGRCACACATGCATGTGCATTTAGAGCTGCAACACTACAGCTTTCCCTCCAAACCTAAATCAAGGATTAAGCTCTACTCCTAGCCAACATTGTTTTTAAGGACAGTATAGCAATTGGTGGGGCAGAAATCTCTCTCCTTCTCAATGGTCACAAGAGGTCAAACCTTATATCCTTTTTAACCATCAGCTTTTTACCCTTTTTTTTTTAAGTAGTTAGGCAACAAGCTTACTAGCAGCTTCAGGATCACATTTTCTAAAGGTCCTCTGAGCCTTTCTACCCAATATCTGAAATAACACCTAAGTTACCTGATACACTGTAAGAGTCAGAATGTGAGACAGAAAAATCATCATCTAGACAATCCCTGTAGTGTCTGAATATACCAGGAACCGGAGAGTTTCAGAAATCTCTATAGAAATCTTCCTGGTAATAGGAAAATAATAGTAAGTTGTGGGATGCTCAGAAGTAGTAAACACTCTGAGACAAGCAAACTTTTATGAAAGAAATAAGGGGCAAAACGAAAAAGTTCTTTGGGGTCCTGGTGGCCCAAATCATCTGTACCAGCACTTCCCCTTATCCCTACAGGAATAAAATGGGAGATGCAGAAACTAAGGGATAAAAAGAAAAAAAARTCATAAAAAGAATAATAATAATAAAGAAAATTTAAAACACTGCCCTTCCTCAGCTTTAGTGAAGCCAAGTAGCTCTAAGCTAGGCAGAGTCCTTTTGCCAGCCTTTTGGGCTATAATGTACTCAGCTCCCTAAAAGCGGCCAAAGGGGATAACAATCCACAAAAATATGCTGAGCACAGTATTTTTTGAAAGCTACCTTTAAAAGAAAACTTTAAAAAAGCTGAATCTCAATACCACTAATACCTCAGGCTTGAAGAATGCACTCCACTTGCATGATAATGACCATAATTAGCGTGAGCAATCATTTACTGCCAGAAACTAATATCTCCAATGAAGTATATTAAATTCAATATATTTTCATTAGTTATAATAGACAGAGACTTGGCTTTTAACTGACATTTGCAATATATTCTTTGGTATTACGAGCATTCTGCAAGATAATGGAAAAGTGGGTGGGGAGCAACAGAAGATTTAAAAATCAACATGAAAGGAAAGTCTTCATTTCCGACGTAAAAAGCTGCCCAAAAGCTGTGTAAATCTTGTCTTACACTCTGACAAGTTTCTGCACTTTTAATCAGGCCTTCTAGAGGCTATTACAGGAGGCACAAGGAACTCAAAATATACTGCAAGTCTTATGTTCTAATGAAAAAAATGCTACATTCTGTAGCTGGCATAAATAAACTTCCTTCAAAGACTTCTTGCATATTGTTATTTCAAAGCTGAAAAATATTAGAAGTGACTCAGTTAAGCTACAGAAATAAAGCTGAAAGTCTACGATGACCCAAAGCATGGGTTGTGGAGCACTCCTGAGGAAGTCCTGCTCCAAGTTCTGCGTTGCTTCTCCAGTTGGTCCAAGGCTCCTATGTTATTCTCCTTGCAARAAGCCAGTCTGTAGGGATCTACTCTCCATAAGTAACTGAAGAATTAGCCACTTATATTTTCCAACTACTGCTCAGAGAATTTATCTTCCTATGTGATAGGATATTATATAGCAATGCAATTATTGGAAATTAATTATATGAAATGGCTCCCATGAAAATTAATCCAAGCATCAGACATTTAATTATGAATATTTTTGTAGTGCCACTAAATATGGAAGAGACTCTATCTGTGTATGCTGGTGTATTTCAGATAATAATCCCCTGCCACAATCCATTTCTTTCTAAAATCTCTTTATAAAATAAAGACAATTCTGTGCTTATAGTGTTTCAGTTCACTTCCATTACACCAGATAATCATGGCAAAATAATAGAAATGATTGCAGAAAGGAAAAAGCAGAATTAAGGGCATAACAGCACACTTAACTCTGCTGGAGTAGATTTTTTTTTTTTTTAAAATAAACAGTTGTTATGTCTCATGATTTGTTGAGGTCTCTAAGTACAACATCAGCAACGGGATAAATCTGCATAACTGCATTGAACTAGATGATGTGTAACCTGCTCTCACCACTACATCAGAGAGCAGTAAAACAAACAGCACCKACCAGAAAGACTTATCTCAATCACTACTTGTTACTTTTGATGTGTAGTCGTCGTGTTTCGCACACTAAACTGAAGCCACCTCAGCACAGCCTCCAAACCAATCCCAGAATAAATTTCCTATGCAAAAGTAATAGCAGAAGAGAAAAAAAAAAAWTCCCAGATAACACAGACACAAGRGGTTTCTCATCTCACTTTCTCCACAGGCAAATTCATCTGGAACTTTGCAACCGTYGGGGACAGGGGCTCCTCCACGTGTGAAGGACAAGCTCATGTAGCCTCTTTCACARGTCTCTCAAGGGCCATCTCCGCTCTGTCCAGGCTCAGACAGATATGGTCAGCTTATTTGAGCATTAACAAGTCACTGCAGTCTCCCTGCTGGTCTTTTAGTTCTTAAAAGGGCTGAAGGGAAGTTCAAACACACTCTATTCCCCTGCTCCAAAACCTGTGGTGCGAATGTAGCTGGGAGAGCCACCCCGGAGCACCCTCAGTCGGCAGAAGRCCAAGCTGAGATGTATGAGGCTGAAACCTGGTCATTGTCACTGAGGGAACGGACTAAAAGTTAAAGAGCCAAAGTTACTTAAAAATATTAAAACCTTCCAATAAACGTTCAAAGCCAAATAGGGTCAAACATAATCTTGGAGAAAAATAGAAGGAAATGAACACCTAAAAATCCTGTGTTATGGACTGCCTCCCTCCATCCATGCTTCTCCATCCATGCAGCAATTGCTTAATTATCTTTAATGGTGCTTTAACAATTAAAGTGCTACAGCACCATTAAGTGTTACTGGAGATAAATGTAGGCCTTTGAAGACAAGAGAACAGACCTGAAACTGAGGTTACCAAATTAACTGATTCACTGATACAGGCTTCGTTTTGATAATATCTAGTTTAAAGCTTGCAAAGCAAAAGCCCCAGAACAGACAAAGCAAATAAACCACAGCAGGACTCAAACTGAGAAGGAAAAGAAAGCGGAGAATGCAAGAGAGTAAAGAGGTAAGCAGAAATTTAAATATGAAACAGAAAAGGATCAAGAAAGGTGCAATTACTTGTCAAAATGAAAAAAAAAAAATATTAACTCCATTAACTGAAGAAATGGAAGAAAAAAATGAAAAAGGACATTATGACTATAATGATCAAGGGTAAGGAAATGGACAAATTCTATCTGTGGGCTGAAGAAAAAAGAACTGCAAGAGAGAGAAATACACACAACTAAGTAAACCAAATCTCAACTGACTATGGAAAGTATAAAGGCACTCTCATTTTGCTGAACTTCCCAGAGATTAAAACCCATTTTCCCTGCCCCTTTCGAATCTACAGATGGGTAATGCAGTAAAGCAGGAAAATTCTCCAGGATGGGTGATGCAGTCTACACACAGGAGAGCAGGAGCACTCGCTAAGAAACTGCCACTGCATCTGAGTGAAGATCAGAGAATGGTTTTGCATCCAACCTAAAGTCTTAAATATTTGRGTATTAAAATCCAAGTCAGTTAACAGGCTGCTGACTCGGTTGAATCTTCCATACAAATTCTGGAACATGTTTATATTTAAATAAAGAAAAGATGGCTGCTTTTAYTAGTAAAAATATCCTATTTTCCTTTTAGTGCTTCTTACAAGGAAACACAAGATGCACTTAATTCTTTAACAACTACAGGCTTTCTGTGGAGATTTAGCGACAAACAACTCTGCCATTCCTGAGCTCTCCTCAAGCAGCAATATGTGTAATGAAAATTTCCGTATTAGCCTCCTAGGTCTTTGAACTTCGATTCTTTCAGCTTGTGCATTCACATCCTTGCACTGGAATTTTAACTCGGCTGCAATTCAGATTGCACAAGGAAGCTGGTGGAGCCTGAACGAGAGCCATGCAGGCACAAGAGCGAGGTGAATGGTTTTACACAGAAATCTSGGGGAATGTCAGCATGACAAGAGGCTTAGACACAGGCTTGAATGATAATTTCACTAMGATGATGAACTAAAAGAAATGCCTACAGAAAGCAGTCTGCATTTGGTATAAAATTCAGTCTTCTGTGCCCAGACAGGGTCCCCACGATGGGATTCACATGGGCATCATGCTGATTCTCTGGCCACCCATGGGCATGGAGCCTCGAGCTTGTGCCAAGCAGTTCAGAACCACTCYCTGACACTCCTGCAACTAGAGGGGATGAATCTGTCTCGCTGTCCTTCACAGACAGGTTGTGCTGCGCCCAGCAGATTCCAGCCTGCATCCAGTCAGACTCAACACCTCGATCCTGACACCAGCATCAAGCCCCAGCCACGTGAGCCATATTACACCCATTTTTGCTCACCAGTCTGCTGTAGACCTTTGGATCTGTGCAATYTGTTAAGTCTGATGGCTGCAGGTTCACTTCTTTGTGAGCCTGAACACCTTCTGAGCTTCCCTATCCAAAAGAAATTCACCTTCACGACACGCAGCCACTACTGAACAGTTATTCCCCATTCCAGGGTTTCTTTGTGTAGTGGATGGATGGACAATCYCATGAGTGCTAAAAGCAAGTGTGAAGATGTAATTCCCTTAAATAATACTTAAATGCTGTTGCAGTAGGAATCAAAGAAAATCTCTGTACAGAAGGCAGATGAAAATGATCAACCTATTTACATATTTACTCTTCAGTAAAAGCTTGTATGTAATGCGAAATGGTTCTGCTTTATATTCCTGCTTATATAATGTTCCTGCTTATACAAACCTAGAAGACTTTGATAGAAAATGTTCCTTTCCACAAAAATGCTATTTACCAAACAATAAAAGCGGCTAAATTCAAAGAGAACATCACCTACATGATTGGCTTAAACACACCGTGCAATTTCTCTTCTGAAATCTTTGGCTTGGATGCTATTTGACAGATTTCCAGCAAAACACAATAAAATTAATGCTTTACTTGTGCATTGAGCAAGCTATGTAATTCACTCAGAGCAGGCAGGCTTTCACAAAGCATCCAATAACAGACCACCTTCATCAACCACTGCCCTTCCAGGGAAGCCACCGAATGATTCTCCTTCTCTTCCACCCAAAAGGCCAAGTTTAACCTCCATAACCACTAAGTTCCCTTTTTCTCTTAGCCTATCCTTGCTCATATGGATCCCCTTCAGAAGAGCCTTGTATATCCACCAGCAGTTGGAATGGTGCATTCAAATACATGCTCATCCACAGAAAGATGACGGATTTTCARTTACTATCAATCATTGTAGAAGAATTTCTCCCCTGCAGGTGCAGAGATTTGTGTAAGTTTTTAATGATTCTCGTGAAAAATACCTGATAAGCCCCACCAAGGTTAATGTTGACCTCTCACACTGATGCTCGGATAGGTCAAAATTCCCAAACTCGTCTGCTATACTAGAGTCAAAACTACTGAATAAAGCACATACGTAACAACGTACATCTCTGCTGCCGCAGCTTAAGACACAGTGACAATTTACTTACCAGTACAACGAGAATACTGCTTTTGTCAACTAAAAGCACTTTGTTTTCTGACAGCTACAGATGAAGTTTTGAGGAAATCATACTTTTTTCTTTTCTTCTCTTAAATTACAGAGAAACCTTWGAAGAATATAGCAAATTAGGGCTCAGAATGCATTTAAGGAAGGAGATTTACCCAAAACACTTTTGCAGATGAAAAATGGCTGGGTTTACTCTGACAATGTCTGTGTTTTTCGCAAATTTCAGAAACGTTAACACCAATTATTATATCTGATATAATCTTTATTTATAGCATCTTAAGAGCCTAATTCTGCTCTATCCTGACATCCAATCTGCAGGTTGGCAAGTAGGGCAAGTTCTGCTCACTTCAGAGTTTTTTCACCATCTGTCAAATGGATTCAAGACTTCTCTGCTCTGAGTGTTTCAGAGGAGAAACAGTGACACTCTAGAGATCAGTCTCAAAACATGCTGTGCTTCCTAAACCTCTGCAACTCAGCTTTTGACAGTATTGTTTGCTCTTTCATAAGTTTACAAAGTGTTCTCACACAACTAGTGTAACTTTAATATAGAATAGTAGCTGGGAATATGCTTTTTTTTTTCTCCCCAAAACCTTAGACTTACATAACTTATATGAAATGATGGAGTATATGTACTGTAATGACATGGTCACTGAAAAAGGTTTTGAACTTCCAAAATAAAAATCACAACGACAACAAAAAACTCAAAGCTCACCAATTTCAGCAGCTGGCTGAAGTAGAGAATTTATACTAAGGAAGTTACGGTTTAGGAATTTTAACAATATGAAAAYTTATGACAGTCACTTTATCTAGAMATTTTCCTACACCMAATAGAGGTGCTAAAGCARTTGACAGCCAGGGTAACAGGTGTAYGGATAAGACATCATTTCTGTATCACCTACCCTCCTGACTTAATAAAAGGGACGATGCTTTAGTACTAAAACATTCTGGATCACGATAACACACCAGAAAATTCTGTTTCCCGGCTAGTTGAGGTGTCTAACGGTGACTGTTAACTGCACCCAAGACAGGTGAAGGTTAAAGATGAGGAAATCTCTTGCCAGAGAACATGTCAGAGGCTGCTGCTCAGTGGAATTCCCCTCGGCAAAACAAGGAACTTTCTGGGACTACAGAAACTTCTGCCAGAAGTCACAGACAAGCACCCAACGCTGCAGATGAAACACTGCTCACTGCCATGCACGTCAACCACTCACCTAGCTGGCATCTTCTCTCCTCCTGAAATATCTTTGCAGATCTTCGCTGTGAAGAAATCAACACAACGTTCAGGTGCTTAAGACAAGCAGAGCACATTGAAAAGGTTTGAGTTCTTTTTGAGTTATTCCCACAGGAAACTATATAATTTTCCTTCTTTCCTCAGATAAAAACAACCTGCAGCTTCCCACTTCCACCTTGTCCAGCTTGCTCATTAGTAGGAATGCAGCAGGAGGTGAAACACAGAGCTAAATACTTTACTTTTTGAAAACATYTTACTTTAAAAATAAATCCTGGAAGCCTTTAGGAGGAAGAGTTGTTACTGTTAATGGAAGTTCACGGGAAGAAGGCAGGCGTATGCCTCCGTACGTGTGTCCACGCTCCACAGCCTCCACCCACGCCTCCCAGCRAAGACTTCTGGACACGGAGGCACTGATGCAGTCAGCCATGCAGTTCCTTGCATGAGATTTCTTTCCACTCTTCCCYTAACTCTCCCACTGTTATTCCAACCTGTCAAGTTTCTGGGAAACAGTGTCAGACGCAGGTTTTATGTAATAACTAGGCATGTTATGTAGGCAGATGCTCTTAGGTTTCCTTTGGTCTAAGTGAATACCAGCTCTGTCTGGTATTCTGACAAGAGATGCTTAGAGAGACGAATCCTAGTCCTTCCCAAGTCCCCTCCTAATTCACTAAGACCCCTACAATTCATTAATAGCAGTTACTTCAGTGCAGATGCCAAACCTCTCTCCAGTATGTGGCTCTGGGGAAAAAATCTTACACAAAAACTCAGTCAGTCTCTCCAGCTAGGAAGAGCAGTTACTAAAGATGCCCAAAACATTTATTAATGATATGTAACTCAGAAATATCTCTGAAGCCTCAGTGTGCTTTCCTGTGCTGCCTGGTCTTCTCACCAAATTTAATTTTCTTCCTTAACACGTTCCTTCTTTCCCTTCCCTTCCATTTACCTTAAATCTGCATAGCCAACTTCCTTTCTCCCTTTCTCGCCTCCCTCCTGGATTCGGAGGGACTGAGCCTTGCTGAAATTACTTGCCGACATCCACGACTTGTGGGTTTTACCACAAACTTCTGCCACCACCAGGCACTCCCAGCTACTTGGGTTACAAGAGTGTCTGCACGTGCTTCTGCAGTACTGAGAAACGCTGGTCCTCAGGCAAACAGACTGAAATAAACAGTAGTACCAGCAATCAAAAATGCACTGATCCCACTGTAGCATCCCCACAGATCTACTTAAATCATATATATAAAAGAACATATACKTTTTCATTACATTTACTGTTTTGAGACCTCACACTTCTTTTAATGCCATTGATGGGGAAAAAAACCCAAGCTCATTTCTGATGTTAAATCCTGCAATTAAAGTCAACTGGGCTTAAAATACAAAGTTGGTGTTTTAAAGGTCTGCAAATAGGATTAAATTTACCTGTATGTGTACCTACATTCATAAGGGGACCACCGTTCAGCTCTACAGTTAAGCTGCGTGCACCTGGGAGTCACATAAGCAGCAGAGAGAACCCGGTTTAATTTAGAGCCAGAAGGTCTGGAGGCTGGAAAACAACTCGGCCGCCAGGTCCCCCACGACAGGCATCAGGATCTTGCACCTTCCGACCTCTGCTGCTGTTGGCCGCAGCTCTGTCTGATTGCTGCTGAGAGCTCCAGCGCTCACCCACTTTACATCCTTAACACTCAAAACACATAAAAAAACCAACTTCTTGACTTAAGCCACTTCTCGGCCCAGCACATCCTATCAACAGCATGTTGAAAAGCCAGGCGCTCCCTCTCCCCAGYGCTGCAGCATGACGTGGTGGCAACGAGCTAAAGGATTCTTTTGCTCAACTGCTCCTTTTCTTTTAATACTAAAGCTACATGTCTGTGCAGTGCTGGCCRATACTTGCTGAAATTCCCTGCTGATGTTCCGTGTAACATAACACTGCTGCAAGGCACTTGTAAGAGGCGCCTCTGCTCCCCTGCCCCGGCTCTTTGCRGGTCACCAGCGCCGGAGGAGGGCAGTTTTAGGCAGGGAGAAGCTTGCCCCCAACCTCACTGAAGGCCACGGCAGAGCGGAGGCACCTCTGCCCCTTGACACTGCAAAGCCAAAACAGAAAATGGGCAGGAAAAGTTTCCTTGGCAGTTAGATTCTGTTCTTTCGTTTGGGATTTTGGCTTTTTCTTTTTTTTTTCTCCCTTGCTTTAACAGAGGAGAAAAGCTGCAACAAGGATCAGTCTCTTGGTCTCTGCTCAGCACCATGTTACATCTCGGGCAGCGTAACATCACAGCTCCTGTTACACACAGCAAAATGCAGGAATTCAGCCTTGCTTCCCAGAAACGGCACCCTCATTCCCAACGTGCATGAGGCTATGAGCTGGACTAAGAATTAAATCTGAGCAATGGCTGTGTGTACAGTCATGCCAAGCATGCAACATCCTGCAGCCCCTGTCCCCCGGTCTCTACTGGGATGAGCCCTGTGCAAAATGGGGATTCACCCTTAGAAGAGAGCAGCGAAAGTTCAGTGGAAAACAGCTCAGTGGAAAGRGTTTATAAAAGAGAAGTGGTCTAAACGTAGCCTGCAACGGCTAATGTGAGAGCCAACAAAGAGCAAGTTACCATAAAATCTTTTGCCAATGCAAGTGGAAAGAAATCACTATGGCAGACAACATCTGGATATGTGTAATCCCAATTTAGCCAAAATCCCAATGTAAATAAGTCCACTGATAGCAGAGGAGCAGTTAAACATTCCACTAGCTTTGGATAATTGAAACCATCTTCCCTTCCAGGGACCAAAGCCTCAGGAAGAGAGTGGCGGCTATTGGAACRCTGCCACTAAACCCCAGTTCTGTGCTGTGCACACAAACACCCCTGCAAGCAACGCTTCTGCTTCTGCGGGCAAGGAGTCGGTCAATGGCAAAGCTCTCGTAAGCACTAGTAAGACACAACAGAGTCTGATTTGACATATTTGGGTTAGACAGAGATACAYTTCTGCTAATTCTATAACGGGATTATTATTTCCAGCAATATGAATACTAAAAGCACAGTGTATATTTGTAGCTTGTAGCAAGGAGTTTCTTTATTTCACTCCTATCATCCTGCTAAGGGTCTGAAAAAAGTGGTAGCAGCCACTGCGGGAATGGTARCAACGTAGTGAGAGAATTCAATCTCCAACAAATTTCATTTAAAGCCTCTAGAGGACCAGAGAAACAAATCATATTATACCAGCCTACTTATATACTGKGATAGTCGCTCAGTTGTCCCCTACATCAACTTGCTGCATTAGGATATTACCACAGATAATGAAGCTCTGAGAGTCATCTGAAACGTCTGCAACAAGTACCCTCAAAGCCACTGAATGCAGGAGAGCAAAATTAACAAAGTGCTTCTTTTTTTCCAGTGCCAACAACCTAAAATAGATCCGGGGTAAATGTCACATGAGAAATAACTGTAATCATATACAATCAACTTGCATGCCTGTTGCTTGAATGCACATGAAAGGGAATAATCTATACATTTAGTAGTATCCTAGTTAATTTTTATGTAAGAAAACGGAAAGCAACACCACAGGTCAAAGTCAAATGCCGAATAGCAATAAGGTTAGAAACTACTGRTGGGTTATGAGAAGAAAATAATCCAGTAAATTCAGTTTCAAAAGGAAACAATTAGAAGGAAAACATCATTAGTGAATGCCGCAGCAAACCCTAATGGCAGGTGTCTAAAACCCGGTGCTCCCAGGGCTCGCAAAGTGAAAAAAAAAATGGAAGCTTTTYATAAATAGGTCAGAGCTCTCATCTCCATATAACAGTGACAGAGGCAGGTATTAAACTGCTCGATTTAGAAAGAAAGGATTATCAGAACACTTACTTGCACACAGTTGTACCRAAAAATTCATTGCAAATACAGTTCAGCAAAGCCACCTTAGACAGAGTAAAACCCGTAAACTTGCTGAACGAGGTAGGCAGCTTGGAAATAGGTTACGGAGTCTCCACCCCACCCCCCCAAAAAAGGGAAATCAATAGGAGAGATCACATATTTAAAAGGTAAAAACAAAACCAAGATGCTTCCTCACAAAATCCCTGCCTCGTTTACATGGAAGCTGCCCCAGGATGCTCATTTTAAAGACAAATCACATTTTATACCAACTCCCACGGACGCATTGCTGTATCAGTCGGGTATTGGAGTGTTAGCAGTGCTACATTACACCCAAATGGCCCAGTTATCACTCCAAGTCTTTGCACTGAGATCCTGTTTTCCTGTTGCTCTCTAATGCCGGGCTKCTTTAATGTTACCAGCTGAAGCACAAACATATTCATGGGAATAGCTCTCTGAGTGTTTCAATCAGCCTCGGTCCTGCAGCATTTTTGCAACTCATCAGCAGCAATGGATCTTGGCTAGACTCAGGTAATGTTCTGCTGATTTTAAGAAAATAAAGCTGATTCTCAAGGTATTTGATTGTCCAAAATTGTACTGTGCATTAAAAAGGGAATGACTTCTTTCCTCAGGAACACGAAATTTCCAAACAGAAAAACTGAAACTGAACAACTAGCTCAGAATTATCTGATTACTAGATAGAGGATCTCCCCAGGCAATTTCTCAGAAAGATAACACGTGCCACGTCTGGGCTTTTTCAGATGCTGCAGTTCAGATCTCAACCAGTACCTTAGCACGTGTACTCATCACACACTTTGTGTTAACGCAGTGGCATGTGGGGGTAGTTAACCTGCCTTCGCAGCCATCKGATAAGCACTGTTGCTGAAGGAGATCCTGCAGAGCCCAACTGCATTTGCTGGGCATTTTGGGGAATCCAGTCTTCTGCTACCTCGTGCCCCTCTTGAGTCTCCCCCTTCTAAAAACGCTTGGTGTCCTCCTTTGAGTGCAGATTCAGATGCCAGAACAGGGACCCCACTTCTCAGCGCTCCTCCTCTCCAGCAGGACCCACACTAGCATCGCAGGGACTTTCTTCAGTGCTAGCACAGTTCTGCTTCAGAAATAACATTTCTGGGGGGTATTCATGCAGTGTCAAACTTGGATCCCCTGAGCAATGYGTTGAAGGTAATCACTGGCACATCTGTTTCTGTCATCCTTAAATTCATAGCCTAATTCAATTGCAAATAATTAGCTATTTATCACCACAAAGTTCACGTTATAAAACTGGAAAGAGCCAACATGATTCTATCCATTCAACAAATGATRCAGGCCTTAAAAGGAGGAAAAGRAGAGAGAGGCAAAACCCACCCTAGCGATGGATCTCCCAGCAAATTGAAGAGAATCAGTCCTGCTGGCCCATCATGCCCCTGCACAACCTGTGTTTTTCCAGAAACTTACAGAAGATGTCMCTACACATAGTGGTAAAGTCCATCTATCACTCGTACAGCCTGAGGAGGAGACTTGCTTAGCTGACGCAACACGAGAACACAGCCCTCATAACACACTTGAGACCTCAGTTTCTAACACCTACTTTGGACTATTACTGTAACTCAAGAGGTCTTTTTTTCATTTGCAAGGATATCTTAATTATCCCACTGGTGACAYTGTTTTTGGAAGATAAAGTCCGTAATTAACTTTTTGCCAAATGATCTGTTAACCGTCTCTGAAGGTCACTTCTCATRTCAAGACATAGAGACACTTAATTTGGGCGATGTGTATTGAAATTGTTGTCAGGCACTAACCAAGAGGTCATTCATTGCCTCCTGCAGCAGCAAAGCAGAGTGGGAAGGAATTCCAAGAACTACAAAATGCTTATTCCAAAACAAACCTCTATGCAGTCTTCCAAGGAAATATGTGCACATCCAGCTTGACTATGAAATTCGGAATGTGCGAATGGATTGGGGGACAAGGAAATAACGAGGGGGGGTTTCATAAGCCGTGAGAGGGCAGCTGAGCACTCYGGGGCAGTGCAGGCCTGCTGCTTCCCTCTGCTTGCCTTTTCTCCTGGATGCTTCAGCTCCTGGATGTTTCCGATTGCCTCTCCAAAGCCATGCAGCAGTGAGTCCCGGACTCACATCCCCACCATTGCTTTGGTTGCCAACAGAAAACCTGGAACACGCTCCCCTCAACTTTGACCTCCACTCTGCTTACAGCCAAGGTGTGTGGAAAGGGTGGAGGGCAAGGAAAAACAGCTAATCAGTCAAGGAGAGATGGAAGACTTGGTCAGCGTGCTCGCAACACACCTACCTGCCCATGTACAGGGGACAGGTGACAACTGAGAACACGCTCTTCCCTCCACATGTGGTGTGACGTAGGGAGGTATATAGGATACAGGGAGCAGCTCAGCACAGAAAAACAGAATTGATGTGAACAATGAATATTCAAGAAGTGGTGGAAAAATATGGAAAGAAAAATGGCAAGATTTTAAGAAGGAAAAGAAAAGAGAAATGAGACAGTCCAGAAACAAAGAACATAAGACTTGGAGAAGGAAGAGGGGTCTGGAGGCACTTGTGTGCAGGTTTCATGGGCTTTAGCATTGCTATGACCCAGCCAGCACCACAAAGAACGACATTGTGCACTTGTGCCTCACACGCAAAGTTGTTTAATCCTGGGTATTTTTTGATTGAAAGAGTCATATATGGCAATGCTTCAGAAAGTGCAATAGCTTGTTCGCTTTGACACATGGCCTATTCGCTGTTTTTCCACTGAGAATAGATTAGATTTCACTTTCCCCTGCTTGGTTACCAAGAGCATTTTGATCAGCTGGAAACACTTTTCAATCCATCTCGCCAGTGTTTGACCTGCACTGTTTTCCTTCAGCAGGCGAAGCTGGTCAGGACCAGGCGTGGATAAGCAGGTCTCCTCCGAAGGCAGCACACGCACGGGCTGAAGAGCAGCAAATGGGATCCCTGAGACTGGGCACGCATTCAGAGCTCCTCAKGTGGGAGCAGATAACATGGACCTGAGGCGCTCTGCAGCTTCTCTTGGAAAAGAGTGGACAGGACACACATGCTATTCATTTTCTGGAATAACATTGGAGAGTGCTGTTTATATGCTGCCTATWGACCCTCTAATTTAAAGAGGGTAGCATATTAAAGTAATTGGACACGGCATTTGTCCCAGCAGCACAAAATGAGGAGCCTGTTTACCAGGCAGAGTAATTGATGCACCGTTACACTGCACACACTTGCTGAGCACCACGCCGTAATAAGCTGTTATACGAGAGAAGACTCAAGTTAATGTCAGCCCAGAAGCATGAAGCCCTGTTCCTCCCCTGCCGCGAGCTGGTTTGTGGACGGGCTCTCCCTTGGTGCATGGGGCCTGCCCCTAGGGCTGGTTGACATCTCGAGCATCGTCGGCATCGAGCGGTACCTGCCATGGACACAAGTCAACCTGCAGCTCCTATATCCCCCCCTCATCTTTTGAATTTTTCAATCAAAAATGAAAAGGTTAAATTTGAAGGCTCACACACGACCTTCGGGTGAGCTCTCTGCTTCGTTAAGAAAGCCCCACAYACAGTAAAATACTTTTAAAGTTGTGGAAACAAGAGGAGTCCAGGGCTAAATTTGCAACCTGTGGTGAACTGCAGACCAAGTCTAATATTGCTTCCCATAGAAATACTTAGTAAGATGCTTCCCAAATGCACTACTGTAAGCCAAATTTTGAACCAAATCTTTGTTGTGGTACCCAATGGCATACCACAGGAGCAAATCCACACACTTGCAAACGCTGTACCCCTGTACTTTGTTCTTCAGACAGTAACAGAGAGGTACTAACACTGGAACAGCTTAAATATTTTCAACTTCATTTTTCCAACTGGAGCATTGGTCTGCTCAGTCCTCCTTCACATATTCATATTTCTTTTTCTTGCCCAAACAGAGGATATCTGGACCAATAGGCAGATAACCAGAAGTGCAGAAGTACTGTAACTAAAAATCCTGCCGCGAATTAAATTCACTGGGATCGTACAGTACTACTCAATTTTGCTCACAGTAAGAGCCACAGGTAAAGCTTCAGGTGAAAGAAGTGTGTCACTAAATACTCCATTTACAAATATTCTATTTATTCCATTTATAAATATATTTTATAAATAGAAATACTTGGATCTYGTGATGGACTGCCTTGCATGCTCCATCTACAGTCACCAGTGCTTGCTGTTCCACACAGGAGCAACTTTTAGAGGAGTTTATATTTCTCAGCAAATCATTAGCTCTTAGATTTTCAGCTTTCTACAGTAAATAGAGAGGCATAGGGTCAAAATATATGAGACTCAGCTTTGCATTAACCCTACAAACCATCAAAACAACTTGTTAGCTATGAATCATCTACTGGTGCAGAAACAAGTAAATGTCAGTACTGTCAGGAAAGGGAAAAGCTTAGGATAAGCTCTGGCTGTATTCATTCCTCATAATACCTACTTTGAAATAGCATTCAACTGCATTTTTTAAAGATTAAGCACTCTTTTTTTTTTTCAGTATTAATACAGAAGAACATTTTTGCTGAAACACACACCTTTATGTTCAACGTTGTAGTAAGAATGTTTTGTAATTAACTTAATTGTAAAGCAGAAAAAAAAGTCTCAAAACAAAATGGCAAAGGATAATTGGAATAAGCATAGAAAACAACTGTGTAGAAACAAATATAGATCCCAAGCCCAAAGATATTCTGTGTCGATAGGAAAATACATGCATAGTTCTCTGCTGTCTTGACCGAATGCATTGAGGCCTCAACCTTCCTACTGCATGAATTTTTGATCTCCTCTCAAAGAAAAACAGGGAAAGCACCCAGCTTTATAGCAGGTACTAATCAATCCACATCATTACTCCATTGGAAGAACCTCCAAATATGTCCTGTCTGTCAAGACCTTGGAGGGAACCTCTAACCAAAAGTCATGTTAAGGTGCTTCATTTGTTTTAGGGTCACCTTTGTTTGTACAAGTCTCAGTAGGTGGGTGAGTAGGCAGGGCCCAGGACACAGACCATCTTCCTGGCTCACAGAAAAAGGCCCTCAAATGAGGAAAGAGCTCTGAAATGAATGCAAACGAGTTAAGAATAATAAAAATGAATACAGTACTTGCAATCATACCCTTGGGTATTCTGATTGCAGAATTAAGTCATTTATTTAAAGTATCACCAAACAGCTTTAGCACCAATAAACACAGACATTTTATTTATTTTTTGATATATCAATGTGTTTTGCATTGCAGATCCCTAGTGTCCTACCATGTCACGAGTGCAAAACAACAGCAGGCAGTTATCATCTTAACCCTAATTAATTTACTCCCCAAAGAGCCCTGCACTTAGAAGGAAATAAATTGTAATTTTATCCTGGAAGGCCACATCACACATATGGGACAAACTGTTACCTTATCTGGTTTCTATTCATTCTGTAACCATGTGAAGACTCTTAGCGTAAAGGAACTCAAAATAATTCTAAAAATGTGCAGTTGCTTTTGCATGTAAATACTGTCTTTCTCTTTGCAGCAAATTCTTCTGAGGGAAATAGCCAAGTTGCTTAGGACTTGCTTTTGTCATATCTCACATGGAGAGGCCTCAATCACTCATTGGTGTTTAATCCTTTTTCAGATCTGCTGTCTCAAAACACCTACCAGTTCAACCAAGTTCTGTTGCTGGTGTTCTGATATGTTGGTATTTCCCTTCTGATACTTCACACAGTAGCGCAAAATCTGGTTGAATCTCATAAATCACTAGTTTAAGAGTTCTGTTTGCCCCACAAATGCATTTCCTTGAGGACATAAAATACAGGCTCTATGAAAGCCTCCATTTTAGCTTAAAACCTTTTCATATTGTCCTTACTGTTTCATAAAGCAATGGCAGGATTATGCTCTGTTTCTGAGGCACTGAAGGAGTGAGTTCTATTTATATGCTAAAAGAAAACACACATAAAGAGGCAAAATCAAAAATGAAATTGAGAATTCAATATTAATTCAATAGTACTGGCTCTGGAACAGAAGCATAATGATAATGTTGCGCTTGACATGTACAGTCCTTATTGCTTTTCTTCTCTATTTCAAAATACTTTGCTAAGAAAATGGTCAGTACCATAATACAAAAAACAGCCTAAAGAATATGCAAACCTAAAAACAGCTTTCCAATAATTTCCAGTGATTCAGCATGTTAGAAGAAATTACACAGATTTTACAAATATCAGTGCTTATCAAGTAGCAAGAAATCTCATTATTAATTTCTTAGAAGACTAATTACTGCTTCTATAGTGGCTAAATCAAGCCAGCATAGGTATCTCTCTCTAAATAAATGCAAGCTATCTGCCATGGATCACGCCTATTAACGGACTAATGAAAGCTAATTTTTAGGTGGGGGAAATTTGGTACTTTCATGCTATAATTGCTATAGTAACAAGGGTTTATGCACTGAATCTAATCGGCATGCTCACGGACACAGATCAATGCCAAGCACTAAGGGAGTAACAGACCTACATGTGTGTCTAGCCTAAGGCAAAGGTTTTGCTCCTTCCCTCAGCAGTGTCTTTAAGGCAGCAGCAAAGAAGAACATGGAAGCATGCAGTCCTCTAAAGAAACCTCTCCAACCCTTCCCATTGCTCTGGACTCTTATTGCAATTTGKGTATGAGGAAAATGCCACTGAGCTCCTCTCCCACAGGACTGGCACAGCCCCTCTTAGTGGAAGAGCAGTCATGGCTAAGAATATGGAGTTTTGTTAACATATTCCCATAGTCCTGACCTCAACATTTTGCACCGTCAGCCTGATTGTAAACTCCTGCAGAAAAGGCTCGGCTCTCACAAGGCTTTTCCCCCCAAGAACCACAGAMAGGAGTTCCATGTTTACATCAGCAGGGAGAAATGGAAATCCTTCCATCTGTGCTCCTGCTGTCTCCACAGGGCACACTGCCTTGCCCTCTGGGCTGCCAGGCCACATCAGAAACGGGGAGAAGAAGGACAGGAACAAGGAAAAGTAAGTTCTTGAATCTACCTTTTAGCCTGGACAAAGAAGAAGTCTACAGGTCTACTTTTGCTMCAGACAGAGCAGGAAAGCTCCCTTGCTTTCCCACTCTTCAAAAGAGCCAACAAATACGTGCTGACCCCAGGGGCAATGAAGACACTTCTTGCATGCCAGCCTGTGGCAGGGGTTTAAGTGGCCTGTTGGGTCTTGAGCTGCTCTTATCTCACCTGGGTGAATATAACTCGCACTAAATTAATTTCTCAGAGAGAGAGAGAAAAAAGAGGATCAATATTTATTCCCGGATCAAAACGCTTTTTGCTTAAAGAGCTCAGCAGTGAAAAAAAAATGAGGAGCAATTGTTTTGTTCTCGTGACAAACAAAAGCTTCCTTGCCAGGAGACACCGCATGTTGACAGCAGTCTGTAAGCAGAGCAGCACAGAGTATTTTGTTGCAGTGGATTGTTAACTGTTGATACTACTATTTTATTTTTTTTAAGTAGCAATTAAAAAAATCAAAATATTTTCCTTTACCACTTAATAATATCATTAAGATTCACAATTGAGAAACACTTGGGGGGAGGGCAAAATATTAGCTTTTGTTAACATGTCCTGATTTAAATATCAAGGCCACAAGTAATGACTAAGAACTCATCAACCAATTTAAGATGTAAGGAACAGAACGGATGGGGTTTGGGGAGAGGGCCACTTTTACTCTATTTTATGGCAATTAATTTGGGAGCGCATCGAGCTGCCACCAAAAATGTCACGCTCAATTAACTTGCCTAGATAGTCCTGCTATTAACCATGGCAGGTCAAATAATTAAGGAACTGAAGGTGCCTCAGTAATGAGACCCAAGTCAAGGACACTAATCTCCAGTGACACCTGAGCCTCCATCCCGCACCACCTCCTAGGCTTAGTAAGCGATCCTTGAAGGGTCAAATCCTTATGTCATGGAGGGAGTCACCAGAACAGTTTCTATCTGGACTCTGTATTCACTTGGCTTCTAAGAAAACTTCCAATTTTCACCCTGTCATATCCATTTGTCATCTGGGCGCTGGAGCCCGTTTTGAAAGACGTCATAAACCAGCCTTGTCACCGCCTGCTGCGTTACACAGACCTCCAAGGTAACCTTGCAAAACGCCGAGTAAATACAGCCTGCATCAGCTGCCCACTGGTCCCTACACGTATGAACAGCTCCGGACCTGCCAGCCCGGAGGCGGCGTGAGCAAGAGGCAATAAGTGCTTGATTAAAGACCAGCTCTCCCCAGTCTGTCATATGTTTCAGAACACGCTTTAAACACTAGTGGCAGCAGCGTTTCCTCAAAAATACTGAGCACATCCATTTCTTTCCAACGGTCCTTAATCACTCAAAATGTACTCTTTTTGTAACACGGCTCCAGGAGGGAGTGTATTTCTCAATTGGGGGATTATTTCTGATCGTTATTTTAACTCGTTCCTCAGAAAAATAGTATTAAATAAAAATAGCATGAAAATAAATAGCAATATTAATGCCATGAGCTTGCTTTTTAACAAGCTAAAAGACTGAGGCCGAGCTTACTCTATCCTTGAGGCGCACAGCAACAGCGAGGCATGAAGGTGATCTGGTGTTAGATTATTGGACATAAAAATAATGGACATTGATGTGGATTGAGAGAACAGTGAATACAAGATACTATTTTCTTTAATTTTGATTTATTTTTCCAGGCATTATTATTATTTTTACAGAGTTTATTGAACCTTGGGAAAACCCTTCATCTATAAATAGGTAAGGATCAAGAGTGTACTTTAGAGAAGACAAATCTATGCTTCTTTGCTCTGTTTTTGTTCTTTTCCCTTCATGTATGGCCACTGGGGATTTGGATTTATTTTATTTTATTTTAACATCATCCTGGAAACACAGCAATAACTTCACACATGAATAGGATGGTGCAAGCTCCTATCAAATCTCCCAGCGTCCTGAACTCATTTAACATAAAATAYACAAATTGAAGACATAACATATTCCCAAAGTGCTAAAAACACACTCTACCTTTGATCTGTGCCAAGGGTTAAGAACAATATGCAAGTCTGTAGACCAGAAGGTTTCTTGGGATGACCCAGTATGACTGTGACCCTGAATCATGGCCAGCCCAACACCACGGGAGCATCATCTGATTTATCATTCAGATTCATTTCAGGAAGCTAAAGGGAGACTACAGACCCCAAATAACTCGCTAAGGAATTCAGTGAGATAAAATTCTGCACCCAGTGCAACTGTAGGAGCCATCCTGGGCATTATTTCTTGCTCATGTCTACAGATAAAGCCTGCAGGAGAGGCAAGCTAAACGATGACATGTCCAGCCTCCCACTCAGCAGTCTGCAGCACTCCTCCAAACACTTGAGCAACCTTCTGGTTTCTGAATCACTGCGGACTTAGTTCAGAGCTTTCTTGCCATGGACTAGAAGGATACAAATCTCAGACATATGTGGGAGTCTTATGAATCCCATGTATTTGTAAGGTGTTTGGGAAGGGACAGAAAATATCTCTCATAACTCTAACAAGTTGAGAGATGCTAATAAAAAAAGCCTATTTTTTAAAAATTTATTTGTAATACTTGTTGGATGCACTACAGCATTTTACATACTGACTCCAATACTAAATCTCAGTCTTTTTAAAGCATAATTTTTAATCACTCTGCTCTAGCAATTTCCAAAACATGAGATGTCCACACACAAACAATACAACAAGAATAGGGCTAAAACTTTTTGTTTGTGCTTTTTTCCCTGAAACTCCCTTTCAAAAATCGTCTCTGTGAGGACCAAAACTGTCTTTTAAAGTGAATGAGTAGTAACAAAAGATGCTTAAGGAACTTGCATCAGAAAGAAAGTTTTAAAAATAATTTACCTTTCCAAGAACATTTTCTAAACAAGTCTAGTAAATGTGATACTCTCCAGTTTGCACTTTCTATCACTAATTATAACCACTAATTATTTACAAGAACAGAATAGCAGGTCAGTGTAAAAGGCAATGAATTATCCCAAGGGCAATATCTAGCCCATAGACTGAGGTTGATGGTCTGAACTGCAGAAAACAGCTAACTACAAGGCCTTTAATACAAAATATTCAGCAAATCAGTGTCAGTGAATCTGCTGGATTTTAGCGAGTTAAAATATTTTCATAGTATAGCTTTGTTCTTTATTTTAATCACTTTTCCCTTAGGTGCTGAACAACACTTATGCATGTGCTTAATTTGCTACTAAAGTCAACAGAACTTTTAGTGAACTCTAAAATCCTGTTCAAACTTGTATATAACATCTGCATTACACTTGATGATACTCATTCTCAGATTAAATTACTTTATCTGCATGCCTCTAAATCCCTTTTAATTACAAAAAGAAAGGCTACTGTTTTCTTGGAGCATGCAGAAATTTAGTTTAATAAACAACTCAATAATCTTTGAATGTAACATATCAAATATAACACTGCCCTTTAATACAGTATTTTGCATTACATTTAAATGGCATTTAACTGAACAACGTTTAATTGAATATCAACTGATAAATGTTTTTCTTGGCAGCCAGTACTTCAAACAAAAATATTTGACTCCAAGAGCAGAATCTCTGGATTCCTCACTTACTGCACAGATTTGGTAAGTCAGATTTGAACGTTATTTCCATCTTCTCTAGATTACGTGGAGGGTCTAGTTTTAACACAAAAAAAGTTTGTGGGACAAACTTTTTCTGTCCAGAAAAACTAGCAGTGTTATTGGGAAAACATTTAGCAGTGTCTTTTAATGACATACTGTCATCAATACCTCTTCTAAGATGCTGTCAAAATCAACATCCAACGTTTAGAGATAAAATCCTGCAAATTTAAAATCCGTATGTACCAAAGCGCATTCAACCTATCATTTCAACAGGGCAGACATTAGCATGGAAAGAGTTAAACCTCCCTCCTCTTTCTGAAAGCAAAAAACGCCAGGAACAGCTGTCACTCAGGTGATGAACACAAGCTGCCAGCCTTTTAAACAGCAGGTACAGTGTTTGAGCTCAGAATTAATTAGCATTCAAACAGCCTGAACACTGCTTGATAACACCACAAGATAATTTTTGCCCCTTCCTGCAAATTAATACTGCTATTAAGATGAGAAAGGGCACAATGGGTTTCATAATTGCACTCTTTAAGCAAAGTTTCACGAGTGCCAAAGCAGAGCTTCTAGCCAAGAAGGCAAGAAGCCACCAAGACAAATAGGGCAAAAACACACACCACCACAATTCATCTGTCTAGCTTTTGCTGTGTATTTTGCCCAGTACTTTGAATAAAACATGTAACATATATTGCCAGGGAAACGCATGAGCTGCTTTCTCCATACAAGCACACACTTTAAAAGTTCAAGTTTCTAAATGTTTAGATAGTAGCTGTGTCTCAAAAGTCTTTAGAAAACTTCCATACATGAGCCCCTTCTATTGCTATGAGTCAGCAAGCTCTATGGGATTATCCTTAAAGCATCTTAACAACCAAGGCCTCTACCAAATGCTGCTCAAGCACAGCAAGCTGGGGTGAGAAACCTTCTGCCCATATACACCATTTGATTTAAATCATGAGCATATTTTTAAAAGCCCCCTGAATGATTGATGTCAGCATTTTAATGATGTTTAATAAGCGACCATCTGTCAACAGTCAAGGGGTTAAAAATAAAAGCACGTTATTAGTCCCCCAAAGATTAGAGATATCGAGGCTAATTAAAAAGCACATTAGCATTATCTCAAAGCAACATCTAAACACTGATGAGCCTGCGAGTCCAGCAAGGCAGGGGAGGGCTGGGGACAGGGACACGAGGGCTTCCCCAGACGCATCCTGAAAGCCTCTGCAGCAGTTTTGCCATCTTGTACAGACCCAAACTTAGCAAATAGCAGCCGCATGGAAACTCCCGCCTGCTCAGCCCAGTAACCAAACCCTGGTCCGACGTACGAGTGCTTCACTTCTAACCCRTATCTTCCAAAGAAACATCTGGCACCTTTTCTACAAGGAATTGTGAGAGTAGAGAAATATGCTCAAGGTGGCGTCACATCACTCCTTGTTTTGTGCAGTTTTCCATAGGGCTGCTGCCAACATCCGTGGGACGCCCGGCCTTGGAAAGCCGCAGCGGCTGCTGCATGGAGCAGCGCTGCCCGGGGGGAGCAAGGCCACCAGGCCCCTCCATAATTAAGACCAGTCCTTTTTTTCCCACTCTTTTTAACCGCAAACTTTTTCACCTGTAACGGCCGCTATCAGATTACCCTCTCCCGGCACAACGCCGCCCCTCGCCTTCCTCCTCGGCGCAGGGAATCCATCCATCACCGCCAAGCGAAACGCACTCCTACTTTTCCACGTTGTTTTTAAGCCTCTGCTTCCCRCGGCCGTGACCCCTGCTGCCGATTTTCCCTCCTCCGCTCCCTCGCAGCCCTCCCTTCTCTCCTCCCTCGGAAATATTAAAAAGCTTAAGAAAGATGTCCCTGCTTGTGATTGCCCTCTTCCCATCGCACTCCTCCAGCTTCGGCATAAACACCTCAATCATCCTGGCGCTTTCAGGCACTCAAATTAAATGCAGGGCSGGTGATTACCTCACAGCCCCCTTGTCCTTCTCCATGCGGGTCTCTGGGCTTGCTCCACGACAAGGTCCTACCTTCCGGATCCTTTGGAGACAAACCTGACACACTGAGCCATGCCAGGACAGCTATACTGTTAAACAGCTATAAAACCACACAGCCAGGTACCTTTGCATGGACCAACACTGTCATTCACATGAATAAATCTTAACACTTGCTCAAAAACCCTCACATTACACCAAGGTTTCTGCAAAACGAGCAGCGAATTGAGCTGGCTGATGTGCAGCCACGTCGGCCTTCACAGCTCACTTGCTTGGCAATGGCCAACGCCGTTTGCTCGCGGCGCGTTTCTGAGTATTTTCTTTACTGAGGGCAAGGATGGGAGTGACCAAAGGCAGGTAGGGATGCAGGGGGTTCATTTTGGGAGAGCATTCCCAGGATGTGCATTCCCAGGATCTGCATTCCTGAGCCGGTTGAGCTCTGGGGACTCTGGTTACTGCTGTCACACTGGGAAGCAGACCTAGGCCATGCTTGCTTCACACTCAGCGGCTTCCAACAGCTTCATCCTCATCTCTAAGGACTAGCATGGGGTAACCTCCCTCTCTAGGGCTCGTCCTTCCTGTTCTCCTCTGCTTTTCTGCCCCCAATTCCGTTTTATATGTGCTCGCCCCACAAGGAGGCCCACAAGGCAGCGACCCGCAGGGACGCGGTGCGCGGGTGTGAAGTGCTGCGTGTGAAGTGCCTACACACAAGTCCACTAATGCTAAGTTTCTAATATACAAAAATCCTTAATGAACAGGAGGCGTTCAGTAATAACATGCAATATAATGGACAGAGATTTCTCCTCATGGACTCTCCAGGTCCTCAAATAATAGCAAGACAAACAACTTTTCTTTTCTGAAATAAGAAATGAGAGCATCTGAGTATTTCACCACTTTGTGATGAAGTGTTGTAAGTATACCAATGATAGTACAATGCGTACATGCAAGGAAACAGGGTTTTATTTTATGCTCCCGTCCATACTTTCACAGCAGTATAAACTTGGACTTATTATATAATTACTAAAATGAACTTAAGACACATTCCCCCGTGGAAAGTACGCAGGGAATGCCCAGATTCCTGAGTGGATATTGCTTGTTTGACAAGTGGAATTAGGCCACAGGCGCTCTGCACATCATTAGGTGAGGTCTGGAGGACTTAAGAAAAGGACCCTTGAACAGATTTTCTCCTTTGCTGCCAGAATGCCTGGTCAATCAGCCCACTGCCAGCTAAACAAAAACAAACACAGCAGTTTTAGCTGACAATAGCTGCTAACTGAAGGGAAGACAAAAGGAGCAAATCTACCTAAGTGCCCCTCCTGTCCCCATGCACATGGCCTTTCTCCAGGTACAAACAGTAACCCTGCTTCTCCTAATTACTTAGTTTCATAAGGTTATACACCAGTAACTTGAGTTGAATTTAGAGACCTGTTTAATACTTTTTAAGCTGGATTTTAAACTTAAAGCCCATACTTTAAGACAGCTTAAAAGCRAAGCAGACCTCCTGGAAGAAGACAGTAGCCTAAAGAACAAGCACAATTGCACAGGCATCAACTCGGGCTTCCCAAGGCCTCTGGTGATCTAAGCAAGCCTACGTGCCTTGCAAAYGTATTGGTATTTTTTTCTTAACCTTAGTCTACAAAACCTTCCTGTTCAAACCCAGATGAGCTGCGGTCGCAGCTGGTGACACTCTCACTGTACAACGGAGATGACAGGTTTCTTTTGGGACACAAATCCACCCCTGAATATGCTAAAGAAGGCCTCAAAAACCTGCACAGAAACATTCTTCCTCCCAATCCTGCAGCAAGGCATGGCCAAGTTGCGGATCATAAATTGAGTCAAGAATAACACAAATCAGTCTCCTTCTGTATAAGAGACCAAGCTACACACATTATCCATTTCCTACTATTCCTAGCACACTGTGCAAGTATTTAAAAAATGTGTCTCACATGACAGTTCTCCTAATACCTTTAATTAAAACACTACCAGAAGTTATAATGAAAAAAAGGATTATTTTTTTAATACATTAAAACCTCTAGCTCCTGTTATCATACATTCTGTTAAAAAGGAAATGAACAATGAAGCCACATTTGAGGATTTAAGATAATCACRAGATTTTAAGTTGCAGGGCAGGAAAGGGGGTTTCCTTTTTGAATTTGCTCTTACCAGATACAAGCCCTGTATTTCTTTATTATTACAAAAACTCCCATTTAAAATTTCACCTTTCTAATCTCTCCCAACATTTGCTTGGGCACAGGCTCCTCTTCCCCAGTACAGTGACAAATTGAAGCCCCTGCTCACTAAAAGGAAGTCAGTTAATAATTGCCTTTATTGKCATTAGTGGCAGCCCCTTTCGCACCCTATGGATTTTACTCCAAATGCAGAATCTTTGTCATGGTCCAAAATGTGGTGCTGTGCAGAGTACTAGCAGGGGCTCACTTGGAAAAAGAAACAAATAGAGCAAAAGGCTGTCTCTCAGCAAGAGATGGAACTTGGCCTGTTTGTCTTTTTCTTCTTTGGTTAAGTCAACAGTGAAGCCAACCTGCAACATCAGCACGGAGCAGCACGTTGATGCCAACAGGCACATCGCCAATGCCTGTAGATGCACACATCAAAAATTCAGTACCTGAGAAACTGAAAGAGAGGACAGAAATAGCTGAAGGCTTTCTACATTGAGAAAATGACACCCTACGTGGTCTGCTACCATGCTGCACAAAGCATCTGCCAAGAGCAGAGACAAGCCCCGAGTTCAGTTCCTGCTGCTGGATCCAGCTGCTGTAGCTGCCAGGGCTCCTTGTGGTCCTGCTCRCCCGTCCCCCCCGCCTGCAGCTCCAGTTCCTGAGCTGGCAAGATGCAGCTGTAAAGCCTGAGCACGGCTACCGAGCATGAGCCAGCGTGTGCTCCCAGTGCCTGGTAACATCCAAGAACCGCAGTAGGATTTTTTGCAAGGAAAACCACAAAAGCATAAACCCTTAACAGTTTTCAAATCCTTGCCCAAATGGTAAGTTTGCAGAGCATTTTCATATGTAAAAACCAACATTATTCTTTATTCTCATTCTTATAAATGGCCCAACTGTTCTCAGATTAATTTCTCGGGAAAAAAATAGAATAAAAAGCATAAAAGTACCTCGCTCCCTCCAAACAGGGGGAAAAAAGAAGTTATGAGCAGCTGAGAACAAGATTTCAAAATGAAAAKCAGCAAATGATGTAAGGTAAAAAAGCTATCCATCTGCAATTTTTCATGTTACTGGAGTATGTGGAGGTCTGAACTAACACAAATTTGCATGTCAGGAGTTGTGAATCACCATGTGAAAAAGAAACATTATCCTGTATTAAAATTATACCCCAATAATGCCATAGTGTCATACCAATGGAGGTAACTGGGCCTTATAAAGAACTGTGTCTCGTTTGGGAAAATAAAACCTGGCTCGAGGTCCAGCAGGTTGGGGTCAATGCGGGATCTAACGCAAACACGGTGTCATGCTTTCATCCAACACTGAACACTAGTTCAGTGCCACCGCCATCTGCTTTGTGCAACTGTTCCCATAGCTCCTATCRACCAGGAAAAGGATGAGTAAGGGCACAGTCCTGCACTACACACATCCCTCTTCAGGACAGAATACCTGTGGCAGGATGGATGGCCCCATTTAGAGAGTATTTCTAATGGCCTTTTTAATTGGCACTATGATGATTAACTGGTGCCTTCACAAAACTCCAGGCGTTCTCATTACCAGTCAGCATGATGTCCAGGCACRCTGTGTGGGTGACCATTATTACTAAATAGTCACCAGATCATGAGCCACAGACAAGACAAATTTCATACAAGTCTACAAACCCCAGAAAGTGAAGCCTACTACTGAGACAGCAAGAAAATGACATTTCCTATGTAATTTGTTATTTCAGCAGTGTCCATATGCTCAAAGAAAACAGAAAAGATCTTACAAAAAGAAGATATTAGAAAGAATAAGCTACATGCAAAGACTAAATAATCTACACAGTACTTCCTGCCATTGCAAGATGGCTGCTCTAATTACCCCATAGATAAGAACAGGAGTTGGCCAAGCTAATCTGGTACCACCTATTACCTGTTGCTAGAAAAAGAGCAGATATTGACAGTGRTGACTATTGATAAAAATAAATAAATAAATAAAAAAGCAACTACCTAGCTGCTGCTACTTTTCACTGAGATAAATGACTGACAGGCTTCTTTTTGTATGAGACCCACCTGTCACTCCCTTCAACCAATTTATTGGGAGAAAAGAAATATCAGTCTGGTTTACTCATTGCTGACAACTTTATAACTCTYACCTGAACAGCTGAAACAATCACAGAAATGGGATGTGCAGAATGAGACCAGAAGGGACAACATGACGACCTTGAGTGCCCGCATTAGCTGCATTGTTGATTTTTTTGGTTTAGGAGTAAGGAGCATTAGCAGTTTTATTTATAAAGGATATGATTATACATTCTCTCATTTCACGGAACCCCCAAGTTCTTTTTCAAAGAGKAAAGCTTCTCCAGTGATTTAAAAGCAAAGTTTAGCTGATGTAAGATATAAGGTAGAAAACATCTGGCACCTGCTTCCCATCCCTCAAAGTCAGCCAGTGAGCAGGTCGCAGGCTTGGCTCTCAGCAGGCTTCCTTCACTAGTCTCCCTACAATTTCTCCTGACGAGCAAACATCTCTGAGTCCCCAGCTATCCCCACCACAGCCTGAACAAACTGCGACGCTCTCGTCTATGCTCAGAGGTACCCATCAGTACTCACCAGAGCTTGCTGCAGACTACAGAATCTCAATATACCCATTAACTGGTTAAGGACATGACCACTTGCTTGCTGTCTCAGTGACTTTCAGTACTCTTACTTCAATAATTTAGCATATTCATAGAATCATAGAATCACAGAATACTTAAGGTTGGAAGGGACCTCTGGAGGTCATTTAGCCCAACTCTCCTGCACACGCAGGGTCTTCTAGAGCATGTGGCACAGGGTGGTGTCCAAGCGGGTTTGGAAGATCTCCAGAGMAGGAGACTCCACCACCTCTCYGGGCAGCCTGTTCCAGGGCTCTGTCACCCTCAAGAAATTCTTTCTTAAGTTCCTGTGGAACTTTGGATGCCTCAATCTGTGGCCATTTCCTCTAGTCTTGTCGCTGGCCACCACTGAGAAGACGTCGGCTCCATCCTCCTCACTCCCTGCCTTGAGGTACTTATAAACACTGTTCAGGTCCCCTCTCAGCCTTCTCTTCTTCAGG